>OU015495.1:115378886-115426386 GCA_907164885.2 Dolomedes plantarius | reverse complement strand
ACTTACAATTTATATATATATTTTTTTTGTCTAGGGAAAACTGTAACAAAATTGAACAGTCATAACCACGTATGATTAAAAATAATCATATGGAAAAAAAGGTTCCTGCATCTGAACGGAAGTAAAGCATTACATCCATCTGCAGAAGTACCCCCAAAACTGCAAAAATTAGAACGAATAAAAAAAAAGTCCAATATCCTTGACATTATTTTCGACAATTTGGCAAGGAAGAAAGGGTTCAGGAGCAGAGCAAACTTTAGGCAAAGTGCCAGTATCTTCATTATATATGTTGCCGGCTTTTTAAAGCTTTCAAAAAATTATACCTTATATAGTAGCAGATTATTAAGTTTTGGTATTCTAAGTGGCTGCCCTGTCGAGTTGCAATAAACAGATTTAATTCATCTACAAATGACTTCAGTGCTTAATATTGAGAGAATTATACTCGGTACATCAATCTTGATGTTTATACTATACCACACTATACTTGATGTTTATTGCACGCCGAAACTCAAAGCAAAGTATACACATTCATGCATAACTAGTTACATACATGTATGGAAACAAACACACAACTATATATATATATATATATATGTATGTATGTATGTATGTATGTATTTATGTGTATATATATATATATATATATATATATATATATACACATATATATATATATGTGTGTGTGTGTGTGTGTGTGTGTGTATAGATAGATAAAATATGCAGTGAAATCTCTCTAGCTGGCTACCTGTATTCGACGGACACCCTTTTAAATGGCCATATTTTCTTTAGAACGATTAAAGACTCCACAGCGCCAACATAATGAAAGAAACGTCTTTTCGACGACCACCCCTCAAAACGGCCGCTTTTTTTCGGAACTATTACTGGCATCTACTACCATAAAGAACATTCTGTAAAAACATCGAATTTTTGTTATGGATCATATATATAATTTCCTAAAAATTCCTACGTTTGAAATTTTTTACAGCATTCCATAGGTTTGATTTCCTTAAACAGAGGATCTTCGATTTAGATGATTTTCGATTTAGAGTACAAATTTTGGAAATATTTTCTTCAAAGCAAAAATCACCCACCTTTCCCTTTAAAAATACTTTTTTTGAACTTTTAAGTAATTAGAAATTCTATAAATAACTTGTTATATTCTGAAGACAAACTATCATTTTATCTTTCTACATGCAAGAGAAAAAAATATTGAAATACATCGAAAATTCATTGAAAAGTATTTGTGAGAAATTTTTTAACAGATTTGTCTTTATTCTTATTAAAACTGTCATAGTTTTTTTCTGTTTTTGAATAACATTCGAAAATATTTTTGATTAAAAATTTATCAGGAATTTTTTCTTTTTCCCTTTAAAAAGATAAAAAATTTAAAAATAAAACTTTTATAAATCCCAGTCACTTTTCTTATGCACTTTGCTTAAATAATTGTCTAAATTATTATGCAAAATCTTTGCTTAAATAATTATATTATCTTTGCTGAAATAATTATGAAAATTGAGTCTTTAGTTTGGACGATATGTAAAAAATTAAACATGCTTACAATAAAATTTGAAATTTCTAAGGTATTTTCAATTCGCATAATGATCTTTAGATAAAAAACACATTGGAAAAACCTTATAAATGTGTGTTAATGAAAGCAACAGTATTTTCTGTCTCTGACCTCCTTAACCCTTCAGCGGGCGCGTCAATTTTTGGAACACCAGCAGGCGCGCGTGGCACAAAGTACAACATCTCTTTCAACCTTGATTACTCCTTTTGTAATAATGTTTTTTTTCAAATTGAAAATAATAATTCGGCGTTTTATGACAAGATATGAAATACTGATAATATTGAGATATATTTATAATTAAAGGCGAAAGAATGCAGATACAAACGTCTTGTTTCAAAACTTCCGGTTTATTGGATCTAAAGACAACTTGCGAATTGATTCCTATTATGTCCAAAAACATAAAAAACAATGAGATTGTCCATCTTCGTGATATGAGGCATACCGTGTAATAGCTGCACATTTTATCGAGTACATCAACTCCTGCTTTTGTCGTATTGTAATCCAGTATAATCGTTGGTTTGCCACGGTTAAATCGCGACTACCAATGAATGGAAAGGAATACACGGGTCAGAAAATCAGACCTGCATCAGAAAGGGTGTATCTATAAATAGAAACCGCTTAGAACATTCAAACCTTACACGTAAAAACAAACCATTCAAAATTACGAAAATGTTGCACTCTGTACACGGGCACGCCCGCTGAAGTGTTAAACAAACCTCTAACATGAAAGACATCCCGTGATTTTCTCTACGAATGATAGAAGTTAAAAACATAAAAGATACATTGCTAGAAACTACCAAGTATGAAAAGTGCAGTACCTAATATATTTTCCAATAAAACAACGATTCTTTGCGATCCCACCAAAGAATGCGCGTGAAAAAAAAATACGCTTGAAAGCATTTACACATTTGGAAATAGGCAGCTATTATTCTCTTTCATTCTCAGAGAGCGATGAAACAAATGCTTCTTTCAAAAAATATTGCACGCACGAACTTCAGCTCATTTCTCGAGGCAGACAGACACACAAGTATGCGCTGGAGAAAAACTAGGAAGCCGCAAGTCTGCGATCTTTATCAATTGCTTTTAATCTCCCATTCTAAATGAAAAGCGACTACGTCAGCCCTCCGCATGCGTTGCTGTCGTTTCTCATTTGTCAAATTTTACAAATGGAAATGATTTTTGCTTGTGTGTGCTGGTGTGAACCGACTAGACGTACCTCGCACATGTGCAGAGGCATTTTCAACTTTTTTTTTTTTTGTTATCAAATGAGAACTTACATTATTCTCTTACAATTACATATCGCGCATGAATGGTTCAAATTTCACTAGACTATAAATATTGTTTTGAAAGAAAAATAATTGAAATGACTGGAACTGAATATTTTCCCACGCTTAATTTACATTTTAGTGAATCATCCATCTTTGCTGGTCAAATTCTCGCCTTGGTAGATTAAATGTTTAGCCTTGGTAGATTTGATTATTCCCAGACTTAGGCTAATAACTCAAAAATGAAACTATTTCAACTGTTAAAAACCTTGTGGGGTTAAAGCTGCCGTGTACTAATCATATTGGATTCGTTCACCTCAATGTTAACCTATGGAGAAAATGTGTCTAGCGCGCTTCTAGTCTAGCATCTAGTGTGCATAGCGTGCTTCTAACTTTTTTTTTTGCGGGTGGGGGGGGGGGGGGGGGGGCACGAATTGAATTCAGATAGGGATCTCCCCAGTGCATTGACTGCCGGGCGGTCCTTAAAATATGAAATATTATGATTTTTTATTAATTGAATATCAATAGAATTGATTTTTTAATAGTATTCAAAAGTTATAGAATGAGAAAAATAAATATAATATAAATAAACTTAAGGGGGAAAAAACATAGCATCAAATTTTTGTTATGGATCATATCATTGTTAAAAAATATAGTAAGGCTAAAGACATAAACGGAATCTTCAGTTTCACAGTTTGAAAAAGTGTGAAAAAACGAACTTTCTTAAAAATTTTCTACAATTTTTCGATTTTAACTTAACTTCTATTAACGTTTTAATTTATTTCAAGTTAAGTTGGGGGGACACGTCCCCCCCCCCCCCGACGCTAAGCCTATGTTGACAGCCCCATAAATGCGAATAATAATAAAAAGTGGTATTTTCAGATAACCTGTACTTTTCTGCACCTTGCAACAGGATTAATTCTATAAATTGCGTGCACCAAATGAATTTAGGAGTGTTCAAAATACACTCTGCCAGATTCTTTCCCCGAATAATTTAAATTTAAAAATATTATTTGCATTTTTGAGAAAAAACGAAAATGCCTCAAGTTGTCAAATTCTTTGACGTTATTCATTTGGTGTCTTTCATTTGGCGGACAAATTATTAGACAGGAGACTTACCCGGGTTTCCCAATCTAAGTAAGATTTATGGCCTATGACGACGAGGGGAAATTTTTTTTTCTTTTAATTTGATGCTTTTAGTCGCACGTTTAATAATAGATTATATCCAACTAGATTAATTTTTAAGGACTTTAAGACGTTTGACTATTCGTGCTCACGCTCTGATCAGACACCTAAAACAACCTCATACAGCTGACACTAAATGATTAAAAAAATAAATAAATAAATAAATTTCATCACGCTTAAGGCTGTTGTGTACTAACCATGTTCGATTCAGTCACTTCAGTGTTAACCCATGGAGAAAGTTTGTCTACTATTTACAGCTACATAAATACTGGTAATCCAATAAAAATGGTACTTCCAGATAGCCTGAACTTTTCTGCACTTTGCAACAGAATTCATTTTATAAATTTCATTCCCAAAAGGAATTTATGAGCATTTAAAACACACTATACCAGATTTTTTTCCCAAATAATTTAAATTTAAGAATATTATTTGCGTTTTTGTAAAAAAAAAAAAAAAAAACGAAAAATGCCCCAAAGTGTAAAATTTCTTTCTCTTTTACGGAGTACAATTTTTTTTTAAAGAATTCAAGTGGACAATCCCTGGACACATTTTCTCCATAGGTTAACACTGAGATGAGCGAATCCAATAGGGTACGAATAAGGAGCGAATCCATTAGTACACAAGAGTCCTAAGTAGAAGAGATCTTGGATCAGGAAAATGGTTAATCCGTAAAGAAATAAAATTTTATCCTATTCCAGACAGAAAAAAATACATATAAATGAAATTTAAACGACGCCCAGCAATGTGTACCTGATATTATCCAGCAATAATTTCAGTTCCAGTGATCCGAGAATTTGGAATTTTTTTATGATTGAGAAAAGAGTGAATGATATTCTACTGTATCACTTTTATAAACCCTTTTTAAATATGCGTGTACTCTATATTGTAGTATAATATATTCAGTGCAAGGCATTTCCTTGTATAGACTAAATTCCCACTAATTCCAATTACTTGATGCACTAATGACCGCGTACGCAATAAATATTGAATTATTTAGGGTTGTTAGAGAAAGACGACATAAAGTGAACCAAAAAGAGTGTAATCAAGATAAATTTGAAACTAACATTGATCGTCAGCTTTTATTACGCACTTTCAATAGTCTGTTGAATTCCTTTTTTTTCTACGAGACATGTTATTTTTTTTGGACAATTTACGTTGTATTTCTAAAAATTTTACTGTGCAATGGTCAAATAATAAGCCTACAAATAATTTGGGATTAAGCGTATTCTTTCAGTTATTATACTTTTGAAATTTTTTTTCTGTTTCCAATGGTAAGAAATAGACAAAAACATCATTAAAAAAAGTACAAGAAAGCAGACAACAACAAGAAGAAAAAAATGTAAAACGAAGAAGGAAACAGGAACGTATCGATTTCTCAATGTTCTTGCCTCCTAATATCGGTTGCATAGGTCTCGAGCGCCGATAGTGCCTCACAGGTCTGGAGGTGGGAAATGTCGATAATTTGTGGTTTACCACAAATAAGGCAGAAAGGACTCTGTAGCATTTTAAAGCGGATCTGATGTTTAGCCAAACAGTCATGACCAGTTAACTTTTGTAAAATAAGTAAAACCTAATTGTTCGTGGACACGAATGCTACAATAGTTGAAAAAAATTGTTGTTGTTATTTTTAAATTTAGCGAACGGAATATACTTTTCAGAGCCCTAAATCGCTCAGTTATCTTCCGCTGCATTGCTTCTCACCCACAAAGAATCATTTCCAATTGCAAATTATTCCAAGAGATATTGAGGAGTTGGATTACAACTTCGTAACCATCTTATTTTATCACAAAGCCAAACAATAGGAAGCCTCATTTTATGGCACTGCTGAGAAAAGCCAGCATTTTCGACCCCTGGATTTATTACACTGTTATCGTCTCTTTAGAACAGGCGCATAGTTTCCATAACATCCCATACACGGTGTCGAGAGAAACAGTACAGACCGACCCCACATTTGCGAGTGCTGCTTTTTTTCCTCATCCTTCATGGCTTTTCGTACTTCGTCATAAGTTATATCTTTATATCCCCGGGATTCCGTTCAATCTATCTGCAATTTACAAACCCTTAACACCATTTGGTGCTCAATGGTTCAGATCGCTTTCCCCCTCGTTTTTGCCCATTTCCGACGTTATACTTAATAATGAACACGGCTCCTCTCGGTAACTGCCTTCCTAATTTCTGTGCCATCATTCCTCTTTAACCCGACTAGAAAACGTGAAAGAGCCACGCATTGTTTCGTTAACGAAATATCTCCAGAAAGGGATGAGATGTCCAATTTCGGGGGCGCCTGTTCGTAGAGGAATCTTCCGACAGCAGTGTCACGTGACTCCCGGCAAAGAGGCGTCCAAAAAGGGTGCAGTGACCCGTGCACCCACGCGTTGCACCGTCTTTAATATATATATACACTTTTTTTTATCTCTCTTTCTCTCTTCTTTTCGACTCTAAACGCCCTTTAAACACTTGCTAGAATATAAGTCAATGGAACAGCAAAGGTGGGCGGACACTTTGTTACCGCAAAGAGAGAAAAGAAAGGTCTGAACGTCCACGAAAAAAGGAAAAAAAATTATCATCAGGCCTTCGCTTTTTACGGGCAGGTTCCAGTTACAGAATACGGTCGTATTTCATTGTTGCAGTGCGTGCTTTTACGCCACTAAGCACATGTTTATTGGGTTTCAACGGTGTAAACGAGATGCTCAGTCTAGTGTTTTCACATCATTTTGCCGGCTGGTTTCCTGCCGGAGGTTACCTAAGTAGGCTATTGTTGTTTGGATGTCGGTCCGAGCTAACGGTATTCAAATTTGACTAATGAATGCAAGAAAAGAAAAAGAGCGAGTGTTGGACCGAGAAATCTATTCCAGGTTTTAATGATTCTAAATTTTATTATTGGGTTCATTTTCCGATCAATCTTGTAGAGCAACACTTAAAAGTAAAAATAAATAACTAGAAACGTTTTGTGATTTATAATCGACATAAACTTATAGCCTTGGAAATCCAATTTTTTTCTCCATAGAAAGCGCTAATATACTTCTAAATTTGTCTTCCAGGGCTTATCTTGTACTCCACTTTAACAGTTATACGCCCATACATAAGAAAATATACTTTTATACATGAAATAACTTCCTTGAATAAGTAGTCGAATAAAAAATAATGAAATTATTTATGGGACATAGTTTTTGATTATTTCTATAACAAACAAATAAAATAAACAAATAAATGAAATTCATGCCTCTGACAATAGGTTATATTAAAAAGATGTGGAAAATTGAGAAATATTTAGCAAAATATCTAAATTCAATTTATATTCCTGCTCTTTTACTACGGTTGAACAACTCGGAAAGCTGTGGTAAATCTGATTGAATTTCAGCATAAAAATACCAATGAGGACTCGTGATATCCATAAAAATCAGATCTCTTTAATGGTAATTAGCATCTAATTTCACAAAGAAAGCAAAGCTTAATTGTTTGCCTAAAAAGTTAATTTAATTAAGAACTGGAAGACAAATATTACCGGACTCAAAAATCTGGGTCATTCTTAATTTCAGTCACTTATAGAAGACAAAATCTTGTAATTCAGAAATAAGATCTTTCCAGCATTAATTGTTGCTTTTGTTGTAGAATATGATTCTCCCTAACTTACGCCTGTTTGCAGGTGAATAAATTTGAAGTCGGCAGCGTTTTAGACAATTTTTGTTTGTTTGATTAATTACGATTTCCGACTAAATTGCAAATTAACTATTAAGCAAATTAACTATTCCCGACTAAGGATTGATGAAATTTTTCGGTAAAACAAAGCTTATCTGAAGGTTCACATCTGATCTAGATAAGTAACTCAAATGTAATTGAAGCGATTTACTGAAGAGTTTTTAAAATAAAATGATAAAGAATCTGCATCTGTAAAGCATAAAACCGCATCTAAAAGCGTAAAGCTAAAATATATAGCATCTCAGTAGATCTATAATTATAGAAAAAAATCGATTGCTGAACAGCATGAAATTTGAAACAACATAATAAACTTTTTTTGTGTGTGTGTTCTCTGAGAGTAGTACTATAAATGCTATCTAAAATTTTCTCTATCCGTTTGGATTGCAGTTACAAATGACACAGAAGTAATAACTCGCTTCAATGAGACAAATATATACTTTTTGCAAGGAATATACCATACTGAAGAATTGATGATTTACACTGGAATTTCAGCCAGGAACATAAATAAACGCATGAATAGTAACGCCAAGTGAAACAATGAAGCGAAGTTTACTCTGAGCTCTCCGTGGGATGTTTTATTTTGTTATACATCAAAACTTCCATAAAAAATTCTTTTGCATAAAAAATTCGAGCAAATGAATCTAAATATTAATGAAAGATACTTTAATGCTACTGAACTTTGCTGGAAAAAAACAGAGAATTCTGGACAATGTTATAAAAAAAATCGTTTCTAGAAAACTTTTAGTCTTGATGGTCAAAAAAATTTCTCAAAAAGATTTCAAAAAGTGTCGTTTTGGTTTGATATATCGTAGTAATATATGAAGCCCCAAATTTCCCCCTGTCTACGTACTTGGTAATAACTGCACCCACACAACAACCCACATTGTTAGAAAGTCTTAATATAATATTATGAGATCATTTGACCAATCGATGATTACGATAGTTGTTTTAGCTTAAATTCGTAACTACTGAACAAGGCTTTATTTGAGAGTATATCAAACCATGCGTTGCGCACACCATTACAAAAGCTAACAGAATAGATGATGTTATCGTAGTATTTAACAACAGGGAAATCCCAAGAGATTAGTATTCACTTTATCGTTGTTTTTATTTCAGCTTGAAAGATTTAACAAAGGAAATTACGCTTAAAAGTAAAAATACCCTCACAATTCGCAATGAAAGCAAAACAAAACAAAAAGTAGTTAAAAGTTCCCCACCAATGCTACATCCAAACTGAGTGACTTGCGATAAGACTCAGTTAAGCGGGGCCCCGAAGTGGAATTCCTAGGGTCCCACTGCTCGTATATAAGGACGTTAAAAAAATAGTCTCGAAAGATAAGTTACTGAAACTTTTTAGTAACGGTGAGCGCGTGGATGAATTATTTCACTCTCAGCGTTATGATCACAGCTTTAAAAGAGAAATCTGATACATGGTTCACAGATGCTTGAAATCTAACCATTCGACTGTAAAGTTTGAAGAAAAAGTATTTTATTTCATACATCTGTTTGATTATAGCAAGAAAAGCCTTTTAACCGTTATCGTATAAAAAAATTAATAAATAAATTATTATATTTTTTTGTGTTAAATGTAATAAATAAATTATTATATTTTTCAGAAACGTAATCAGAATGTTTTCTAAATTAGAGCACATAGTTCTTCAAAAAGAGGGAATTTATTCCAACATTACACAAGTAAATGTCATGAATTTATTAAAAAAAATTCTTCAACGTTCAGCTTTGTTTTTCTCACGGATATTTTCAAAGACAACCTTTTCCTTACGGGGTAGGATAGCATGTATCCTAAGAATACGAGACCAAGAGTGAATATATATATATATATATATATATATATATATATATATATATATATATATATATATATATATACATACATATATGTATGTATATATATATATATATATATATATATATATATATATATATATATATATATATATATATATATATATATATATATATATATATATATATATATATATATATATATATAACCCCCTTAATGGCCGTTCTTACGAAGGGGGTATGAAGTTTTCCCGTTCTAAAGAGGGACTCGGAAAAATGAACCCCGTAAGCTAAAGGTTAATAATAAGTCTTATTCATACGGAATTAATACTTAACAGAAATATTATGATTTAGATATCACTTTTTTATCATTTACTCCCCTGGAAATACATCCTCATTGGAATACCCTAAAAATGCATTGCAGGAATTAATGAGATCACGGATTTCAAACACTAAAACTACGCTGTGAAACCGATTATCCACGGGCATCCGTTATGTAGATTATCCATGCATCACAGAAGAGAAAGGTTAGAAATGAAATAAAGCCCAAAAAGAAAGTCACATGGAAAGATTGTGGGAAACGCACACCAGTATTAGAGATGACATGCTAAAAGGAAAATATTCGGCGTGCCCAGGAGCTGTGAGCCTAGGCTAAGCCCTTCTTTTGAGCCCCTCAGTATGGCATAGTAGACGAGTCACAAGCCGGAGGCAACCAAATTCCAGAACGGAAATTTCATCAAACTTTAACTGGCAAATTCTAGTTAATCAGCCCACAACGAAAAGTATCAAGCATCAGCTATTCGAAGCGCAAAATTTGGATAACTAACCTGTGTTACGGGTGTCTTTTTTATTCATGCAACTTAACCATTTTCAAAACAGCTGAATTTTGAATCGCAAATCTGGGAAATTTCAGAATTTGGCGTATTCCTTTTTTTTCACCCAGAAATATATTAGTATGGATTAAATGTGAAGGCATAACCATGAGCACTGGAAATAGAGTAGTCATATTTATTATATTTTCTATGATAGAATTAGATACAAAGCACCCCCGCTTGGAATATCATCGAGTATTTTATTGTTAATGTTTCAAGATCGCGAAGTAAGTAGAAAAGCTATACAGTCGAACCTTGTTATAGAGAACCCGGTATATAACGAATTCACGGATATAACGAACGAAAATTTTGGTCCCGCCATTTTCCTATTGTACGTAATTTAATTAGTATTGTGTCAGTTTAATGTAATCGATTTTAGTCAATTTAATTCATTAAGGATCATTTTTAATAGATTTTTATCATTTTTTAATACATTATTATTGAATACACATTGCAAGTATTGCAACTAATGAGTTATACATTTTGTGAACTCTAGCATTTTTCTTAACGGTTCGGATATAGCGAACCACCGGATAAAGCGAACAAAACTTTTGGTCCTTTGAAGTTCGTTATAACGAGTTCGACTGACGGGAACAAGAAAAATGATTTATATTTACCTGTCGGGATTGGAAAGGAAATCTATGATTAAAACTAAGGAAAATTTCTTCTGCCTATTAAAAGGCTAACATTTTTTTAAATGTCGTAGGGAAAAATAGATGACTTCATTACAAAGTTGAGATTTTTTCGCACTGATATTGAAATGATAATTCCTTTTCTGTTTTGAATTCTGCATAAAAAAGTAACCTCTAACACATTAAAATATACGGTGTAAATTTATTTGTTTTCATCAACATTCTGAATGAATATTTACCCAGCCATTTAATAGACGCCAGCGGAGATAGTAAGGTATTTAAAGGAACTGCCATTCTAATATGGTCATCAGATATGTATACTAATTCCTAAATCACGCTTTTTAGTTCTAGCAACATAACCTCGAACAATCCCACACTAATACAATGAATTTTCATAAATAAAAGCTGCTAGTTACGGCATTATGTAAAGCCGGTGAGCAAGAGGACAAAACAAAAGTAGGAAATATCTCAGAACTTGTTACATGGACTTACGAAATCTACCCATAATTTTGGCAGACTCTGAACTACCAGGAGACAAGTGAGAAAGACATTTGTTTTCGGCAGAATTTCGAGATAATTTGAAGTTAAGTAACTGACGAAAGGAAATGTTTGCTTTTGGCGATGCAATAAAGGGTGATTTATCAAAAGGAGACAACATAAATAAACAAACGCTCTTACAATATGTTTATATGCATTCATGCTGATATCAGCAAAAATTACTACAAATGGGAACTACAGATAAAAGTCTGTATTTATTTTAAAATCGTAAGGGGTCAGGAAAAAAAGCGCAAACAAGTACCAACAGTGCAAACTAATTTTTATGCAAACTAATTTTTTATAAACTTTCCCGAAATTCATTAAACAACATAAGTATTATTTATTTTCAATTCAATGTTTTCTCAAAACCCTGTGAAAACGTATGACTGCAACATGGGGCATTTAATGAATACAACTTAATGTTATTTTTACTATAATGGATGCCTTATGATAATAAAATCTTCAGCGAGTGTCTCCATCATCGATATTTCATAAATCCTTCAAATTAGGATGAAGTAATCACACTTTCTTTCTATTCACTCTCTAGCTAATTTAATCCATTTTATACTTATCTTAATCCTATCACATTTAAAGATTGTTTTCACCACTAATGGTGTTAAAGGATATCGCAATCGAGTTGGTATAAAAGGGAAAGATGCAAAATTAAGAGAGAGCAAATTTGATGAACAATTTTCTGCGTGCTGCGTTTGCTTCAGAGCTAAACCATTCAGTAAAGGAAGTCATAAAAAATTCGGCTGTGATAATTATTTAATGGGGCAAGAAAAGCGACAGTCAGTCAAGGGCTACACAGCGTAACCGTTAATTGTTTATACGAGCAGTTTGTTGCTATTCGCAGCACAGGCTTTGTTTAACAATGGTATAATGTCAATTTGACAGCCATTGGGATCGAACCCAGGTCTCTAAACTTCTCATCTGGGGTTTTAGCAGATGAATTAATCGGTCGATGATAGAAATCATTACTTATAAAAAAAACAGCTTAATTACTCTCAGATTTTCCTTTCGTTTCGAGTTATTTTTTTCTACATATTTTTTCATTGATTCTTTTTGGTGCAATATTCGTCATATGCCTCTTTATGATCCATTACCACTCTGTAACGATTACGGCAATCGTCAGAACTAGGTACTGACCCTGGTTCTCCAAACCTCAAGGCTTGTATCCCATCAAGTGAAGTCCTCCATGAAAAACTCGTGTTTTTTTAACCATTCCTTACAAAATCTAATAAGGATTTTTAGACAACGTTCTATGTCTAGAGAAAGAAAGTCAAGATGTTTCACATTCTGCATGGCAAAACTGTATTAATTCTTTCTAAGGTAAAAGACGTTAGTAAGTCATTCTCATTTAGCTTTAACATGTGCGTGGTTCTGTTTTCTATTCATCTTCAATGAATAGAAAACACATTGAAGTGAAAATTGATGATCTGAAATAAATCAAAATATACATTTTAGACCCGACAGTAAAAGCTTACACGATGAAACTGAGATATCCGTATCATGAAGTATAGGTTTTAGCAGAACCATATACAATCATCTATGCGTGTATGCTTATTAACAGTTATAGAACACATACTACTTGATTGAAAGTGCCATCTGACAATATACCTGAATTCAAATTATCTTTTATGGGAAAATCATTTATCACGATTGATTCTTTACGTCAAGATATATTGGATTTGGTATGACACCTAGGCGTCGGGGAGGGGGGGGGACATGGGAGCACGTGCCCCCAACTTAACTTGAAATAAATTAAAACGTTAATAGAAGTGCAGTTAAAATCAGAAAATTGTAGAAAACTTTTAGGAAAGTTGGTTTTTCCCACCTTTTCAAACAGTGAAGATTCCGATTATGTCTTTAGTCTTAAGATAGTTTTTAACAATGATATGATCCATAACAAAAATTCGATGCTAAATTTTCTCTCATTTTATTTATGTTATATTTATTTTCTCATTGTATAACTTTTGAATACTACTCAAACATCAATTCTATTGTTATTCAATTTCAAAAATATGTAATATTTCATATCTTAAGGACCGTCCGGCAGTCAAGGCGCTGAGGAGGGCCCTAACTGAATTCAATTCATGACCCCCCCCCCCCCCCCCACACACACACACACAAAAAAAAGGTTAGAAGTACGGTACGCCTATGGTATGACGGGAGTGTGGAAAGCAGATTTTATACAAATAATACAATGTAATTCGTTCCTAACAGTTTTCGATATTCAGGTGCATTTAGATTCAAGTTTAATTATATTTCTTTCTGCACTAAATTTGCTCTCAAATACCTTAAGTAATTTGACAAACATTTTAACAGCTCATATACCTTCTAGGAAGTTTCAGGAATTAAGAATAATTTTCATGACACTGGGAAGTTTGGGGCACATTGTACGTGCATATAAACATGCGTACAATCCCATATGTGAGTGTATAAAAACAGATTGAAATAGAAACGTACCGCAATAGCATGCAAACAATACATGAATTACAGGAAAAATTCATAACAGCTTCTAACACTATACTCAGCAATTAAAAGCGTGTAAAATAATATTAACAAAATTCTAATAATAGCTTATGTTTTAACTAGAAGCAAACAAACATTTAGACATGAAATATTTGTTAGATGTCATAATGGCCGATGACACATACTAATTTTTATTAACCACCTTTTCAATTATTTTTCTTCATTTACGTAATTTATAATACTCATAAAAACACACACATGCAAATATATCTGCAGGTATGTAAAAAAGTATGTGTGTGTATGCTCTTGACCTGAACAGCTGAAACGCTTGCCTCAACCAGCCTCAAAACCTGACCTTGATAGTAAAAGAATGTTGAATTTTTAACGCCATTTCCTTCACTATTAAGACTAAACGTTTAAGAATTTTAAGCAAATAATTCCTCAGTAATCTGTTGCTGCTTTTAAATAGTATGTTATAAGCCTCTTAAGATTCCTTGGCGCACATCTTCACATTCATCAGACTTTCTCACTTCTGGAAAACGAATGACTAACTCGGGTATTGAACCGAGAACCTTATGCCTTCCGGAGTGTTGTATTGGCCGTTGCACCACTACGCTAGTCATGATCTTTGTAAATCAGTCACATCCCTAAGAATGGGTGAAAATATTCATTTTGTTCGGGCGCCACTAGAGAAACCAACGTGCTATAAATTTTTACATCATCGGATTTTTCCTCAGTTAAAACTAATTCACCAGCTTGAGACTGACTCGTGGTAACTTGGACTGATTGTTACACATTAAGTTACATCATAAACTTTATTCGTATGCCGAACACTGTCATCACTCTTGCGGAAGACTGATAATCTTTGTACTCCAACATACTTTCGAAACCTTAAATTATTTAGGTGCTACTACAAATCTTACTCTACCTAAATTCTCTCATTACTCTTTTTACTTTTTTCTCAAAAAGACAACTGCCTAGTCAGGGAACTGAATCTAGAACCCTGTACTCTTCGGACAGATATGCTGACCAACGTACCAATACCCTATACCACGAGCTTCACCAACCAGCTGCACAGTTTAGTCATACAAAAAAGTAAACCCTTTTCCTCATATCAACCAGGTATGATGAAAATCTTTAGTTTGAAAGGTTATCGTATTTTTACACACCAAAGTTTTTAAATATTATAAGCCGTAAAATTTTTATTTGTGCTCATAGTACTTAAACATTTGCAAGTCATCCTACAAGCTTAATTTACATTCAAATCCGTGCAAAGCAAAATGAACTCATCAGAATAATTTCAGCACTGTTCAAGATAAATAATATACTGTCTCTGTATGCTGATGGCAAATCATCCAGTATATTAATGCATGAATTACGTTTGGTCTTCTTAATTTCCCTCTATAGGCTCGTCCCACAGTGGGTAGATAATTGATAGTTCAGGAAGCAAAATGTCGGAATTGATTAAACTGGAATTGATATCGAAATGTTATAACGCATCATTGCATGATAAAGGTCAATGTTATGAATTACTGTCAAACAAAAAATGGAACCGGTTGAGTAATAGAAATAAAAACACAAGGATCAGCTCACGGTTGCCCATGAAGTATTATGTAACTTAAAGAAGAATTTTATGTTTTGTTCATTTTCTTGTGTAAGTAACATATGTTTATCACTGTAAATATGCTGTCTATATTTGTACACTAAAACAATCAGGGCGTATTTACTCAAAAGAAAATCTCGCGGTCTATGCATAGTATGAGGTTGATATCATATGTATGTAATACATTTGACACAAGGATTTTAATATCGTAAAATATATGTCAACTTACAAGCCAAAGCAAATATTATTAACAGGCACTAAGAGAATTACCGGATTTTAAATGAGCATAAAACGCTCAAATTAGGATATCAATACAATATATACAATCATACATATAGTTACACACGCTTGTATGTGTGTATGAATAGTAAACGTTCGCATTTTATTAATTTTTCTCTTGAAGATTAAACGATAATTTTTTTCTAACGTGATCAAGAGTACGAGATTTCAGACTATTGTGAGATACTACTTTCATTCTACAGAAAATTTCATTGTTTTCGCTGTTTTTGTTCTCTGCTATAGTACGCTCTTAAAAAAAGAAAATAGAGCTAAATTTACAGGGAATAAAAACGAAAAATGAGTTTAAACTGTCATCTTTTCATTCATAAAGAAGACAATTTCAAAGCTGCCGCCTTTTAAGAACCTTCTTCAGAAATAATAGAATTACTTTAAGAACAATAAAAGCAAATGGATTTAATGAGATATTAAACTCAAACAAGTTAAATTTAGAGTTTCTTTTTTACAGGATAAATCAATAACAATCAGCAGGACACTATACAACTGATGTTTTCGCATTCAATATCAAATTATAAAAATATGGAAAATAAAATCAAGTTATTCAAAAAGAAAAGTTAATTGATTTTCCCGGTTGCCCATGAGGTATAAATTAAATCAAAGACAGATTTTATGTTTTGTTTATTCTCTAGCGTAAGAAAGCAACGTATGCATTACATATATGTTTTGATATGAAATATTTATCTGATATCAAATGTAGTGCTGATATAAACTAGTGAGAAATGATATTCAGTAAATGGCAGTTCTTCATATACGTGATACAGTTCAGCAGGTAGAATATTGACATCGAGTCCTCAATTTTGATCTTATATAAGTTTCTTAACATATTATACAAAATGATATCAGTATAATATCCCATTAGTATATCTGTGGTATTTTAATTATTATACAAATTATGATATGATTGTACAGTAACAGTTGTTAAATAAATACTTGCTCTGTGAACGTTACTTTGCGCTTGAAATGCTTTGTTATGGCTAGAGGCGGGATTCCAACACCAACTAGACTACACCGGAGATGTGATGAACTTTCTCTTTTGGATTACCATCCCTAAGGCTCTCCACTGTACAATTTTGGGACACTGACTTCGGATCTTGTTTATTATTTACAGTTTATATTTACTTTTTTTCATCGATAAGGAATTTATCACAAGGATTTAAAATATATTTCCTAAATTCCCTTAATTTAAATCTTTAACGTAGAATGATACTGTAAATATCGTCTGTATAGTGGCAACCTTCTTTTAGAAAAAACAGCATAAAGCGCGGGATTTTATATATATATATATATATATATATATATATATATATATATATATATATATATATATATATATATATATATATATATATATATGTGTGTGTGTGTGTGTGTGTGTATACGTAATAAGAAAATTATGATTTTATCAATAGTTTAGAATATAAATTTTGAGATATTTTGGGGGAGAAACATGATTACCCATTTGAACATTTTATAGTTGGTTCATTGAACCCCGGAATTTCCTATTTGCCTTTCAGTCTTTGTAGCATCAAAAATAAACAAAAAAATAAATAGACGACTCATAGAGTTCATTCATAGGATAAAATGGAAGTGTCCACTTAATGTTAGTCACCGACTTATCTCTTTACTCAATTTAACACTCTTTTTCGCGGTCAATGGGATATTCGAAAGAGTACTTATATCCCTTCGTCCAATGTGCTAAGAATCGAACAAATATCAGATGACACGATTATAACTCCTGTTGTAGCGTATAATTGAACCAATAATATGAGTTGTGCTTTTAAAATTCAAATAACTAAAAAACAGGGAGAGATTCTCTGGTCTTTCTCTAGAAATCAATAGGATCGGTTAAAGTGAATACATTCATTTTTCAGAACTTGCAATCGAATAATCGGCTTTTACAAGCTACACCCTTTACGTTATTCATAAAGAGACTAGAAATTTCAATATTCACAATTTATTTCGGAAAAAAAGTAGATTAAAGTAAATGCAAGATGAAAAATTCTTTAGAAATAAAGCGAAATCCTATGGAATTTTTCTTTGCTTTAAAAAAAGTAATGGGTTGAAATTTTATATAGACATAGACTAGTTTATCACAGCAAATGCCATTTCATGCATGCAAAAGAATTAAATTTGAAACGGAGAAAATCTGATTTTAAATCCAAACCTATGAACCTTAGGAATTACTTTATGGTAATTTATTTTTACTAATTTAATAAATATAGTATGGGAATCTTATTTTCTTTAAATTATTTAGTTTGTTAAGGCAAATTTTCTGATCTTTTTATTCATTTACTGATCCTTTCGAGACAAACACAAGATTTGACGCATACAGTACATTAAATGGATGTTTACTTATTTATTGAACACTAATTCAAATTTTTTGATTAAATTAGATTAAAATTTTTGAAAATAGTTTAAAAATAAAATAAAATTTTGGTCGAAAAGTAAAAATTGCCAAAAAATGCTAGGTTATTTGATATAAGAAAAAATTATTATTTTGATAATTATAAATTTTCATAGCTTTAATCAGTTTAGATATTTTCTCATCTGCACCAGTGATTTTAGCTTCATCGAGGTACTCTTATACATTCGATTAAGCATTGGTGGTTTTAGATATTAAAAAAGATGACATCAGTTATAAAAATGTGCTTACAAATATAATCAACTATGCCAACTATTTCAGATTTAATTGAAAACAGAATTAAGTTTACATGTAGCTGAATTTTTGTGTAATATAGTCTTATTATATATTTTTTAATTTTAACATATCATAACGCCTTTATTGATGTAAAATTTTGTTGCCTTTATCATAAAGCTTACAGTCGATCAAAACTCATTCTTAAATAGGCATTCGTCGTGCTAAGTACTGATACTCTGCAATGCTTATTGCAGAGATGTTTATCACATGGACAGTTTATCACATATGTTTAAATGATATATGTTCATATGATATATGTTTATCACATGAATAGCCTATAGTCTAATGTTAGGGCATAAAAATATTTTAGCAAGTTGGTTCCAATTGTTAAAGTTCATTTCATAAGAATTCATGTTCCCTCTCTTCTACAATTAGACTTCAGCTACAATCGCATGTGTTTCATAGTATTGGCTTTTGGTTGGTTGAGAGAGCTACAGTCAATTTTTGCTACACGAAGGCTCATTAGACCGGGACCTACTTCTTAAAGCCGATTCCGAAAGGCTATAAACATCCATGCCAAGAGTGCGATTCAAACCCACAGCCTCTGGTATCGATTGCCATTAAATGCTTTTGGAAAGGAATAAATAAAACTTATTTATATTGCGTTTCAAAGGGTTACACATTACGCTTATATTTTCTTAAAATTTTAAGAGTGATGAATACAGTTCTTTGCGTTACTTGAAGATAATTTGCCAAATAATTTCACAATTTATATGTCAAGAGTATTTTTAAATTTCCCCCCAAAAAACTGTTAAAGCAAATACAAATAATATTGAAATATTTCCGGAGTAAGATATCATTTTTTTTAAATAGTTATATGAATAGCTTAATTGTTTTGGAACTGAAGACTTTGAGTTCAAACACTTTTAGACCTTGATTAATACTTAGCGAAAAGGCGTAAATCTCAGGAAGTCTAAAATCTACTACTGGAGGAAAGCAGTAATAGACATGCATTTTACAGAAATATCTAAAAAGATTTTAAACATAAATAAACTTACGAGATACCTACACAGATCTAAAATTATTTTAAACTCAAATAATAAATGTCTTCTTGTTTAATTTCATCCGAATTATATATCACTTATTTTTCATAAAATCAATCAACAATACAAAAGTTTATTTACCTGTGTCTTCGTTTGTACGTCACTTCCTCCGGGCCTCCACGTGCTGATCAGGTTAGGTTTCGTTTTATTCCCTACTGTCGTTCGTTCAAGTGCTCTGTCAGGGCAGCATTCAAACAGCAAAACTCTCTCAGCTACTGAGCCTTTAGTAAGAAAAGGGCGAATAGGAACGTGCGAATGGCGATCTGTTGGAGAAAGAGATCTTTCTTTGATGTGCTGCTTCTGGGCTGTAGTCAACTTGGGATGCGGAATAGAAGGACTTGGAACATCCAAAAGTCCTTCCATTGATAAGGTTCTTTTGTGTCCTCCTCTTTGTAAAGCCTCTCTGAGAGGATCAGAGATAGCAATATCTGCATCTGGTACAACAAGTTGGTTTTCATTCCAACTTTGTTGTGGTAGACTTTCCCATTTCGTTTTGGCATCACTGACTAGGTGGCCATTTTTGACAGGCCTCGATTTGTTATCTTCCTGTTTGTTGGAACCATGCTGTACATTTTGAAAACGTGTTTTGGCATAATCCACTGCCGATTGAACATATTCTTGACCCGATTTTCCTATTATTTGTTGTTGGTAATTCTTTCCAGGATCATCTGACTTTGAGAATGGTACCATGGTGTCGTCTAGGTCTTTACAAGCTTCATTAACATAACATGCTGGATAGCTATCATTCTTACTAAATGGCTTAACTATATGCGATTCATTGGATGGAGTATTATTTACCATCGACGGACCAGAGTAAGGCACTGACTGTAATTTTGAGCTTTCGAAGATAGTTGTTTGAATGGGTTGAGTAGCAGGATCCCCACTTGAAGTGAGCAGAAGTTGTTGCAATGCATCTAGCATTAAAGGTCCCGTTCTTGGCGGCCCAGATTGGGGTATAAAATGTTCTGGATTAATAATTTTCGGCTTTGAAACTTGACGTCTTTCTAACGAATTGGATGGAGAATTCTGAATACCATCTTTTTCTTTGGATGTAAATTTATTAATTTGAGCTTTAACACCTGTTTGCTGGTATTCTGGAGAAGGATTAAGAGATGGCAGTACTGTGGCTTTAAATGAAGGAGATGGTGCTCTGTCATAAAGATTTTCTTCAAATTGGGAGAAAGGACTGTGAGGCTTGTTGATTTGATGATTATCGAAAGGATAAGGATTTCTGTCTTGAATAACTTCTGCTGGAAGTTTTTTAACATCACTGACATTCGAATCAGCTGAGTACTTACCCAATTTAACACTTTTTGAGCCCTTTTTGCCAAGGCCATTTGTTTTTGAAGACTGAGAAGTTTCACTCGACAGTGAAGATGCTGATTCATCATCGGAGGATCTATCGTCTTTAATCTTTTTGTCTAATTTCTTAATAGGTGACGCTGAGCGGTTAGCACCTGGAGATGATTTTCCTGCCGAAGTTGTTGATTCTGCTTTTTTTCTTGCTGCTAGACGAACCTTATCTTGAGCAACGAAAGAACTAACCAGTGCTTCCAACTGGTCTTCTAAATCATTAGCAAGTAATGTGACAGGATCGAAAATTTCTAATTCCATTTTTGATGAGTTAGATGGACTTGATGTTCTGACTACACCTGGAGATGCCATTTTACTCTGGACAACATTAGGACTAGACTGGCTTATTGGGACGGAAGCAACTGGAGAAGCTGCTCTGTTAAGAATGGGGGATCCAACCGTAGTGGAGGGATTTCTGTTGGTAGCCCCAAGCAGCTCAGCAATACTAGGAGCACCACTTTTAGAAGAAACTGGAGAACTAGGAGTTGAAGAAGTTAAAGGAGAAGTAGTGCCTTTAGGTGTAGCGGGAGATGCAGGATTAGATGCAGTTGCAGGAGGTATAGAGAAAGAAGGCAGTTTCAGCAGAGGTGAACATAATCCGTAGTGGACAGCCTTACATTCTGATGCAGATAGCTTGGTGGGATCGGGGCAGCATGGATCGTGTTCAACAGCATGTACAGATCGACTACGTGTTAGGTCTACTAAGGCACTATGGTAAAATGTTACTGAGGTCACTACGTAATGGCAGCTCACATGATTTGTGAGCATACCGGAAGAAAACGTTGAACTGCTAAACTCGATAATCAAAAATGATTAAAATTTGAAATAGCATGTTTATTAAATACGTGGTTTATCACACACTATTATATATATTTTTCATATTGCTTTGGTACTTAATATAAAAAATAAAAAAAGAAAGACTGACTATTTGCTGAATATTTGCTATATATTCGCATTAATAACTGGCAATTGTTAAAAACAGAAAGTGAAGAGTCCCAAATTAATTTATGGAGAAATTATTCATCAATAAATTTGGTACCATAAAATTGTTCTTTAAAAATATTATAAATCACAGAGAAATTCAAAATATAGCTTCATTGAATTAAATAGAGGATAAACATAGCGAATATTACTAACTTCATCATCCACTAGATTCTCCAAGCAGTGATAAAATATCAACCAAATGTAATCCTAAGCACAAACAATAACACAATTTTTCTTTTCACTACTCACTCACAAATCATAAAGAGCTCCCTTCATGATGAACAACTTCCGGTTTCGTAATATTGCATATCACTCGGCCGTTTGCTTCATGATGTCACTATATCTTTTGAACGAACAACACCAGAAAAATTAATAATCATAACTCTGAAATTTTCACACCAAAAAATTTTTTTTCACATTTTTTTTCTTTCTTTTACGTTTGAATCGCTACGACACTAAAATTTGATAATTAGAATTCTCGATGCTCCTTTAAAAATATAAAAAGAAATTCGGTTGTCACCACAAACTATAACCACAGGTTCCTCCGTAGTTCCTCAGGTGGAAATTTTCGGTCCTGTTTGAAGCAGAAGCGGCTGTGAGAGGTAAAGAAAAAAAAGTAGGGGCGAATTGTGTCGTCATTTTGTGCGCGCTGTTACTAAAAGTGTCTGCCCTCCATATAAGGGAACGGGTGGCAGCGCTTGTCAACGCTCACACGAGGAAGGGAGCCTGCGCTCTTCTAACTTTCAATGAACTGACGAAGTCGAAACACATGGATTTCGGATGCTTGGCGTGGTTTTGGCGGAGTTATCGCTGTTGGCGGCGCGCGATGGTATAACGAGTTTCAGGGCAGAGAGTTTCAGGGTGGAGAGAGAGGCAGGGAGCGAGTAAATAAGCTGATAGATAAATCTTCGAGTTTTCGGACTGAGCAACCTGAGATAACTCAAAGTGAAAATTATTTATTTATTTTTTTTTTTAGAAATTGCTCAGATAAACTGTTTAAGGTTTTTAAGGAGACGTTTCGCAATTAATGTGCAAACAATATAATTTTCGTCATGAAAGTTTCTCTAAAATATATTTTAATTACAGTCGAACCCTGTTATAGCGAACCCGGTTTATAACGAACTCATGGATATAGCGAACGAAAATTTTGGTCCCGTTGTTTTCCTATTTTACGTATTTTAGTTAGTTTTGTGTCAGTTTAATGTAATCGATTTTAGTCTATTTAATTCATCATTTATCATTTTAAATAGATTTTATCATTTTTTAATACATCATTATTGAATACACATTGCAACTAATTAGCTATACATTTTATGAACTTTAGCATTTTTCTTAACGGTTCGGATATAATGAACCCTTGGATAAAGCGAGCAGAACCTTTGGTCCCTTGAAGTTCGTTATAACGGGGTTCGACTGCATATCATTTTAAACAGACTTATTACATGTTAAAAGAACTAATTAAAGCAGCGTCAGAAAAACTGGGCATTTTTAAGAAGTTGAGATGGAATTTTTTTCAACAGTTGTTTGAGGATTATGGTATTTTGTTACTATTTATTCAACATTTACAGATATGAAATATTTTTCGTCTACATTTAAAGGTGAAATTATTTTTTGAATTAAAAGTTTTTGAATTAAAAGTACCCATAATATTTAGTGAGTCATGAAAAAATTCGAATAATTTCAGAACATAAAATACTAATTTTTCTTTTTACTCCGAGTAAAATTAAATTTTTTTTTTCAGGAATCAGTTTTTAGTGAGTCATGAAAAAATTCGAGTAATTTCAGAACAAAATTAGAATATAAAATACTAATTGATTTTTCTTTTTTACTTCAAGTACATTTTTTTCTTCAGGAATCAGTTTTTAGTGAGTCATGAAAAAATTCGAGTAATTTCAGGACAAAATTATAATATAAAATACTCATTGATTTTTCTTTTTACTTCGAGTAAAATTTAATTTTTTTTTCAGGAAATATTTAAATTCTTTTTATGACATCGCACTGTTATTATAAAGGATTTAGAAATATTTTCTGCAAAAAATAAGTTTCGCATTCAATTTTTAGTGTATGATTCTTGAATATTTTTTTTGTACAACATGAAAATTCTCTTATAATTTTTTGTTCTAACACCGTTCAGCATTAACTTGCAAAATTACGTTATAAAACTTTCAGCTCATTGTTTAATTTGTAATCAGAAAACCTAAAAGCCCCTTTTTAAACGAAAATTCATAAATTACAATATCCTCTTTCTATGATTCTGACAATCTGCAAAAACACAGGAAAACTTCATTACAATCAAAGTACTTGCAAATTTACATGGAGTTGTCTTAGAAGAAAAAAAAGGATTAAAGTAAACGATAAATAGCATATGTGTTAGATGGAGGTGGATTTTTATTATGTTAGGACATTGGAGGTAATCTTTGGAGGTAAGGACATTGGAGGTAACGGATATATAACCATGGAGGTTATATAACCGTTGATTTTAGTTGGTTAAAAGATAATAGGGAACAAGCACCAAACCCATAATATTTAAAGAAGCATTTTTCCGAGAAATTATAACAAACATATGCATTTATTTTATGAAAATACTCTAAATTGACAAGCCTTTTTTTGTGTACAATTTCAATTTAAAAATCTGGTGAAACAAAGAATAATCTGTAGCTTAATATTAAAAGTTGATTATTTCACATTTTGACGAAGATAAAATTCAGTGAAAATAACTTATAGGGGTCCAGGACACATTTAAGAAAAAACTTTATTTAATGAGTTAAAATTTTGAATTTTTTTGTGATGGTTAACCATACAATTTGTAAACAAAATCACATCATAAAACTTCTCATAAAGTTTTAGAAAAATTTTTAATTTAACATTTTTAAAATGAGTGGGGAAATTTAAAATCGTTATAACTCGAAATATTATTTTTCGAATTTCAAAATTTTTCTCCATTGTATTAAACAAAAATATATAAGTTATAATTTTGATTCAGCGATATTCAAAATATTAATTTTAAAAAATTAAAAATATTTAGAGTAAAAAATTTTTAAAAAAATTATGTAACTTATTTTTAAAAAATCATATTTTCAAAATTAAATTATTTTTTTTTCAAATTTGCTGAATCAAAAATAAAGTAAAATAATTGAGAAAGATATGTTCCAAGTTTGAATTATTTATCTTTAATGGTTCTTGACTTATAACAATTTAAAGACGAGAAATGGTGAAAAAACCCGACATGTAGAAAATAGCATTTACAGGTTTAAACAAAGATTGGTTGCTATTAGAATGCTGCAATAATAATAATAATAATAATAACAATAATAATAATAATAATAATATCTCCTGTTCTAAGTAAGATAAAAACATGATTTAAATGACCTTTTAAGCGGAAAAGAAAACAGAATTTTTTAAGGCGATAAAATTATTTTCAAAAATTTGAAAAATTTTGTGTCCTGGACCCCCTTATGGCACAAAAATGCACACACATGATAACAGTCTTAATAATAATAATATCTCCTGTTCTAATTAATATAGAAACAGGATTTAAACGGTATTTTAAACGGAGAAAAACACAAAATTTTTAATGCAATAAATTTTTTTCGAAAATTGAAAAAATTTCGTGTCCTGGACGCCCTTAAAAAGTATTCCATTCTACAGGGTTTGTAAAACTAAATTGTTTTCAGTCTTCAGTCTAATCTTATTGATCTTAAATAGTATGCGAGACTTCGGTTGATAAAGAAATTTATTCTATAGGGGGATTTACTGGAAAGAGGTTCAGAATATTCTGTAATAACTCTGTATAGGATAAAGCAATCTGAACAAAAAAAATACGCTACTTACCTTGACGTATGTGTAATCGACTACATTATATGTGCTGCTAAAAGTAATCTCACCTTTCAGCCAGACACATTTCGACGCGACGCTCCATTTTCCTGAACGAACGCCATGGATATCGGGGGAAATGGCACCAATTTACCGTTGGATGTTTTCTTTCAAATCTTGCGCAGTGTTGGGCTTGTTCCGATAGCCTCTTCTCAGGGGAACTAATTTGGTGGTGTCAGATCTGGCGATCGTGGTGGCCCAAACCCCTTTGAAATTACTCTGTTACTAAAGATGGACTCAATTTCGATATGCTCTTTGCCAATGTGCATTATCTTGCTGGAAGTAATCTCCGTTTGCTCACGATCACACTTTTGATTCACGAACCGTTAAAAAATTTTCAGGTACACAATGGTTTCAAAGAAAATGGGTCTGTGATGCCCAACCGACTCATCGCGCATCATACAAAAAATTTTGATCATGGAGTGGTGTTTGGCGAGTAGTAAAGTGTTTCAGCGGCTTATACAAGGATGTTTGACAGTTAACATAACCTGAAAAATCGAACCATGCCTCATACGAGAACCATGTGATGTGATGTGCCATCTACTGAGGAGCACATTGTACGTTGTTTTGTTCATATTACTTTATCCTAGGGAGAGTTATTACAAATCATTCGGGCCTCTGCGAGTGAATCACCTTACATGTGGCTTCCAAAAAACACACTCCTTAAATCTGTCTCTCTCTCTCTCTGTATATATATATATATATATATATATATATATATATATATATATATATATATATATATATATCTGTGGCTTCATACAAGAAGTGCCTAAGTCAGTTTTCTCTAAGATGACTTTGTATATTCATTTATTAGTTGAAGCAGTAGAGATAAAAGTTACAAACATGCTAATTAAATGCTGCTGAAATTAAATATCATTTGCATCCGTATCATACGTAAACTGGATATGAGAATGTGTAATAAATGACTTTTTACGATAAGCGCTTAAAACTTCTGTAATAATAGTAAGCTTGCATATCTAACTGTAATATAAGTGTAAGGTAAAGAAACTTTTCTAACAGGATTATAAACAAAGCAAAACCTTGTTCCCTTTATTTGAAACAAAAATATGTTCTTCTTATTATTATTTTTTAAGAATAACGTGAAAAAAATGCGCTTTTATTTATTAAAAAAATTTATAATTCTCCGTTCTGTAAAAGAAATACTATTTCGCTGGTCGGGAGTTATGGAGAGCTACGGGTGTTTTTATGCTTCATGAGCAGAGATAAAGAGACCTGAAGCGAAAGATTAAAAAGCGTATAGTTGCAACAAAGTAGAGTCGTCTGATCTACCCATATTTCTTTTCAACTGCTTATAAATACTGAAAAAAAATTTGATCGATCTTGAGTTGACCGTAAAATATGACTTTTTAATTCCACTTGTCTGATAATTTATCTGCAAGGTTCTTAGTGCTTTGTCCTAATCAAACGACCGCAACAAGGAAAATAATGTACATAAGTGTCTAGATGATTCGCGACAACATCGAGAAAATAGACGCATGATTTGCTAATGTAAATGTGTCTATAAGTATAGGTTACGTATAATCTCAACACCGTCTGCTGCAATTTCTCAGTTCAATAATTTGTCATCATTTTGAGAAAACTGTATTTAATAGTAAATACTTTAATTAACAGATATAAAAATTCAACAATCATAAAGCGAAAGTATTTCTAGTCTAGAAAAAGATAGTTGCTACTGAGTACAGGGTGGTCATAAAAAAACTTTACTGATATATGTACCTCTAGCAGCTGTTCCGTTCAACTGATCGATATGAGATTTCAGATATAGTTATTCAGAGGTATGAGCTCGGGATTCTGTGAACGGCAACAAAGTGACACTCACGGTTACGGTTATAGGTAATAAAACTCGAAATTTTCAAAAGGCAACGCCCACTTTTTCCCGTCACAAAATGCTCAGCGCATGCGAAAACCAAAAAGAGCGTTGGAATGGCACGTGTGTCACAGAAAACGGACGCGTTAAGCACGCACAAAAAAAGAGCTCTTCGAACGGCCAACAAAAACACGATCGGGGGCCACGGAGGAAATTTGCATGTGACAGAGACAAGACACCAATCACTGATGACAACACAGTTCGGACAAAAGAAAACTTTTATTTGGATTCCATATTTTCCACATGGGTGCCATCAGAGGCCGTTCGCAGAGATGTTTTTTGTGTGTGCATAACACGTCCGTTTTTCGTGATACACGTACCGTTCCAACACTTTTTAGGGTTTTCGCATGCGCCGAGGATTTTGCGACGGGGAAAAAAGGCCGTTGCCTTTTGAAAATTTCGAGTTTCTATACCTACAACCGTAACCGTGAGAACCATTTTGTTGCCTTTCACAGAATCTCGAGCTCATACCTCTGAATAACTACTATATCTGAAATCTCATCTCGATCGGTTGAACGGAACAGCCACTAGAGGTCCATATATCGGCAAAGTTTTTTTATGACCACCCTGTAAACAAACACACACACACACACACACACATATATATATATATATATATACAGTAAAAATTGTTTATAAGAACACCGGTTATAAAAACATATAACTTAAAAGCTCGGAATTATTAGTTCCCGGCCAATTCTCATGTATAACGATGAATATAAATATGGTTATAATAACATCGTTAATAAGAACATATCGCTTTTAGTGACTTAAAATTAATTTGTTTCTGGAAAAATAAATCGCTTATGAGAACATGTTGATTGGAAAGTAGCAGCACGTTGTTCTTCAACCATTTTATCCATTTTTTTATCAAAAAAAAGCGGACAAAAATTAAGAATCTTCGAAAAAGTCCACATGCTGACATAGAAGAAGCCCTTTTGCATTGGTTTTAGCAAAAGGAAAAGATTTATTCAAAGGAGTGCCAGCATTTCCCTAATCGAACCGAATTTGCAAGCGAAAGCAAATGAATTTGCGAAGCTCTTTTATTTCGTTTGTTCAACTTCGTGGATCCAGAGATTTCGCGAGAGGCATTCCATTGTGTTCGGGAGAATCAGTGGAGAATCGAAGACGTGCCACCAAGTTTGGTTTGGAGCGCTACGGTCAACTTTTTGCTACACGAGGGCTAATTAGACCGGGACCTACAGTTTAAAGCCGATTCTGTATGGCTACAAACAGCCATGCCAATAGTGGGACTCGAACCCTCAGGATCTGAACCGAATGCCTGTGCCCTAGCCATTCGGCCATCACCTGGCCGCCGTGCCACCAGGAGTTAATGATAACTGGCTTAAAACCGTTTGGACTACGTTAAGAGAAGGTTATGATGACCATGAAATCTTCAATCTTCAATTCAAAAAAAATCGAATTGTTTCCTGCCTGATGGTTTTCTTAGGGTTAAAAATCCTCCCATTTTTTAAACTCAAGACGCTAGAGATGAAAGGCTTCAAGACTGTGTTCGAGATTTGCCAATTGAACAAGATTCACTTCAAGAATATGAAGGCATAGATTTGGCTCTTGCAACTCATGGGAATGTAACAGATGAAGATATTGTTGCAGGCGTAAATGCAGAGATATCTGGCAGAGATGATGATATTGACGACAGTGCCAGTTCAGAAGATCTTTTGAACGAGTTTCCTTGTCCGAGTTTAAAAGAAATGTTTTCAGCAATCAATACTTTAAATGAATTTTTACCTTGCAATGACGATTTTGTAAAGGATGCGATGAAAAAAAAACTGTCAAAGAACTTGTCGCGATAACCGAAAATTATTTTTATTTACAAAAAAAAACTTAACTTAAAAAAAAAATTACTATTTTTCAGAAAATGAATAAACATGTAAAAACAAAATATTGCATTATGTATGTACATTCATAATAGCTACTTAATTTTATTCATTTTTCTTTTTAACGTTTCTAGAACTATGTATTTGAAAAAGTTCAAAAATACATACTTATATGAAAGGAGCAGTGTGTTTTTCCTTGATTGAACTTGAACCTTTTAACCATTTTCTGAATGTCATGTTTCAGGTGTAAATAGAAATTATGTGACAATGAATTTGGTATTTCCAGCAGTTGTAAGTTATCTATCGGATATAAAAACTATCGATTATATGAACCAGTTTTTAAAGTCTCCTGGATTTTCTTATAAACGATTTGTACTGTATATATATATACACACACACTCAAACTTGTGGAATATACTCAAATTAAGGACGCACAGCCCCTTAAAATATACGATAAAAATTAAGAATGGCAACATTTCTGTTTTGACATTTGTGACTGGTAGCTATAGATAGCTTCCCGGCTTGGTGAGATTTATTTATTTACTCCAAACTCACGGTCACTCTTAATATTTATAGTGAACACTTAAACAAGTTTATATATTTTTTAAAATATAATAAATTTTGATGACATATAAACATAATTAATACATGTTTATATATTTTTGAAAATATAATAAATTTTGATGACATATAAACATAATTAATACATGTTTATATATTTTTGAAAATATTTTTTAAACCATCATGTTGTTTAAGGAGTATGTATGTACATAATAGTTTCAATTCAACGGATTCATGAACCAAACTGCAATAACCTCCAAACCAAACGGGGAAAAGTACTCCATCACGCTTGTTTATTAGGGGAGATGCTAAAAACGGTAAGAAACATTAGCGTAGGAAGTGCCTTTTTAAATGTATTTCGCCAATTCCCATCCGTTTCTCTTTTTTTTCCCCATCTCTAATGACACACTCCGAACAATCTTAAAAGGCTCGTTCGCTCAATTAGAACCATTAGAAAACGGCCATAAAGCGAGCAATAATGTTTACCCCTTCAAAATAATCTGTTAGGACGATGAGTAATGCGAAGGGAAGAGGATAGTTTATTTTTAAAGATGTGACCTCAAAAATGCTACGCGATATTTTAAAATATTTATTTTCCCGCAAAAAAATCCACTTGTATCATCATCATATTTGCGCAACGTCCGTAAATATATGTCCCGGGGGAATGTCATGCTACATCCGAGGAAATACGCCTGACGCATTTCTGAGTACAACACGTTCGAAATGTTCCTATCCGCATAGGATTTTGTTGCATTTTGCGCTTCTCCCCCGAAAATTTCAGTTAGGAAACGAAGCATATAAATTGAAGTTTTCCCAGATGAAATTATTTTTTCACGATTTTTTTTTTCGTCGCAATTGTTATCAGCATGATGTCTTTGTCCATGAAAATTTCCCAGTCTCCAAAACATCTACAGCAGAACTAACTAAAAAATAATGGACCGAAAATTTCGCTAATATTTACTAAATATGTGGCACCCATTGAAATGAATCTGTTTTAGAAGTTGTGAACCTTCAAAGGCTATTAGCTAACTTGATATACTTTTTAAGATGATTGCATGGGAAAACACGTATTTTCTAAAGAGTCTGGACAATTAACTTCATTAAATATCGAAAGATCAGGCTACATTCCTAATTTCATACTTTTCTGAGTGACATATAACGCGATGGTATATGTTTCGACACCATACGAGGTGAGAAATAAGTTTATTAATTCTGACCGGACATTATCTATCTGGCAAACTGTTACCACTATTATCTTAAAGGCTCTAATCCATTGAAAACACAAATTTAAACAAATTTACAAACTCTAATACTATCTCAATACTACATTGTATGCTAGAGAACTAATAAGTACAGTCGAACCCCGTTATAGCGAACTCGGTATATAACGAACTGATGGATATAACGAACGAACATTTTGGTCCCGCCGTTTTCCCATTGTACGTAATTTGATTAGTATTGTGTCAGTTTAATTTAATAGATTTTAGTTGATTTAATTCATTAATGATCATTTTTAATAGATTTTATCATTTTTTAAAATACATCATTATTGAATACACATTGCGACTAATGAGTTATACATTTTGTGCACTCTAGCATTTTTCTTAACGGTTCGGATATAGCGAACCACCTGATAAAGCGAACAAAACCTTTGGTCCCTTGAAGTTCGTTATAACAGGGTTCGACTGTAATAACTAAATAAAAAATTATTTTCCCACTTGTAGAGAAATTCGAGAACTGATTTCACTCCTCCAGTGGAAAGTTCTGTTAAATAACACTTGTGTATCATGTGTTTTGAGCGAGTTCTTTTTTTTTGGAAATAAAATTCATGCATCAGCATAAATTTAGACAATTTATTTGCTTACTACTGTCTTGACTATTTAAAGGAAATTCAGCTATGGAATATTATTTACATTTTTTATTTTTGGTGAAGCGTAACATAAAGCCCGAGTTAAAAGAAGCAGACCGCAGATATTTATGAGTTAAGTATCTAAATTTGTGTGCGGTTGAAATTAAATCACTTTTGTTTTATTTTCATAATTGATTCGATAAAAACAAAATAAAAGTGAAGGATAATTTTTTAGCTTTTGATTATTTTGCATATAAAAATCATTAGAATAAACAAGGATTTCCAAATTTCAAGTAGCATGTTGTAAAAGCATTCAACGAGCTCCGTAAACTTTAAAAGATGAAATAGTGACCATAATTGGCAGTACTCGGTACTCAGAGTCACTTTATTATATGCTTCTTACATAGACAGTCACTAGGACAATAGTTGCTTTAGGAGCAATTGTTGCTCCTAAAGCAATTATTGTCCTAGCGCTCGCTTAATAAACTGTCATTTAAATTTTAATTCGTTACAATAAACTGCCCTTTTTCAATTAATAAATTGCCTTTTCTAGTGCCTTTTTCTCTTTTCCATGATTAATTCGATAAGAACAAAAATTAATTAAAAGAGTAGTTTTAGCTTATGACAATTTAGCAGGTAATAATCATTAGAATAAATAAGGATTTCTCAGCTTCTATCAACCCATTGTAAAAGCCTTCAGCGATCTCCTTAAATTTTCATAAGTAAAATAGCGACAATAATTGGCAGAATTCAGTACTCATTGTCACTTTATTATAATATGTGTCTTACAATAATTATTCCTAAATCCAATCTCTTAATAAATTGCATTTTTAATTTTAATTCGCATTAATAAATTGCCTTTTCTAATGTCTTTTTTTCATTTCCATGATTAACTCGATAAGAGCAAAAAATAATTGAAAGAGAAATTTTAGCTTATGATTATTTAGCAGATAATAATCATTAGATTAAATATGGACTTCCCAACTTCTAGCAACCCATTGTAAAAGCATTTAGCGATCTCCGTAAATTTTCAAAAGTAAAATAGGGACAATAATTGGCAGTACTCAGCACTCAGAGTCACTTTATTATATGCGTTTTACATAGACAGTCGCTAGGACAATCATTGCTCCTAAATCTGCTCTCTTAATAAATTTCCTTTTGAATTTTAATTCATTTTAAAAAATGGACCTTAATCTTTTAATAAATAGCCCTTTTCTAATGTATTTTTTTCTTTCCATGATTAACTCGATAGGAGCAAAAAATAACTGAAATAGAATTTTTAGCTTATGACTATTTAGCAGATAATAATCATTAGAAAAAATAAGGATTTCTCAACTTCTAGAAACATGTTGAAAAAGCATTTTACGATCTCTGTAAATTTTCAAAAGTAAAATAGTAACAGTAATTCGCAGTATTCAGTCTGTACTTAAAGTCATTTAATGATATGCTTCTTATATAGACAGTCACGAAGATAGACATTACACCTAAATCAGCTCTTAAACTGTCTTTTTAAATTGAATTCGTTTTAATAAATTGTCCATTTCTTTGAATAAATTGCTTTTCTAATGCCCTTTTTTCATTTCCATAATTAACTGAATAAGAGCAAAAAATAATTGAAAGAGTATTTTTAGCTTATGACTATTTAGCAGATAATAATCATTAGAATAAATAAGAACTTCTCAACTTCTAGAAACTTTTGGTAAAAGCATTCAGTGATCTCCGTAAATTTTTAAAAGTAAAATAGTGACAATAATTGGCAGTATTCAGTACTCAGAGTCCCTTCATGATATGCTTCTTATATAGAAAGTCGCGAAGGCAGTCATTACTCCAAAATCAGCTCTTTTAATAAACTGTCCTTTTAAATTTAATTCGCTTTAATAAATTGCCCCTTTTCTCTTAATAAATTGTCTTTTCTAATGCTTTTTTTGCTTTTCCATGATTAACTCGATAAGAGCAAAAAATAACTGAAAAATCATTTTTAGCTTATCGCTATTTGAATATAATAATCATTAGAATAAATAAGTATTGTTGAACTTCTAGTAACATGTTGTGAAAGCATTCAGTGAGCTCCGTAACTTTCAAACATGAAATATTGGCAATAATTGGTAGTACTCAGTGACACTTTATTATATACGTCTTACATAGATAGTCGCTAGGACAATCATTGCTCCTAAATCCGCTCTCTTAATAAATTGCCATTTTAATTTTAATTCATTTTGATAAATTGACCTTTTTCTCTTAATAAATTACATTTTCTAATGCTGTTTTGTAATTTCTACGATTAACTCAATAAGAGCAAAAAAATTGTTGCTTAAGACTATTTAGTAGATAATAATCATTAGAATAAATAAGAATTTCTGAACTTCTAGCAACGTTTGGTAAAATCATTCAGTGATCTCCGTAAATTTTCAGAAGTAAAATAGTGATAATAATTGGCAGTATCCAGTACTCAGAATCACTTCATGATATGCTTCTTATATAGACAGTCGCGAAGGCAGCCATTACTCCAAAATCAGCTCTTTTAATAAACTGTCCTTTTAAACTTAATTCGTTTTAATAAATTACCTTTTCTAATGCTATTTTTTGCATTTCCATGATTAACTCGACAAGAGCAAAAAATAACTGAAAGATCATTTTTAGCTTATGGCTATTTGAATATAATAATCATTAGAATAAATAAGTATTGCTGAACTTCTAGCAACATGTTGTGAGAGCATTCAGCGAGCTCCATAACTTTCAAAGATGAAATAGTGACAACAAATGGCAATACTCAATACTCAGAGTCACTTTACCATATGCGTCTTACATAGATAATCGCTAGAACAATCATTGCTCCTAAATCCATTCTCTTAATAAACTGCCATTTTAATTTTAATTCTTTTTGATAAATTGACCCTTTTCTCTTAATAAATTGCATTTTCTAATGATGTTTTGTCATTTCCATGATTAACTCAATAAGAGCAAAAAAAAAATATTTGCACTTAGCATTTCTAGCAGATAATAAACATTAGAATAAATAAGGATTTATCAACTTCTAGAAAAATGTAGTAAAAGCATTCAGCAATCTCCGTAAATTTTGAAAAGTAAAATAGTGACAGTAATTGGCAGCATTGAGTACTGAGAGTCCCTTTGTGTCTTATATAGACGCGAATACAGACGCGAATACAGACGCGAATACAGTCATTGCTTCTAAAATCGCTCTCTTTATAAATTGAGGTTTGATTAAAGCAACCTTGTATGTTTTCTTCTTTAGTACTTCCCCGTTACCGTTTTAACTAGGTCTTGGAGATTTTCCAACTGAAAATGAAAACAAAATTAGGTAAATATATTGTTTTACTACCAGCGTTTGAAAATTAGTGAATCGCATCTATGGAGGAAAGCAAGAGTTTGAAAAGTTAATAATAAAATGTAAGAAAGGGAATGGACGGTTTCATCTAAAGAAATATTTATTATAGGACAAAAAGTAATGTTTCTAAACAAGATTCTTATTGAAAATAAACAACTAAACTAACATGGTATTGGTTAGAGAAGGGAAATAACTTTAATTCGAAAAAGTTAATCTGTTTAAAATTTTTTTTTACAGAATACCCATCGGGAATTAATAAAAAAGATTGGAAAATGTTAAAAAATTCTAGCAAATCCAAAAAAAGTTTAAAAAATAATAGTGACTGGATTTGGAGGATAAAGTCTAATAAAAGCTATACATAAAGCTGTTGCAGTACTACTATACACTGTACATTTATTGTAGCACATACACGGGATATTTTTAATTCTTTAAAGCAATTCATGTGAATTTTGGGAAAACAGTATGGATACCATATTCCATTGTTTGGCATTGAATCTCACTTTGTTGAAGTCCTTTCTTACAGTGCCTGCTTTGACCACCAAATATCCCAACAGCACTTTGAAAAATCAGTGACCTTATGTGTTCTTTAAGAGAACTCAGCAGAAACACTTATGTATTGACCAAAACTGCGCTTTTTGGATTTGATACTATTAAGATAGTTCAGTTGCTGTTTGATTCGAAGCTTTTTCCAGAGAAATATAATTTATGATTTATGTATTCTGCTATTATGTTGAATTAATTATCTTCCTTTGAATTTTTACCTTTATTTTATCACATGTCTGCCATGCTATGTGAGAAGAAAAGTCTCCGAAAAAATCCTGTACAGTTTAGCATTCTTCTTAGGGTTGACTTATTGAAATTTTCATTCTATCCTGGAAGTAAAATCATTTAATGTCAAATGTTATGAAATTCATAGCAATTTTGTATTATAGAATCTAACTAAAGTTAAACCCATAAATCGGCTCTAAAAGGAACCTGAAATTTTAGTATGTGAATTAATTTTAGTATACTACACTGTAAAAAAGAATTGCTACTTCAGGTCATAAAAGCTACTTTTTTCAGGTTGTAATGTTTCTGGGAACGAAGTGACCTGTTTTGGGTATCCCACTTTTGAATCTTAAACATGCTTTCGTAGCATTCTAGTTATACCTCCATTTTTGTAATATACCTAAAGCAGCATTTCATTTTTGCAGCGTAAAAGAACACATTTAAAAAATATGATAATTTTATTTTTGTCGGAAACACCGAAATGATATTGCAACAAAAAGCATGCGGGGTATGACTCAAAGTAGCAGTAATCTGAATAAATGATCAATTTACCTCAGAACTCATAGAAAATCCCTGGAAATTTGTAGATCTTTTGAAGTACTTATCAATGAACACTTAAGATGGAAAAACATTTAGCTCTTCAACTTAAAATTGAACTGATATAGGCACCATAATAAATCTCCCTTCGACGTTGGATCTTTTGCATTTCGAGGAGTTATCCAAATTGCCCTTGTCCAAACAGCCCTTCCAATCTTGACGAAAGCTTTACCTCCTCTTAATTAGAATATACTACACTACTCGTCAGTAGTTGGATTACCCACTGTTCCCTAGGATATGTAGAATTTAGGCTAGTTTCAATAAGCCCCGAAATGACGGATGGTTTTGGATAACTTTAGTAAATATTTCAATCTTTTCGTGTTATTCATTATTAAAAAATCAGAATGAATTATTTATCGCTATTTTTAAAATGTATCTTATTTGTGATCATATGGCTTTAATGGCGATAGTTTGGGCTTTCTCAACTTTTAAAATACTCGAACATTTTCCTTTAATTATTTTCAACTTAAAAGCCCCATATAGAGCTTTCATCTTCGGTTTAAGACCTTATTTTCTGAAAATATAAGTTTTACTGCAAATTATAGCCTCCCTTTATATCGGGGACTCTAGCAGATTCCCTTTCTAAGAGAGGGGAAGAAGTTATCCCATTCCTGAATGATAGTGTTTTCTACTGATTTTTAGACTCCCGGTGAGATGAATTAAATTTGAATTGGACTGGACTTGCCCCCTGCCCTCTAAACTGACACATGAATATTGTATGAAATATAACTAAAAATATCTATCATTCAGATAACGATGACCCAATTTTATCGAAATTTCTTTTATTTTGCTTCCATTCATATTAAAAGAGTCGCATTCTGAAAACCACAGCTGTTTTGAACTCACTTTTGTTAAACTCTATTTTTCTGTATTGAAATACAGACTTAAAGCTTTAGTGTTGCATAGATGTTTAAAATGCTAGTAATATAATTGTATGGAATCTTATTAATGACGTAAATACATACACACATACAGATAAGAAAAAGAAACCAAAACATATATTTATTTTTAACTAAACTGTTTAAGTGAATTATTGCTCGCCTCATACGTTTCTAACTGTTATATTTTCTATTTCTTAAAATATAGAATAAGTATATGTTATGAATATAAAGTTCTCGTAAAATCGTATATCGAGGACAATATCTCGAGGGCAGAATACGCATTCTCGGGCATAAATGATTTCCAGAAGGAGTAGAGAAATTTTACAGATGAAATCTATTGAAAATCTTGCAAATGAGGAACTCAAAAGTTCAATTTACCTAGCTGGGAATTCCTCAAACCAGATGAATACAATTGTGTATACTAAGTTTAATGAACAGTATTTTTTTGAAAGAGATATAGTTCGATTTTACCCTTTTATTTTCCCAAATATTCCCTTTAACTTTGGAAGTTCAGACTAGATTCTCTCTCTGATTAAACTTCAATGAAAATGGGAAGTTAATAAAGTTGTTCATAGTATCACCGAATAAAATATATTTAGCTTAAAGTTTTCATTATTCTCTTACAGCTTCAGAACAGCGGTATTCGCTTCATCGGTAAAAGTAAGAAACAGAATTATAAGCGTGATGATTGAATCTGTTCGAAATTTTTGAAATCTTAAGGATTCTTTCGGAACAAGAATATTCGTCCTGATATATGTTCGACTTTGCTGATGGGATTTTGTGATAGGTATGCTGGTTTAAGGAAACAATAGAATAAGCAAGACATTTTTTGATATTTTGATATTTTTTATAATTTTCAGACAAGAAAAGGATTGTGAGGAATGTTCGAAAAAATGGAAAAATATTAGAACCTAAATGCGAAAATTGCCGATTACCCAGAATTGAAATTTTGTACGGATGCCAGAGTTTCTTTTATTCTAAATAGAGATATTAAAAAATCTTACAACATTTCTCACATATTACAGTAAAAATTTCATTGTTCTATATTTCTATCTGATATTCGTAAGCAGTTGGACAACCAAGGGAAATATTAGTCTTGAGTTCTTCAGCTCCACGGAGAATACTACAACAAGAAAGAAATATCACTGAAACGGATCTTTTAGTAATTCATTTGCAACCGAAGGTTATATCAAACTTCTTCTAGGATCATAATTCGAAAGTGGGTTTCCAAGCCTCGTTCTCGTGTTCTATCTATCGAGGTGTTGATATTAGGAAGTTTTGTTTTTAACCCCTTTCCTCAGTCACTCCCTTTCATTTTGAGACGAGTAACACTATATGTTGGCCGGTACAGATTTACTGATTTCTCATTCAACGTTCAATGATGGTGATTATTTTTATTCGAAGTTTTTTTTTTTGGTCATATGCTTCACAAGGCATTGTTCTTTTCATCAATTTGGTTCCATTATAATCACCGTCTGCAACGAAGCATTCTTTCCGAGTAAGATATTTATAATACATCTGCCTAGTGTTTGGAAATGTAGTTTTAGACAAAATATGGATGAGCGAATGAAACTTGAACTTCTTCCTAAACAGATTGTCTTGCTATGAGAATACTGTACACGGAGCCTCAAAGTAATACATAGTTATGCATTTTCTCCCTCGAAACGCAGAAGGAGTTGCAACTTTGACAATGAAAGACGATTAAAGTATTCCGATCATATACCGAGTTTTAAATTTTAGACCTTACTGGTTGCAGTTAAAATATATCGGTTTTAAGTAAACGTAATTCCCCTCTAAGTGCCTCACCTCATGGTGCACGTATTTTGTAAATCAATATTTTTTTTGTTTTCAATAGTTTTTACGACGATAATGTGTAAACAGAAAGAAATTTCGTTATTTTTTATAAGTCTATCGTGGCGATCAGGGGAAGGGCTGTTTTTAGTGACTTCCTTCACGAGTTTATGAGTCATATGTACCTACACAATGTTTTCCTTCTCTTCATGCTTTGTTAGTACAACATCAGTCAAAAAACCCTCAGTCTTTGGTCTCCTCTAGCATGTCGTGGTATTGTTTTATTTAAAACCAGAGGCTAACATTTCTGAGGACAATTGGAGTTTTCATCTTTTCATATAAAATAATATTCATGACTTATCAAATTACAAACGAGAAGCGAGTTGTGATTTTAGTCAGAGTTAAGAGAATTAACTCTCAGAGAAGTCAGTAAAGTTGCAGGCTGATGTATTGGCAAATGAGTGAAACACGGTTGCACTTCTAAGAAATGTTAACACATCCTCCCTTTCAGCTAAATACCACATAAAAAATGAAAACCTATCTTAATAGAAAAATTAAACTTACTGCATTAGAAATAGCGGGGAGATGGACACAACTGCTGGCCTGTCTTTCTCTGATTAATAGCAATATTCATAGTAATTGCATGTACTGATGCAACTGCATACTCTGCCTAGCAGTTGGATGTGATTGTGTGCTGAAGGGCTCCTATTAATGAAAGAGCGCCTTGTAATATACTCGCATCAGTGCGAGATTTTCTAGCCTTAATTCCTCTTTTTGCAAAAGTGACGTCAGAGAAGCAACATCTTCCTTTTACCGGTTCTTTAATGGACTTACTTAATATCAAAATATTAGAAACAAATTGTTTGAGTGTGGAAACAGATTTATATCTTTTTTATTTACAGTTCATTTTTTATAATCTATATTTCTTAAGAGTGTCGTTCAAGTAAACATATCTTATCATTGCCCTTTTACAGCATTTTGTTGCCAACATATGGTTTGAGCTACACATTTTTCTTATAGACAAATTAGATAAAGTATCTAAAAAAAACTCCTTCTCTGCCAAAAGTTATGAAGAATTCCTATTTGGTAATGCTGCTTATTAATTTGCTTATAAGCTTCTACCAAGTGAAAAAAAATTAACGCAATAAAAATGTAAGTTATATGGAAATACGAGGTAACAATAGGTAATATACAATGTTAATACACAAAATATATACATGACTACTTTCTTCAAACTTTTGCGCCTTCCATCGGAGCAATAAATCCATGACAATATCATATAAAATTATTTATTACGCTTCTTAAAATATTCTTCCTATAAAAAATGCATAAAAATCAATACAGCGTGCAAAAAAATGGACGATGCCCCTAAAAAATCAGCTAAACGAACTCTAGTAACCCTTATTTTTATATATACAGAGGATGCAAGATAGTAATTAAATCTGAAAGCTTTAACATACATATGTTACATAACAAAGAAAAGTAAAGTTCAATGTCATTATGTGACGCTGCGTAGAGCGAATAATCTGCAAAACAAAAAAAATCTAGGAATTCAGGATGCATCTGTAAGATACGCCACACTTGAATCAATGTTCGTAATGTACATGATTGAAATGGAATGTGATACTGTTAGAAGATGATGCTGTTGAGCCTAAAATCTTTTGTAGAGGAAATATGTGAGTAAGACTGTGAAGAGGATAACAGCTGGTGGAGCTCCCAGTCCAAGGCAACCACTGCATCGGATTCCTGTAAAACAGAAAACTCGGTTGTACATACTGATAAATTTTGCAAGGAATTTTTGAAGAATTTATGGCTAGATGTTTTTTGAAAATAAATTTTGTTATTTTGTTTTTCGTGCTCCATGTAACATCCATATATTTACTTTGCTAAGCCGATTCTTTGGGCAGTCCGTGAGACAAAACTACTGCAGCAATTTACTTCAGTTTGCTCTTAATCTAAAGATTTTAATCTATAGATGTGTCAAATTTGGTTTTTGTAGCCGCAATTTCTGTTAAATAGCGATAATTTACAATTAAAAATTTGCTTTCTGTGCATTCTCAGTGACATATTTAAATCTGGCTTTAGATACTCACTAAGCACTTGTCCGTATAACCACGTTAATAAGTTCATTCTGAGGAATCTCTCTAGCTCTCTCTCTGCCAGTTTTAATTTTAATTATGTTTATGAGATACTAGCTGAAAACCCGCGCTTCGCTACGGAGTACATTCAAATTAAATACAACGGTCAACGTATGCAATTTATGCCAAAAAATAAATATATATATTTATAATAAATGCGATGATCAATGTATACAATTGATGTAAAATATATATCTATCTATCTATATATATTTATAAAAAAATCGTAAGGGATATGCATTTTTTATTTGATAATATCCAATCGTCTGCTGCATTAGAAAGAGGAAAAAGTATTTTTTTTGTCTATTTAGTTGTTACGCACGTGACGATAAATTTATTGAAAGTACCAGAAAAAGAAATCACTTGATCAGCATTTAATAAATTAAATTCTAAAAATGAATCTTTAAAAATTCACCAAAAATCAGGAAATGGAGGTAAAAATTCGAAAAAAATTTCATTTTGAAGGAATTTTTATGATCTTTCTCGTGATATAAATTTTATAACCCTCAATGTATTATTTTAAATGCAAACGTAAAAAAGTTTAAAAAACAGCTTAAAAAATTAATTAAAAAAAATCTAAGAAGAATTTTTGAAAAATCTTTCTTAGTGCACCCCTACACTATTAGAAGAATCGCCATGCAAAATTTCAGCCCTTTAGGTCCAGCGGTTTGGTTTGTGCGTTGTATGTCAGTCAGTCAGTCAGTCAGTCAGTGAATGAATGAGTCAGTTACGGAACTGTTTTATATATATAGATTGAATCAAACCTGACGGAAATTGTTTATTTCGCGCCGTTGAGAAACCACATTTTTTTATTGGGTTCAATAGTATTTTTAAAGTGCATTTCTCGATTCTTAATATTATGATTTTCAACATTTGGCAATGATGTGCTAAGTATAATTTGTGTATTAGTACATTTATTTACTATCCAGCCGTCATGTTTTGACGGGTACCAACTAGTAAAACTTTGTTGCAAAATTCGAAATGAGGTTCAGCTTAAGAAAATGTGTATTTCATGTTCCAGACAGGTGAAATCATTAACAGTAATACTTACGATAATTTGGAAGAATGCATTTTAAAAATTTTATTAATAGGGATCGTTTGAATTCGAGCCTTTGAAATTTTATCTTTTTAGCTAAAAATTTACACTACGAGAACACTACGAGATAGTTCCAATGGATGTAATTTGTTCAGTATACCACAGTCCCTATTTCTTGTATATACTTTTCTCTATAATTTTTTTTGTCTTAGTCCCAGAAATGTTATGAAAAGGAAAACAAATCCTCATAAAGGACTGAATATAAAACCACAAGAAAAACAACATGTTAATATTTTTATTGGTGAAATGTTAACTGAAGACTCACTGCATTGCTCTTCAGCAGGCGACAAGTTATCATTATAGCACCTTATAAACGTTAACTTTAGTGAAATAATTATAAAAAACAACTGTACAACAATGTCAGGTAAAAACTCCTATCTCTTTCCTGTGACATGCCAAAAACCCGTAATTCACTTTGATCTACATAAATTTTCCTCTTATAACTGATCAGTGTAGATTAATAATCGACATCTGGAAACACTCTTGGGCAATTTTGGGTCGAAAGAGTGTTTATAAGCAGCTGGTATACTATACATACGTGAATTTAAAGATAGGGTGCATTTCGTCTGCAAGACTACATTCATAGAATGAATGTCAGATGACTAGTCTATCCATATATATCGCACAGAACGGTCCATCATCATTACTCATCATTTTCTTTTAATACGAATTTTTACTGCCGCTTTTCCCACGTGCCAGAGACGTTCTATTGTATCTTGCAGATATTATTTATGAATCACGATGTGCTTGAGAAGAATTACTTAATATTGTGTCCCAGTAGTTCTGAAGGTAGCAGAAAGAAGCAGGGATTCAACAAGACTACAACTACACACCTAGCGTGAGGTTGAATAATGAATGCTTATCATGAATAAAACTGCCAACCAAAGTTTATTAGCTAAAAAAACTGAATGATTATTTTGTGAAAGAACTTAAAATTTGCAATTACATACATAATTCTACAGTAACAGGTATTATGGTTTTCATTGGGGTAAAAAAATGTTACAAAATCTATCATTGGAAAGAGGAGTTAAAAGAATAAAAATAAGGTATTTAAAATACATTCAAGTCATAATTGATCTGTAAACTCATTAATGTTTAACCTTTAGCTTACGGCGCCCATTTTTTTCGATTCCCTCATTAGAACGGGAAATTTCATACCCCCCCCCCTTTGTAAGAATGGCCATTAAGGAGGTTATATATATATATATATATATATATATATATATATATATATATATATATATATATATATATATATATATTCATTCTTGGGTCCGTATTCTTGGGATACATGCTATCCCACTCCGTAAACAAAAGGTTAAATGCATCAATCTTTCTTTGACGTCATAGTTTAAGACTATTGTGTACTAACCCTATTGGATTCACTCTCCTTATTGTTAACCAATGGAGAAAATTTGCCTGATATTTACAGCTACATAAATGCTGATAATCAAATAAAGATGGTATTTTCAGATAACCTGAACTTTTCTACACCTTTCAACAGGATTCATTTTATAAATTTCGTCTACCAAAGGAATTTATGATCCTTTAAAACACACTATACCAGATTCCCCCCCTAGTAATTTAAATTTAAAAATATTATTTGCATTTTTTTAAACGAAAAACGTCCCAAGGTGTAAAATTTCTTTCTCTATTACGGAGTACAATTAAATAAAAAGAAATTTAATTCCAAGTCGGCAATCCTTGGAAAAATTTTCTCCTTAAGTTAACATTGTGGTGAGCGAAATCAATAGGGTTACAATACATAGCAGCCTTGAACGCATCAATCTTTAATAATTCCAAGAGACTATAGATAAGTTTCTAAAATTTATGGTGCACATATTTTAATTTTTTTCCTTTCCAGTATTTTCTCAAACTCGTTCTCCGAAACAGCCATGAATTATAAGCGAGTTTTAATTGTAAGAGTAATCGACTAGTTTAATTGCAAGAGTAACCGACAAGAATCCCCTAACTTTAGTTATGCATACATAGGTTCTTTTTTGAATAAATATATTACACAGGACTGAAGAAGATAAATCAATGTTTAAAATATGTACCTTCGTGTGACACTTTGAACTTTACTTGATCCAAAGTACTGCAACGATCTGTAAAAGAAAGAAGAACATTTCATTAGAGATAAAAGTTTAGCTGTATGGGATTTTCATTTTCTAAATGATGCAATCAATGAGTTCTTTAGATACAAATCAGTTAATCAGATGTTTCTGGAACTTGTTCTTGTACATCATTTAGAAATGTGTAAAGCAACTAGTGCTACATTAAGTTGAGAGTTGTGGTATTCACCAGATACTAGATAGGGAAGCGACATCGATAACAAAACATCGATATTTTGAAACATCGATATTCCTGAATAGGGAAATTTTAAGTGGAACATGGAGATTTCGTTAAACAAAGACTCAGATGTTTTAAAAAAATTGATTCTGTATGCATTTGTTATTACATTTCATCTCTAGAAATAAGAAGTTTTGTAATTAAATGAATCTTATTGCTGTTTTATTCCGACAATACGATGATACATAAGTATTCATTGATGATTTAAGGGTGTAATATTCTTGATCGCGATATCTAGAGAAAATTATTTACCAGTTGTCTTGCAAGAAGTTCTTTGTCTCTGAGCTTGATTTCCATTATTTTCGGCTGCAGGATCTTTACCCATAACAGCAAAATACAAAGGTGAACATGATTCTTTTGTAAAACCTGGTGTAAAAAATAGAAAGAAATATTTAAATGGCCGTAATGAAGTGAACTTGGACAAATGGTCGGTTTTGTTTCTTAAAATTTTTGTGTACGTCAAAATTTTTCAAATTTTGTTTCAAAATTTTTTATTATTCCTCTGTTATTCATTCAAAATGCATACATTTTAGAGGTTATATTATGGTTTATTAAAAAAGATATATTCGTTTGGGTTTTAAAATATTTTTTAAACTACCGTAAAATCTCGACTATAATACGCACCCGAGTATATTACGCATGATTGATTTTGCGCGAAATTTTCGGAAAAAATTAATATTCGACTATAATACCGCACCCATAACTTTTCAATATTTTATTTAAAAATTGCCCAAATATTTATTAACATAAATAAAATTTGTAATAAAAAGAAACGAAAACGTCAAATTTGGTAGAAAAAAACTTAAATTGTTAATTCAAAACAAACAATACTGTCAAATTATCAGTCTTAATCACTTTCACTAGAATACAGCTCATCTATTGTTGTTGCGTCCATGTCACAATTATTCTTGCCGTCGTAATATATATCGCTATCATCATCCTCACTTGATGATACGAACTGTGAGTTCCGTTTGTTTAAAAGGAATACCTGCCTAGTAAACGGGTGGATGAATCACGGAGTGCAGATGCGTACGCACCCGTGTTGCAGCAATGTCTTACAGCTGCTGTACGTTCGGTTATCCAATGTTTAAAACTACGTTTTTTTTGTACGCGAGTATAATACGCAACCTCAATTTTGCGGACTAAAATGTGAAAAAAAAAGTTCGTATTATACTCGAGATTTTACGGTAAGGGATATCTTCAACGCGGCATCTTGAAAAATAAAGTTTTATAAGTTAAAAGGAAATAGTCAAAGTAAAATAAATTTTAGACCAATAGCGCCCTTTACACGTACGTTCTTTCCCGCTGGAAACCACGATCCCGCGCGATTGAGTGCACGTGTGAAGGTGTCGGAGAGGAATGGAAAGATGATTTGCAGCGTACTGCAAGTTTCCCCGCGCGCAATCCCGTACGCTCCAAGCAGTCGCGAAAGAACGTATGTGTAAAGAGCGCTAGTGTAAATTTTATTCTTCGGCCAAAAATGTTACAATAAATATCAAAGTTATTTCTTTTCATTGGGGTAGTCAGTTATTCAATTTTAAATTAGTTCTAATGTCCAGAATTAAACTAAAGAAAGCCCACAATGAATATTATAGCTTATTAAAAAAAAACAACAGGTTAAGAGGATTTTAAGATTCGGTTTTTAGAAGTACTTCGAAATATTGTTCAAACTAATTTCACGTGATTAAAACGAGTAATCAATGTGATTTAAATTCTCTTGCAAATCACTTTTGAGAAGAAAAGAAAATATTGATATCAGCTTTCCTGATAGTTTAAAATTCACCAGCCGTTTGAAATATATTAAATTAGTAAAAATATTAGTAATTAAATATAGTAAATATAGTAATTAAATATAGTAAAAATATATTAAATTAAAAACACTTACTTTTGCAGGGGTTGGAGACCTTGAATTCTACACCGGCTAAAAGGAAAGATCACTTAATGAATTTAAATGGAAAAAATCATAAAAACATGTTTGTTAAATACATTTTGTGGAATGATAAGAAAGATATATATCACTCAAAATTCAAGTGTTGATAAATTTTTACTCATATTAAGGATACTTGAGATAACAATGGGATATTAAAAATGGAGAGGATTACATATATATACATAGAATTAATTAAAAATAAGAATAAAGGTATTTCAACTGATTTTGTTTTAAATAATGAATATATAATTATGTTTTTTAATTATTTCTTTTCCCGAGGTCACTTTTTTATATTCGATCAGTTCCGAACACCAAAGAACCATTACTTCACCCATACGCAGGGAGGGGAAGGTAACTTCTCGCCGGGGGTGGGTGGGGAGGAAAAAAATTTTTGTTCTGCCTGCGACTGTTTGCAGGACGTGGGATGAGTAACCACAAAATTGAAACACCTTTATTCGTTGTTTTTTAGTATTTCCATTCTCTGACGATGAATCTTGAAGGAAGCGGGTCCCTAAACCGACCGGCTAGACGAGCGAAGCCCGGCTAGTATCACATATATTCAAAATATCAAGTCTAGAC
>OU015495.1:115106386-115373886 GCA_907164885.2 Dolomedes plantarius | reverse complement strand
TTTTTCCCCCGCTTAAATTTTGTTGTTTAATATTGATTTTATGTTTTACTTGGAATTAAATATGCATAAAAAAATCAGCAAGGATCCTTTGTTTATGGAGAACTGAGAGCACCATTATAAGTATAATCTCTAATTAAATGTACAACATCATCTCTAGTGCTGCCATCTATTGAGGCTTTTTAAAACATAAGATTTCCTCTACAAGATGTTTATTTTTTAATCGAATCAAAATGTTGCAGATTTACCGCTGCCTAGAAAGTGGTCACAGAGCGTAAATCTTTTCTATAATAAAAAGATCAACCATGGAAAATACAGTTAATAAGCAGATAAAAGCTGATTTTTCCGTTTTAAAGTGAAAGACTGAGGCACATGAACAGCGTTTAAATTTTTTATTGCAGATGATGCTGATTTTAAAAAAAATTACATGAAATAAAAACTATTTAAAAATGAAAATTAATAAGCTACCACCTCTTTGAATAGGTCTCAACATCTCTTTCGAGAGGAATATATTTGTTCGCTTTTTTTTTTTTTTTTTTTTTTTTTTAATGAGTCTATTTTCTTTTACCCTAAATTTTCTGAAATGGATTAACGCTCCATATTGTCCCTAAGTATGGAAGTAACAGTATTATTCGATTTTTGCAATATGATATTTTATTTTGCCCTGCAACAGGTGTGTCAGATTATTTCTCTTCATCAATTTTCACTTACATCTTTTTATAAAGTACTGAGTTCTAGTCTCTAAAAAGTTTTGAGTTACACTTTAGATTTTTTGGTATGAATTAATGTCTCATTATATACCTATAATACATCATATCTATGATATTCTGTTTTTAAGGTCCAACATTTTACTTCGATCTGCAACAGGTGTTTCAGATTTTTTTTTCTACATAAGTTTTTATTTTATAAGTATAACTTTTTCAACGCAAATCTTCGAAATTTATAACACAGTCCACACGAGAACCCCAAAATTATGTTTATTAAGATTACTGTTGGTTAAAATTATTAGTTTCCCATTTCTCATATCTACATGAAAATCTTTAATTAAAGAAATGGAAGGAAATTCGTTGTAATTCTATTTTTTTTAAAGTCAATTTAGAAAGAACAACATATATTGTTTATTTGACGTAAAGAATATTATCCATGAAATAGTGCAGACATTAGTTGTCGGAACAATTAGAATTAACATTTTAACAAAAAGTAGATTGGAATTTACAATTTGTACAGTTAAATTTGGTCTCATAAGATTGGTTTAAGTGTTTCATCAGAGGGCTCGTTCCACAAAAAAATGAAACCAGCTGTCAGACTCCCATTCCTAAGTGGAATTGATGAACGTGAGTAATAGCGTCTTCAATGAGCCCAAAAGAAACGCAAACAGGTGTCGAACGATATACACCTTTGGAGAAGTGCGACAATATTTGAAAAGGACGCAGGTCATTTAGAATGATTTGTGAAACCATTAGCGGCGCGTTTCTACCTTGGAAAAGTCGGCAGGAAAGAAAATTCGTCATGGATGGTTCGAGAAGGCGCTGAGAAGAATAGATAAATAGGGACGCCGTTAACGAAAGGGGGATAATAGACTTGGACTGTTAAAAGGGTCAACACGCGTACGGAGAGAGGGTCTCGTACGGACTTTGAATAATGAGCCCTACTCTCATGGTGGATTTTAACGTTCGTCGGAACGAAACTTTGTAAATGACTTATTTAATCGAGATTTTAATGTGTTAATAAACCAGATGTAAATAAGAGTTGATTCTACAGTTATAATTACTTCTACATGATAATGATTTGTCGGATCACGACTATAAAGGTTAACACCAGCTAATTTATAAAGTTCTAAAATAAGTGAGAAAACTTCTGCGGTGAATGACAATTACCTTGGTGATGTAAATTCAAATCTCGTAAAGCTCTCTCAACTTTATCTTGCACTCTGTTGTTAGTAGTTCTTCCGTCACCGTTTTCATAATTAAAATATATTACGACCTATAAGAAGTAAAAAAAGCTGATATGTAAAAACAGAAAAAAAATTGTGATAATTGAAAAGTCATATAAAAATGTACCTTTATTATAAAAAAAAATAGATAAATAAATTTCAAGGAAAAAACCATACCTTTCCATTTGCTCCGTTAGATGATGTTTCGTTTTCTTTAATCTCTTGCAAAAGTTGATCAACAGCAACAACTACGTCTTCCCTGGGGATTGTCGATTTCTCTGCATTCCAGATAATAATAGAAAAACATTCGTTAGTTCATTTTTATGTAAAGAAATATGAAAACATGCACAACATTTTCAAAAAAGAAAGTTTTTCGTTCTTGAATTACTTTATTTGTGAATATTTAAATTTTTAAAACGACTCATTGTGACCTGTTCCTAAATATATTGAACGTGGTGGGATCTTAAATATCTTTAAATAAAACACTTTAAATAAAAGCTCTAAATATAAAGAAAATTTAATAGCTGTTTTCTTCAGTTAAAAAATTAACCACGCTCGGCTGCTTTCTTTGCATTTAGTGATTCTTTGCATTTAGTTTGCATTAGTTTTGCATGCAGGGAAAATCACAATCTTGAGTGTCACACTAAATTAATATATATATATATATATATATATATATATATATATATATATATATATATTCCTCCTTTTCCTAAAAATCTGTATTGAGTAATATAATTTACTGCGAAAATACTCTAAGGTGCTATGCAAATAAAAATTTTATGGAAATGAATTTTTTTTACAAAAAAAGGATACTACTGAGAATACAGTAGTTAATTATTTCAAAACAAAATTTTACCACGTTCTTTGTATTAATTTATCAAAGATCTGTATTATTAGCTATTACCTGTTTCATGAGAATCGTAACTACATCAAAAAATGCACTGATAATGAATAAATTAGTTAAGAATGAATCACAGCAGTAATCAAATAGATGAACTAGCAGCAATTTAGTTTAGTTCGATAATTATAATTAGTAGTTTTTGCTAAATGGTTCATTAAAAAGGCATTCAGACTAAATGAGTATCATTACAACATATTTTATCCATGTAACCATTCATCTTATTTATGTACTAATACTCATTCTGCCCTATTCCTTGTACAATAATCTCCAGTCCTAGTACCTCGTTCTAGTACAATTTCTAATGACCACTTTATAGCTAATTTTAGATTGAATACATGGAGGAGAAAGCATTGCGAGGTCCTCTCAAGCAGTTGATATTTTGTTTGATAGCCGATGATGATATATACCAGATAAGAAATTAGTAAAATATAAAAATAATATTGTCTTGTGATTAGTGAGATAAATGATGTAAATATTCTCAGGCTGTACAAAAATATTCATTTTCCGGAGACAAATTTACCCTCAGTGGCAAATGCATTTTTTTTTAACATTGTACATTTCACTTTTACTTGGATGTCAGAGAAAACCTTCAAATTATCTGAAGGTATATTAAATAATATTGAATTAGCTGATGATAACATTAAAAGGTATTCTTATATTGAAAAAAAAAAGTTTTTATAGAATTTTTGACGAATGTATATGCTTTATCTCCCTGCACATTCTAACTTAAGCATGAATGGGTCAGAAGCAAAGTTAAGTAAGTCGAAATTTGGTAAAATCGGACTAAGTCGTGGTTTGCAATCTCAAATGTATGTTGATTAATGTTGATTACAATGAAAAATTGACACAGGATTTCTGACAAATTATTGAACCATAAACGTACCATAAGGTAGTTGACCAACTGTGCAGGCAGCGCAGCTTGACGAATAAGTTCCGTTAACGACGGGTTTCAGCTGAATCCTACTTGATGATCCTGAGACAGAATTTAGATTTATCTTTTGGTCCAACAGAACTGTCATTCGACTTCCAGAGTACCTCAGATCCAGCTGCTTTGCTAAATAGCTGAAAAGTAAAGAAGGAAGGATTTCAAATAACAGAAAAAAATAAGTTTTTTTTTCATCCAATTCTGTAGAAATAAGCTGATAAGAGACATTTAAAAAGCATATCTGCTGGGTTTTCTAGCGCCCCCTGGCTGGAAGTTCCAAACCAGGTCCATATAGGCTTCGGGCTAAAGTGTGCGGCTCCGGTTTGTATAGCACAACAAGGTTCGGATTCCGTCTGAGCTGGTTGACGCCTGAATGTTGATCGAGAATCTCCAAGGGTGACAACTGGAGGGATCGTACCCTCTCCCACCCTTTCTGACCTCATAGAGGGACTTTATTGTCTAAGGATTTAACATGCTCATATCCGGCCTAGACAAGGAGGTATTTAATGGCGCGTGTCGGGATTCGATCCGAGTACCCTCATCACCGAAAGCCAGAACGCTACCAGAAGGTTACTTCATACCCATAAAAAGCACGTCTAAGTTCATGTGCATAGGGCAAAATAATATGAGTTCAGAGCTAAGCAAATATTTCCTATTTTTTTACGCGTATTCCTAATAAGCAGTTCATATGTGTTTCACTATATCGTGTTGTTGTTTTGACTGATGCCCCTTGACCGACAGTATATTGTCAGTTCAAGTCCATAACGGCTATTGGGCGAAGTGGTGAGGCTCCGGTTTTTAATAGCACCAGAAGAGTCGGAGTACGACTTGGCTAAAGGACCCGTCCCGTAATTTTGAACCGAATCTAATGACGAGACCGGAACACTTGACCCCGCACCTTCAGAGGTAAATTTAAGAACTTGGAGGACATTGCAGCCACGACAGATTTTTTGTGCACCTGCCGCCATTAGTGTACACGGCTGTGGATTTTGTCAGCGACCGGCTTCGAACCAAAGTTTTTCAGATCACTGGCTCGCTGCCTTTGCCCACTTGGCCACGGCGTCCTACATTATAACGTAGTTAACTAATGTAAAACTTCTTTATATGTACATTTGGAATTTGCAGTATAAAGAAACATGAGTAAGTTTATAATTTGTTATCCCTGTCTATCATTTCCTCAATTTCGAAAAATTCCACACACTTCGTAAGTTTGAAATGTTCCTTGTGCAGTTCTAATTGTCTCATTATTTTCAAATTCCTTGAAAAATATTAAATTTTTAATGTAAATAATATTGTAATTACTGTAATACAGCGCAGATATAATTAGAAAGCTGATGCAATTCATTTAACGTTTTATTCGTAGTTATATAGCTATTGTTACTCTGAAAGAGGATACTGAAGTATACTGAAATACAAAGGAAAAAACTTTTTTCATTACAACTGCATGAATATATACAGTAAGTTCTAAATTTTAATCTAAGGCACGGAAAGTATCTTATCAATTAAAAAAAATTTGCACTGAGAGGTAAACAAATACGTGTAAATTTTAAAATGAGGTCAATTGTTTATCACAGAAATATATTTTTTAATTTAATAACGTAAAACATTCTTAGCGTATTGACAAAAGATTTCGGTTGCGGTTAATTATTAAGCTCTTCACTAGTGACATTATCAAGCTGTTAAAGAGACTATTGAATAATAATAAAGCGCAGTGAGTTATGAATGTTTCTATTGACCCCTTAAAAGTGCTTTATTACTTTAAACTTTTCACTTAACAGAGAGGTAATGAGAAATGGGGTAAAAAAGACAACATATAATATTTTTTGAATAAAATTGAAAAATATTAGTTGATTCCAAACTTTTTTTTATTCCGATGGCATGTTATAAGACAACTGAACATCAAATACTCTACATAACAAAACGAATTGATATCTGTATATCTATGAACATAGGGCGTTCCGAGCCACCCAGTAACGCTCGCAAATCGAAATACGGCGGAGAGCAGGGCATATGCATAGATATGACATGTTCATATCTTCCTTAAGATTACATAAGGGGCATGTAGTCAACAAATGACTTGATTCCAAACTAGAAAAAGTCTACGCTTACCCTGTTATAAGTTGCTGATCCACAAAATTTTTTGGTGTATTGCTGGTGTCCATTATTACAATGACATCTAAGAAAGTTTCAGCAGTCAAATCCTCTGGTTCTGTAAATAAAAAGTACAAATAAGTATTTTGTGACAGTTTTCTTTATTAGTTGAGTTAATATATTTTAGATCTCATTACGCGCTCAAACTAGTAAATCTGATCTTGAGTTTCTAATAACTTTCTTAATGCATGTATAAAAAAAGTAATTTATTCTTTTTTATCGCACTTCTGGCTCCTCATACAGGTAAAAATGAATTGAAATGCACCGCTGCACCCAATCTAGAATTTTAGTCATTATCATTCGTACCTTAAACCACGGTACGAAGACATTCGTACCTTAAACCACGGTAATTTGTTGACTACTTTATATCTGGGAGCGTCATACAGGTGGGTCAACATTGCTCCTTAGTGCTGTCTCAGTTTTGACTGAGCACCCCCAGGGTTGATATCTGGAAGATTCGTACGTTCTCCCAGTAACTTACTTTTTAGAAGGACCTTCAAGGCTACGGATTTAACGTGTCCATTCACCCTAGACATAATGGTATTTAATGGCGATGGTCAGGATTCAAACTTAGCACCCTCCGTCCGAAGCCCAACATGTTCCTACTAGACGACTTCGAGCTTGGTCGTAAGATAATTGTTAATTAGATAAGAACACTGGAGATTAGTGATATTAACATACGTGTTTCGAAGGTCTTGAAGCAAAGAAACTTACAGAGTGCTTTTTCAAAAATTTAAAATTGGGTGTTTTATATTTCCCTTTTTTGAGCAATGTACTCATATAGCGGAAATTTAAACTAGCAATATGTCATCACTAAACATAAGTCGTAACTTTTTTCTTTTTTTTCTTTTTACGTAGTTTTTCAAGCCAAAACGCGCATGTCCTCTGTCAAAGACTTCCAGCCTTAGTGTGTCAGCATGGAATTTTCCTTTACATTTAATTTTTGGCTATCAATTTTTTTATTCATCCCCTTCAGGCTAGTGTTTGTATCGATATTATTTTACCCTTCCTTATCCTTTCGATCATTCGTAGAATTATACTCTCAACATCTTTAGTTTTGTTCATTGAGGAAATCGATTGAATAACTTGTTGCGTTTGCTGAAATTAATCAGTCATTTCTGCTAAATATTAAAGACTGCGAATGAAATTTCTTTAGAAATCCCCAAATTTTAAACTTAGCTCCATTTTATTTAAAACCAGAACACAAGTTTATCAGTCGATTCTTGATCAGTAATTTATATCTAAAATTTTCTACTAGGTAAAAACTAAGCTTAGTAAACTCGCTTCTCCTGACTATACACCACCACACCTTAGTCCTCATAAACCTCTTAGGAACTTATAAAATGAAACGCAAAAATCAAATTATTATGATTGTATTATCAACCCTCATTATATAACTGATAAAAAAAGGAGATGTTAATTTTCTTCTGAACTACCCAAACTCTCCCAATAAAGTAACAGAGAAATGACTTAAACAATTTTAATAATTTTCTGAAATTTCAAAAATAGGGTGACTGATAAAAATTCCTAGATATCAAACGAGTTGCTTGTTGAAAATGTACAACTTTAAATAAATGTTCGACTACTAGTAAACTACTGAATTTACTAATTACACATAATTATTTTTTATACGGAAAATGCGTTCCAGAGTGTGTCGTATAAAAAAAAATCATGTAAAACAAAAGACGTAGGGTATGGTAAAAGGATGGATATGTTCAACAACTTGTTTTTGTTTATAAAATACATATAACAAATTAATAAATAATTGAAGAATTAAATAAAATTTTTTATTTATTTCGATATTCGTGCTAATTGTATGCATTAAACGTAAAGAAAATCATATTCTTAACAATCATTTAAAAAAAAATGCATTCTCATGGAATTCGAATTTATCAAGGTTTATTTTAATTTTTTTAAATCACAAATTCAGGAACCAAATAAAAAATATATACGATTAGACGCTTTATTATTCGGATTCGATTTCTAGAATTAATCTCGTCCTTTTGTGTTGAAAATCACTTTCGTCCGATGAAAATATTACAATAGCTTCATTCAGATGATTGTGGTTGGATGTCATAAATTCCGCAATAGATCTCTGTGAACCTGTCTTGGACACGCTCTTTGTAAATTTCTTTGTAGCGTGCCATACAAAATCTGATTGCACGTTCAATATTGGGATCATTCGTCAAGAAATAAGTTTCCAATTTGTGGGAAATTTGAATGTCAAGAATTACTTTAGCTGTTTAAGGCTGGTAAATATTCCTCATTACTGCTAACTTCTGAACGATCTCGCTCCAGCGTGATTTCTAGTTAAGGGGGCTGTCTTCAAATAATTCGTTTATATCGTCAACAGCTAAATTTTCAAAATCCTCTCGGACAACCGATTGATTATTTCTGAATTGACGTCATCAATGGAAGTTCCAAGCTGTCAATTGGTAGTTGTCACATATTCTGGCCAAATAACCTTCCAGCAGGCATTTAAGGTAGATGATTTTATTTCATATAAAGCCGAATATTCATGGTTTGCGCAATACTAATTGAAAATCATTTCCAGGCATTAATTGTTTCTAGGCGTTGAAAGTAGAGTTTTCGGTGCAGGTGTTATGAAAAAAAATTATGCAGGATGAAAAAAAAATATATTGACATTTTTTTATTGTTTAAAAACAGGATTAGAATACTTTTTTCCCTCGTGCTATTTCAAAATCGCGTAAAAATGTCCTTGTAAAAAGAGGATTAGGTGTATTCATAGGTTGTGAAGAAATCCATACAATTTTAATGCTGTATTGTAGTAAAGGCTCACTTCGAGATAATTCATCCGATCAAACGTTTCAGACTGTTTGTTTAATTCATAATGCAAGGACAGGAATCAACTCTCCCGCATAATTATAAAGAAACTTCTTCACTCCAATCTATCCTCTCGATTCCTGTTAAGCAAAGGAGGGTTTTCAGTCCCTTAATTGTTTATTTGCTATCTTTGAAAGCGGCTGGAGCATTTCCTTGATTTTTCTTAGCTTAGAGCCTCATGATCGAGTTAGACGCGACACCATTTTAACATAAGCAAAATATTCTTCTTTCATCTCGCTGATGGCACGAGTGAAATTTCAATGAATCTGCCATTTTTCATCTAGTTTAATAAGGAATAGATTATCGAATATTATAAAAAATGTATGTCGCTCAGTAGCCCATGATAGGTTTGTCTAGCTATCTAAGTTTCCCATTTGTAATGGGCTCTTCAGCATGGCATAGACGACAAGTAATCTGGAGGTGATAAAGAATTCTAGACAGAATTACTCTAAGTTTTTATATATGACTCACATGGCGAAGCCTGCCCAGTCCAAGATAGAACTAACGTCAAGAATTTTGGCTTAAAATTTAAATTGCCTGAAGTCGATAAAAATGCACGGAACAAAAAAGGTTACTCACAAAAAGACATGTATCTCCAACGCAACAAGACGTTGTGAAACTTAAGTTCCAGCAACCTCTGACGCCATTACAATGAAACTTGTTTCAGTTTCTCTCAGAGACCACATCCTTACAAATACAACGTTACATCCTTAAAAATACAACAGAAACCCTGGACCTAAAGTTTTATCAACATCTGGCACGATTATAGAGAAACTTGTTTCTATTTATTTCAGGGACCATTTCCTTAAAAATATAGCACTACTGAATTCCGATATTATTGTAGCGAGTAACAGAAAACAAAATTAGAGTTTAATTTTACAAAGATCTATTTTCTCGCATAATCGATACAAGTATGTAAAAATGTGGAGTTAATCATTGTACGTTAAAATAACAAAGAAATAAATACGGTTACTTACTGTCTATTGATATAGCTGGCATGCAGTATCCATTTCCTATAAAATAAAGATTGAAAATTATGTTTTATCCAAAACATATATTACTAATGTACGAGGTAACACAAAATACACCAAACTAAATGTTCATAATTTAATCCCTTTGTAACGTATAAATTTTTAAATAGCTCCAATACTTACCCACGATTTTACAGATATGCGACCAAGAACGGAATAGCTATTATGGATTAGATATGATAAGTACAAAGAAGAATGTAACATGTTATGCATTTGCTTGGAAATAAAGTTATGCAATTAATTACCCGTACTAAATAAATATATAAATATGCAAACACCTTAATAGCTCATAACAGAATATTGCCTTATAAATTAATTTATATAGTCAAATACAAAACCCAAGTTTTTTTTAACTCGCAATTTTATAAGATCCCTTTTTTCCTCAAAATTTCTTGATTTTAAATCTCATTATTTACATGCTACAGTAAAGTTAAGCAAAATCATGAGTTTATGACGTAAAACAGGCTAACTGTGGCTATACACCATATAACTTTCATTTTGGAAAATTTTAACTTAAGTCACTTGCATCGCTGAAATCTCCAACAACCTCTGAGGCCACAGTGGGTCCCTTTTTTGAAAGCTCAAGAAAAAAAGGGGGGGGGAGCCAAAAAATTATTCAATCAAGCGAAAAACGAAAAGGAATCAAAAGAAGGATTCCTAAATACTTTAAATTAGCAGTAAAAGATCCTAGTACGGGTATAATTTGACTTTCAACCTGGTCTCCTTCCCAGACATAAGGAAATTCGTTCAGAACAAAAACCATGATTTAAATCAAGAAATCAAGTCATCTAGTTGCATCAGAAAGTAACTCTGAGAAAGTAATTTGAAGACAAGGCCTAATACGGCGACCACCAATTATTGTCAAAGAAGTGAAATCATGGAAAGGGAGGAAGTAATTGCGCTTTAGGTAGATCACATTTTCCGCATTGTCTGAGAGAGAATCTAGACTAAATTTGTAGGCTTGAGAGAAACTGATCAAAGACTTTGACTGTACAAAGAACATAAGTGCTCAGAAGGAATTTCAATTAGTCTCTTACACACACACACACACACTATATATATATATATATATATATATATATATATATATATATATATATATATATATATATATATATATATATATATATATATATATATATATATATATATATATATATATATTTATATGTATATTATCGGGGTTATCGGGAAAGTCAATAGAGAATAAGCAGAGAAACTAGCTAAGAAGATAAACCCTTTTTAATATAAATGGACAATATGAAAAAATTGTTTAAGTCATGATATCTCGATCATTTTTATTTATTCCCAGCGATGTTCTATTTAAACAAGTGTTAAGTAGGTTCATGTGTTCAAAAAACTTTAATTAAACTTTTTCCCTCTTGAGCTTTCGAAGTTTGTCGAATTAACACACGTACCAATTAGCAAGTTTTAGAAGGACATCGGTTAGTGCACGAGGTACGACAATTTTTTAGTTTACAAATTGGAGTAAAGAAGAAAATATCTCATTATAAAGATTCAACATACCTCCTTTATCATAGATTGCATTTTTGTTTTCACTGTATGTAGAGGTTGATCTTTGGAAACTCTTTTCAATGTCACTCTCTGAAATTGCAATTAAGTAGCCATACAGTAACATCTGCTCTTGCACTTTCGGTTCCAAAACTTGTATCAGACTATCCCTCCTGCAGAAAGACACTTGCATGTCGTTGATATCTTCAATGTTATCCTTGGTTATTATACCCCTTGGACTGTAATACATACGCAAAACTTGACTTAGCCTGGTGTCGGTAGTGTATATTTTAGGCAATGTTAGACCGAGAATCAAGCCTATAAAAAAATGGAAAACTCATGATTAATGAGAAGATTTTGAATAACTTATCATTTAAAACCCCCCAAAAAAATTTGTATGAGTTCGTATAGCAATTGTAAATTGGTGGATGATTACCTCACCTGCACCATGATTTGCAGAAATAAATACAGTGTTCCCAAATTTAAGCATTAGTATGATATTTGCGATTATCTATATATCTAAAACAGTTTCGTAACTGACTGACTGACTGATATATAACGCACAGACCAAACCGCTGGACCTAAAGGGCGAAATTTTGCATGGCGATTTTTCTTATAGTGTAAGGGTGTACTTAGAGAGATTTTTGAAAAGTTCTTCTTAGTTTTTTTTAAACTTTTAAGCTGTTTTTGAAATATTCTTTAAAGTTTGCATTTAAAATAACAATCTGAGGATTATAAAATTTATATCACGAGAAAGATACTAAAAATTCCTTTAAAATGAAAAAATTTTCGAAGCTTTACCTCAATTTTCTGATTTTTGGTGAATTTTTAAATATTAATTTTTAGAATTTAATTTATTAAATCACGTGTTTCTTTCTTTTGTGATGCTTTAAGTTAATTTATCGTCACGTGCAAAACAACGAAATAAATTGATAAAAAATATTTTTTTTCTTTCTAATGCGGCAGATGATTGGACATTATCCAAAAAAATATTAAAATACACTAAAAGAAATGATCCTCAAACTGTACTATATTAACTGCACTATGTTATTTAGTATGTTCTATTAGATTTAGTTTCAATATTTTCTTCTACATTATTTTGTCTATAAAAATATCCGTTACGATTTTTTTTTATAAATATATATATTTTTTGGCATTAATTTCATACATTGACCGTTGTGTTTTATTTGAATGTACTCCGTAGCGAAGTACGGGTTTTCAGCTAGTATAATATATGAATGTAAAAACAGCAAGAAACTTGTTATGATTGAAGTGTAAAATATTGCAAAACAAAAACAAAAAAAAGCAATGGAACTAACCTTCTATTAAATAAACATAGTAAAAAAATAAACGCATTCTAAATTCAATGTTAATGGGAAGGCATTCCTTTTCTGTCATGCGAGTCCCTAGTCTACACGTTTTGCTACTTATAGGGTTGCCCTATAACTTCCGCTCACTGCAACAAGTCCCACCCTTCAAGTGTATTTCGAAACTCAGGAATGGTTTATAGTGGTGAGTGACAGGATGAGTATTGCCCCCCAGAGCTTCTTACACGTGCCGCAATCGGATTCATACACTGACATACATGGTCTGTCCAGAAAGTAATGAGACTGATTCCATTAAATTCGTTTATTTGAAGATAATTTTACAGACACTTAATAGTCTTCAAAATTGCCTCCTCCTGTATTAATACACCGTTGCCGACGACTCTACCACCCATTGATGCCCGCCTGAAGTCTTCAACTGGATTGCTGTTCAGAACGCGCGTTACGTTTTTCTGCAAGTTCTCCAGATTGTCAAAACGATGACCTTTGTGACGAGCAGCGATGCGCCACAAAGTTTTGGGTAAAACTAAAAAAATCAGCTACTGAGACGCTTGCCATGTTACAAGAAGCCTACGGGAAGGATCCAAGGCGCTTGTCCAAGGCTCAAGTGTATAGGTGGCACAAATACTTCAAAGACGGAAGAGAGGACGTCGATGATGAATAACGCGCTTGGCTTTCATCAAGTTCTCGAACTTCAGACAATGTAGCTAAAATTAAAGCGCTTTTGGACTCTGATCATCGGATGAGAGTCCAAATGATGTCCTCCGGACAGACAGTTAATGCAGATTTTTACATGGAAGTTCTTCAAAGGTTGAGGAATCGAATTGCGCGCGTCCACCCGAAGCTCACTAACAATTGGATTCTGCACCCCGATAATGCGCCGGTGCACCATACAGCCCGATCTGTCACCGCCGGACTTTTTTCGATTCCCTCGGTTAAAATCCAGCTTAAAAAGGTCATCGTTTTGACAACCTGGAGAACTTGCAGAAAAACGTAACGCGCGTTCTGAACAGCATTCCAGTTGAAGATTTCCAGGCGGCCATCAATGGGTGGCAGAGTCGTTGGCAACGGTGTATTAATGCAGGAGGAGGCTATTTTGAAGACTATTAAGTGTCTGTAAAATTGTCTGCAAATAAACGAATTTAATGGAATCAGTCTCATTACTTTCTGGACAGACCCTGTATTGCTGACTACTCTGTGCAGTGGGCCATTTAAAATCAATTCTCATACTATTAGTTTAAAACTAGTTGACACCATTTCATTTTTGATGGGGATATTAACACATTGTTTGACCGGCAATTTTATTTAAGTAAATGTTTTATTTATGGTAAAATGTGTATCAATAATTCCTTTGTTAATCAGTAAAGATTTGATGAGAAAGCATGATTTTTATCCATATGTCTCCCTCTGAAATTTCTTACGGTATTATATTTTACAAGTTATTGTATAAGTATTGTACGTTTTTTTTATTCGCCTCTTGATTAGACTAACGTTTTTAAAATGTAGGTAAATAGCAAAAATTCCTCATAACGCATCAAGCATTTTGTTGCCAACTTTATGGCTGTTGTTACGTTGTATTGAAGGATTAAAGGTTCTATACAGTCTTTCTTTTATGTATCTTGGATAAGTCATTACTCTCTTATCGCTTTTTTAATATCAAAATATTTTTTTTCAGAATACTCGCTTGTTATAACCGCAGAACCCTCTAAAACAACATTAATAAGAGTATTTTATCTTTCTTAACTGCCAGAATTAATAAATTTGAATTAATCCAAATATATATTAGATAAATATATGCAAAATAAAATTCTTTATATTTTCATATTTTTTTGTACTACGAGTAGAAATTTTTTTTTCATCGCTTATATCACATTAAAACAATATTATCACAAGAAAGGCAGACACTCCATCATTATGCGAAGCACTTATCCCTTGGAGTCTAAGAGAGCTACACCCTAGGTTTAAGGATCTCTAAGTTAGGCTAAAATGTCAGAATTCTTTTGAGGCAAAGACACAAGAAGAGAGGTCCTAAGAACTGAAAGTTGAAGTTGAAGGCATGCACATCGTGTAATTCTGTTATCACATTATTTTTAACCACAAGATTTTTTTAATCGATAGAAAAATAAAACTTAGATTAATAAAAATAAAAATGTTTGTTTATTGTTTTCAAAAGCATCAAAGTTTTATGTAGGAAATTTAAAATATGTTTATTGACAGCCGGATGTTTAAATGCCACCATATCGAAGCATCCAAATCAAAGGTGCTAAGTTAGCTCCATTACTCTTCAGGCCAAACTGTAACCAAGGCAACTTTTTTCTCTCCTCTATGTTACATTAATACGCATGAAAGAAAGAGAAAGAGTACCCTGGAAATCTACAGTGAAATGTAGAGTGAAATTTATTATTATTGTAATTAACATTCCCGATGGCCTGTTTATCAATAACATTTATACATTTTAATTTTGTACTATACGAGTATCACATTTTATACAATGTTCGGTATTATTCGCAGTAGGTCTTGGGTAAATATGAAGAATATTATACGGTCGTCAACCTGTGGCAATATAGCGCCAATGTGACATTACAAATCGAAGAACAGTGTGTTGTAAATTAACACTGCTCTTTCTGGCAAACCCACAAAACACACCAAACATTTTGAGCAAAAAAACGGTTTGGCTGAAAACCGTGTCATGTTCTTCATATTTATCAAGTCTTGTGTTACCCCCCCCCCCCCTCGCAACACGCAAGCAATAAAATAAACCAATAAGTCCAAATTACTTTACATTTTTTACGCTGAATTGTGTTACTTACAAATAAACATATTTTCAGTTAAAAATGAAATTCCCGTATGAAGGCACATTTCTTAGTTTTAAATACGCACCATCAGCAGCTCCTCTTACAGAAGAATAAGAATAAGCTGCAAGAAGCTTCTTGTTGTCAAGCATATCGTGCTTGTAAACCATTGGGCAGAAACCTTCAATATTTTCGCCTTCGAGAGGAATTGACGTCCAATATCCATTTCTCTCTATGCCTTTTCTCTCAAATCCTTCCCATGAGGACAGCATCAAGACTTCTGTTAAAGGAAAAGGTACAAAATTATGTAGGCTTCGAAATCAAGGTTAAAAGTAACAGTAGAAAAAGTATAATTGCGCCAAGGAATTTGTCAAAGAATGTGATCTCGGTAATTCTAAGGAAGATGGTACCACTTGGCTCAGTTTGGCGAAGTTTTCAAAATTCGTCAAAATCACACTAAAAGACGACGGTAACGACAACATTGAAAACACTTTTAAAGCATCGGACAGACTTGGGTACTTCTTACATTGAAAACAACATTTTATTAAAGAGACATAAGCAAACAAAGTCTACTTGGAGAAAACTGACTCAGGCACTTCTTGTACCAAGCCATATATATATATATATATATATATATATATATATATATATATATATATATATATATACATATATACACTGAAGTGCCACTGAATTAGGGATAGCAAAGCTTATGCAAATTGTGTAGCGCTGCGCATCATGTATGCGCAAGTGAGGGCGCTGTGGTAACTGCATATATAGCGCGTATTGTGGTTGTTCTGAATTAGTTGTTGGAATTGCCAGTATGGGTAAACTGCCAAATTTACACGCCTTCGATCGCGGACAAATCGTAGGTGCGCGACGCATGGGCCATTCAATTTCCGAAATCGTCAGGCAGCTAGGATTTTCAAGGTCGACAGTGTCAAGAGTATACCACGAATACATGGATGGTGGAAAAAAAACTAGCGATCGGGCAAACTGCAAAGGACAATTAGCCTTGACAGTGCGTGGTGAAAGACGGCTCAGGTGTATTGTACGTAGCCAGCGAAGCCAAACATTAGCTCAAATTACCACCCAGTTTAATGACGGTGCCAGTCGTACAGTCAGTAAATGGACTGTGCAACGCTCGCTTCACCGTATGGGTTTCGGGAGGCTTCGACCTACGAGAGTACCATTGCTGTATACTCGCCATCGGGCTGCACGTCTTGCCTGGGCAAGAGAGCACAGAGACTGGAGTGTAGAGGACTGGAAACGAGTAGCATGGAGTGATGAGTCTCGATTCCGACTACTTAACGCCGACGGGAGGCTGAGAATATGGCGTCAGGCTCATGAAGCCATGGATCATGCATGCCTGGCTGGAACTGTACAAGGGCATGGTGGCTCAATCATGGTCTGGGGTGTTTTTTCATGGCACAGTTTGGGATCTTTGGTGCGTGTACCAACCTTCCTCAATGCAATTCGGTACGTAGAGTTGCTGGGTGATCACCTCCATCCGTTTATGCTGTTCTGTTGTCCGCACGGTAATGGAGTTTTCCAGCGAGACAACTGTACATCTCACAAATCCCGGTTGGCTACTGGCTGGTTGGATGAGCATTCCTCTGACTTCTCTGTCATGAATTGGCCACCTAGAAGCCCAGACTTAAATCCTATTGAGCATCTTTGGGATGTTTCGGAACAAGAGCGTGAAAGGCCATCACACAGCACCAAAGAATCTTACTGAATTATGGACAGCTTTAGCCAATATTTGGCAAGCCATTCCCGTGGAACGTTTCCAGAAACTTGTTGAATCTATGCCTCGTCGTGTGGCAGCCGTTATCAAGGCCAGAGGAGGCCCAACTCGTTACTAGGTAGGTATCCCTAATTCAGTGGCAGTTCAGTGTATATATATATCTATATCTATATCTATATATTATATATATATATGTGTATATATATATATATATATATATATATATATATGTGTGTGTGTGTGTGTGTGTGTGTGTGTGTGTGTGTGTGTGTGTGCGTGTGTGTGTGTGTGTATGTGTGTGTGTGTGTGTGCGTGTGTGTGCGTGTGTGTGTGTGTGTAAGTAACCCCTTTAATGACCATTCTTACAGAGGGGGTAGGAAATTTCCCGTTCTAAAGAGGGAATCGGAAAAAGGGGCCCCGTAAGCTATAGGTTAAGAAAGATCTCAGCTGAAGTAGGTGAAGAACCGGGGAGGAGGCAAGCCTTCAACGAGATTAAATTCTTTCCCTTACTATGCTTATTACTCTTTCTGTATTTAAAGAAAAAAATGGACCTGTGAGTCACCATCCCCGAAAGGTTTTCCAACTATGTTGCCAGCAACAGTACAATCGAACTCCGTTATAACAAACATCAAGGGACCAAAGGTTTTGTTCGCTTTATCTGGTGGTTCGCTATATCTGAACCGTTAAGAAAAATTATAGAGTTCACAAAATGTATAACTCATTAGTCGCAATGTGTATTCAATAATGATGTATTAAAAAAATTATAAAATCTATTAAAAATGATCATTAATGAATTAAATCAACTAAAATATATTACATTAAACTGACACAATACTAATTTAATTACGTACAATAGGCAAAGGGCGGGACCAAAATTTTCGTTCGTTATATACCGGGTTCTCTATAACGGGGTTTGATTGTAGTTCAATTGGTTTGCAGAGGTATCTTGAAAAGGTTTAGATTGGAATAAACACTTGCAGAAATGATATAAAAATCTAATAGCAGTATCCTTTGATTTACCCTCTTATGTAACTATTTTAGTGAGTTTTGTAATTCTGCTGGTACCTTCGTTTGTACAACTCAAAACACAAAAGATATAATATTTACCGAGAGAAATTCCTTTAGTGAAAACGTCTTATCATCCGGTACAATGATTCACAACCTTTTTTTCGTCAGGGCATGCTTTTAGTAGTTTAAAATTTTGGCGGCACACTAACAGTAAGATAAATTTAAAGCAATTTTCCTTTGATAATTGATTGATGTACCTATAATATATTTTGTAAAAATAGCATACAAAATAATTCGCAGGGGTGGCACACTTCAAGAATATCGCGGCACAGTGGTTGAGAATCACTGATCTCAACCACTCACCTTGCTGAGTGAAACAGGTGCATCAGTCCGGCGGACTGCGACAACTCCGAGCTCTTGAGGACTGTCTACAAAAATATCATGACCACTGTCTACAAAAATATCATGAATAGAGAAATTTGAAATTGATAAGAATAATTTTGAGCTATAAATATAGTCAGCAGTTGAAAACATAAAAAATAATTTCTCGATCCATTTGGGAGAAATAAAGTACATAACAGATCTTTAACTAAATTCCGAAGGAATTTCAAACAGCAAGGTCACATCATCTAAGTACAAAAGCAGACATCTCTAAGCACGAATGGATATTTCGCCTTCAATAAAGTCCTCTCAATAGAAAATTAGAATGAAAAATTATGCCTGGATCCTCACAATTAGAAAATGAAATAACTCTATATTTTTACTACAGACTGAGAATATCTAGTCGATTCTTCCTAAATGAGAAGAAACGTACCTTTCAGATATAAAATTTTGAGAACAAAAGAAAAGAACTTAGTTACCGATGCATCACATCCTCCTCGCGAAAGAAGATACCACTTACCACCCATTGTCACCATGTAAAGGGCATCTACAACTTTGTCCAAGTTCTCCTGATGAGTTATTTCTCTAATATGCAGGGTATGAGACCTGAGATCACTCTTTCGGTCTGGTTTCATTCCTACGTACAGTCCCAGCAATACCTTGCTGAGTGAAACTGGTGCATCAGTCCCGCGGACTGCGACAACTCCGAGCTCTTGAGGATAGTACATATCTGGATTCAGATCCTTCCTGAGGGTAGTGCTTTATCGGAGAAGAAAGGAAAAAAGGGAAATGTCAAAATATCTTTGTCAAAAATATACGAGGCATCATTTGCTTGAACTTTATTGAAACGATTTGCCACTGTCTGTTACAAATGATTAGTAAAATAAATAAATAATTAAATACAGCTTTAATTTGATAGTCATACGATCCGAGTTTTATCATGAACATTTATAGAGATGGCTAACTTCTACCCTACCTACGGTATATGTACATTGAAGTGACCCTCTAATAAAGTATAAACGACACTTAATAGATATATAACAAAGTTTATTCTGTACTTGAAACATATACTTGCGCTTCAAAACAATTCTGCGTACTACTGTACAACATGTATAAACACTGTGCAAGGAAATACAGTTCGAAATACTCACAAGTATAAACACTATGCAAGGAATGTTATTTAAAAAATACTCACAAATTGCTCTAAAGTCAAACCAGCGATGCTGCTCAGTAAACTTATTCCTATGACCACAAATAACCATCGTCTACCGGATTGTTACGAACACGCGTTAATTTGAAGCAAACTAGCTAATCGCCACAAGCGGCAACTCGCATAAATCATTTCAAACAAAGCAGACTCCCCCTCTGTAATCTAGCTGCTCTGTATTTATACCAACGGCTTATGCTGAAATTAGCATAACTTAAGCGGCTTTTTTAAATTTATGCACTTAAAAGTTCGATTATTGTCAATCGAATCTTATATCGATCTTACACATTGTAGAGCATTTTTTTACTTTCTAACATACAGATTATGGTAACAGAATTCTCTTTGGCCATCAGGAATTGAGTCTCCTAGTTTGCATACCTACAGTCGTCTTTTTAAGAGCCATTTGACTATGAGAGGTTCCTTTTTTCTAGAATTATTATCCATATAAAAGGTTTATTTCACAAAAATAATTCTCGCGTCTACAGTTAGAAATTCGTTTGTTATATCAGAGATTAATGCTGAGGAAACAAATTGAACATTACTGTATGAGGATTTAATAGCGACTGCGTAAAGTCAAGGAGGAGAGCCACAAAGGTAAGGCGGTGTTTTCTTATAGAAATCTGTATTTCCCACAGAATCACAGAAGGTAACATCGTAAAATAAGGTCCAGATCATTTAAAGGTTTTAAATTGTATAGGGATCAAATAGGCAAAATTTCAGTATAATTTATTTAAGAGATAAATTGACTAAAGAAATCTCATTCGCAAATATTACCCCCAGGAATCGTTATATGTTTCTAAGAACATCTTTCTAATCAGAAGCTTCTGCCCTTTTTGTTTTAATCAGCTTATCATACAATGAATTTCACTATAACGTCTTACTAGGAATATATTGACAGCTTTTCTAGCATCCTCTCATAATTTGAAAGCCCATTTTTACACCCAGTAACGACTTCTGGTCTTACGTCAAGAGAGAAATTGAAATTGAAGATTGATGAGGAACCCAGAGAAATTTTGAAAGCCAGCTTTTCAATTCGTTGCTGTGAGTCATAATACTGTATTATGACCAGATGTAGATACAAGAAAAATTTCTTTTTCTTATTCCATGTCATTTGACAAATCCATGCATATCCTGTAGGTAAATCTGTTACAACATCTCCAAAGGTTTCCCAAAGAGAGTAGAATGTCTGACTCCCGTTTGAAAGATCTGAATTTAAAATATTTCCGAGGCCCTTAAATCTGAAATACCAAAAGGGTTGAAGGCTAGCCCTCCACTCTTTCAAAATTGCTCTCTTTAGCTTATTATTTAGCTCTTTTGCTCTCTTTAGCTTTTAGAAATTTTTTGCCTATTTTATAAGGTATAGCAAATAATATTCCTCAGTTAATTAAACTAAAAGAAAATTTTATACTATGATAAAAACTTTTACGGTTTCCAAATATAAAAATCAATAATTACAAGATAGAAAGAACTTTTTATATACCACGTTTTTAAATTTTCTGTTGAATCATATAAACTTGACAATTCTATGTATTAATAAATACTTTTAAAAAATTTTTTTGATGAATTATCCCATCAACTTGAAAAGAAAATGATCAAATGCGTAATAGAGAGAGCAATTATAAGAAATTTTCCAACAACAAAATTAACTGAAAATGATTTCAATTCTGCTTAAAGATGGCTAAAAGTATTAAAAGAAGGCATTGTCATCGTGCTCTGAGCTATTCTAAAAGTTTTAAATGTCTAGCTAATCGAGAAGTTAGTTAAAAATTGATTGCAAGATTTGTACTTTACAAACACACAAACAAGAATGCGAGTTAATAAAAACATGGTAAAATTCTCTTGGAGATTGAATTATTTAACATTACCCACAATATCAGTGAGATAAAAGAAGAATTAAAATGTATTATGAATGTACGACAAAGTCACTGGTTTAATTATTGATTATACAATATCATCATTTTGTACAGTTATTACAAAACGAGACATGTAGTAACAATATTACATTTTTTACGCAACATTTAAGCTAAATGAGAATGCTAAAAACGTCATTAGATTCTCAATGATCAGTTCTGTTAACACGTGAAAAAAAAAAGTTATCTGAATCAAATATTTTCTTATAATAGATCTGTAGTGAAATTTTAAAAGTAAAATATTAGAGAAAGATGTTAAGTGAACTAAAATATGCTAGTTACTACTTAAAAAAGATTTGAATGTATATATCATATTTTCAACCCTCAGTCATAGATGCTGTTCATTTTAGAGTTGAAATAGCATATACGTATGTGTGTTGTAAATTATATTTATCTAGGTAGCTAAAAATGTCTGAAAGTTTTTCTCTTCCATTCTTTACACAGAAGGACTCTGCAATAGAAGATAACACAATAAACTTATTTATAAAAAAAGTACCTGTCGTTTATTCCGTAGGCTCTCATGAGATTAGTGTCTTTAGCGAGAATAGAATGGGAGATCATGAAATATAAACTGCATTTTTCAGCTCTAGTGAACGGATCGTTGAATTCTGGTTTGTACGAATCTTGGTTCCATAGGGACTGTACTGTTTCCAGTTTGGCTCTTTCTATAGGAATTTCACTAATTCTTCGGTTGGTAATTTTAATGTTCTCAAATAAATACCTACAAGGAAGTAAAAACCAAAGTTATGCTTATTCACACAACATAATAATAATCTTAATTTCATATGTTTCATTTAATAAGCGTTCATTATTTTTTTGTCACGGTATGCTTGATCAGCATTCGGAAGCAGTCAATCAGAAAATTTCACTGAATAACTGCTACTTGATGCCCTGATGAAGTATTTTAACCTCTGTGTACACAAACACGGATAAATGATTGTCGTAACGTTTTGAAACCCTTATTAACTTTTGCTACAATATTACTAGTAAAGCCTGCCTTTCCATTCGAATACTTAAACGCATTAGGGAGCTGTTCCCTCAATAATTTTACAGGGGTATATAGTCCCCCAGACAATCACTTCTTTCTCAAAAAATGTGCACTCTTTTGGTCATGTTTTCTGCTTTCATCGCTTATCAGCGGAAACAGAAAATACCAATGTTAATCCCTTAAAAGGGGTTGCCAAACGCTTGGCGAAAAAATTCTCCATTTATCCCCTTCCCCTCGTAGAACACACAAAATAACCCTTTGTCTTATAGCTTTGGCGGAGCCTGCTGGCTACCGCTGGGTCGCCAAATTCCAGATGTTTTCCTCTTCACGTCACGTGACGGGGCCAGGAGCGAAGGGCCCAGGTGCACAGGACCAGGTGCACGGGGCCAGGTGCACAGGAGCGAAGGTTTGAATTGCAAAAACAGATCTCGTCTGGCCACCGGTTCAAGAAGATGCTTTTTCCCACACAACTATCTCCGACGCCCGGGCCGAAAGTTTTCCGGCAAATATCGGCGACTCCATACCGCCCGCCTGATCCTTGCTGACCGGAGACCATGCTCGACCATGTATCTATTTGTAATGGCAATAAGCCACTGGCCTTAAGCCTCCTATAACTAACTTAATTTAAAAATAAATCCGAAGTACTTCATATACTCGTGTCTGTCACCCTTTTATCTTTTTTTTCAGAATGACCAGCACTGGCCATGTTATATGTACAACCACTAGATATTAAGATATGAAGTCCTTTCTTCCTATGACATTTTAGTACTCCATCTCCGAATTTAACGTCACAATGATGTTTATTGTATAACTTAGGACAAAAATCCGTAAATTATTTTTAAAACATAAATTGTTTTTGCATACTCATTTTTAAAAATTTAGTTTGGGCAATAACAACAATACAGGAGTAGCAATACTCTATTCTGCACTCCATATGTGCTAATTTCTTTCGTGTAGAGTCAGATTTGTTAGACGATGACAATTATATTCATGGTGTCACTATAAGTCATCTATTTAGTAATGCTAAAAATCATCAGGGTTAAAATAAGAACACTTAATTGCACAATAAGTTTAAAATAAACTTAAATCACCCAAAAATTTACAAGTAGACTTTATCCCCTGAATTGTTTATTAGTAGTTTATAATTATCTCGTTATAAACTTTTTAATGCCTGATTTAATTTTACTATTAAGTCACACAAAAAATAGTTTTTCTGATGTCTTTCATTGTTTAACTATAAATATTTTACTCTGTTCAAACTGATTAATTTTTCTATCAAAAGTTTTTCTTGAAACTATTTTAACTTAAAAAAAAATTGAAACTTATAAACACAAACAGCTGCTATACTATTTCTCTGTGAATCGGTTGCCACACCCTCTGTCAACAGATATCTGATCAGTAACAAACTATTTTTTTTAAATAAACGCGAAATTTTTGAAATTTTTTTTTTTTGCGAATAAATGCAAAATTTTAAGTATTAAATTTTTTATTGTTGCGAAATTTCGATATTCTTTATGTGAAATTTCGATATATTTTAGGTGAAATTAACGTACCCCTAACTCCCAGACGCGACAACAGGGGGATCTCCTCCCACACTGACCTCATAGAAGAACTTTCCGATCAATGGATTTAACGTGCTCATATACAGCATACACATGAAGGTAATTAAAGTATCTGCCCAAATTGAAATGGCTGCTAACGTGCAAAATTTCGAAAAAAATTTTATTGTTCTATTTCAAAGGCCAGTCTTTTAGGATACTAAAAATGCTTTACTTTTATTCGTACGATCATTGGATTAGAATTTATGGGCAATTTAATACACCGAAAGCTATATCAAAAGACCGGAAGTAGCATCTTTAAATGCATTTTCTAGAAAACTCCTTTTTTCAGCTACTTTTGTAAACGAAGAAGCCCATCTTTTAAAATGTTTCCAATTTAGTTCCATGAAATTTTTCAACAGTGTTTTACATATTACTAACTATATTTTGAACTAAAAGCTAAGGTGTATGTGTTAATTTAATAATTCTACAGTACCTACACTTATAAAAAAGGTAATTTAAAAAAAAAAAACATTTTTTTCACTTTTTTGGTACATTTCAGAGATTTTTGTAAATATTGTAAAACTTTTAGTTTAGAACACAGGCATGTGTCACAGTAGTACATAGTATGAAGGAAATTAAAATATATTGAGTTGAATGGAGTGTAAGGTCTCTGGCGTAAGCACAAAATTGTACTAAAAATTTATTTTAAAAAATCCGTCTATTTTAAAATTTTATGAAATTTTCACCAAAATTATATTTGTTTTCATGATTTTACATCAAATTTTAACTAAAAATATATATGTATTTAATCAGTACTGTATGTTTTTGAAAAAAAGTGTCCCGAACGTAGGCAGTCCCCTTAATAGTGCTTGTCGGGATTTGATCCAACCATCCTCAGTACCGAAAGCCGACGCGCTACCAGTAGGCTACCTCGAGACCGGTGGTTCATTTAATTTTAGCTATTTAACTTTATACATGCTAATTAACTTTTCTAATGTATGTCCGTCATTGAAGTATTTTAATCTCTAAAGAAAATGAAAATTAAAAACAAGAATATTTGTCAGAAGAAATGAGGAACATCCCCGACATTTGGCCATTTCACCATTAATCAAATAATTTCAGTTCTTATGCAAATTTTTGAAAGAAAGGTGCAAATAAAAAAAAAATTAGAAAATCCATAACTAAGAACACAAAGTGACAAACTGAGTTTTTGAGGAATTTTAGAAGTGAGGGGAATAATTTTTAAAAAAAAGTCTGATGTCTGAAGTCAATGCATGAAGCCTTGTTCCACTATGCAACAGTATTATTTATATTTTTAAGAATGACTATGAGATTTAAATCATGAACTTTCTCGAAATTCCAGAACGGGAAAAATTTCTGACACAAAACCATAAACAGCCAGTTTATCTTTATCACGAATTTCAGAGAAAGGTTTAATTGTGAAGATTTTTAACAATAATATCCCCATGCTTTGGGGGGAAATATCCAGCATGTATACTCACTCTGAAATAAAGAAGTCCAGTTCATTTCCCAGATCAACACTTGGGTTAGCAGCTTCAAACTTTTCGGCCATAGCGATGAAATTTTCCATAGTGCTAGATAGGGGTGTTTCTTGGCCGTTCACGAGAAATGGATCAGTTTCTTCGTTCTGGAAACAAAGGTCTTCAAACTTGTTCACGAACGCACTAAAATCCATTATTGCAATGGATGGTCGTAGAAGTACGGCGCCTACAATGATAGTAACACAACAGAGACTCTAAAATTTAATGCCTTCAAAACAGGTTTTTGCTTATGAGCAAATAATCAAAACAATTTTATCAAGCGAATTTAATAAAGTTATTATACTTTATATATTAGCACATTGTTAAGCAGAGCTTTGCAGTAAATATTGTTTGAATTCGTCTTAACATAAATTAAAAAATATTCGTTTCCTGACGATGCTGCCCATAGGTTATGAATTGTCTACTACAGATCTAGAAGATTTGATATAAGCGAATCTAGCAACATGGTATTTGTAGAAGCGCTGAATATTACAATTCACCGCGGTGTGTGGTCGAAAGACGGTCAAGAACAAAACTCTTATAAAAACTTCAGAAGCAAAAAATAAACGCTTGAACACTAAGGTGAAGTAAAAGAAAAGCTGTCTGTGTGGCCATTGATAGCGATCAAAAGACTATAAATATTGCAGGATAGATGGACGTTAATTTATGTCCCACAATAAAACTTTCAGCTAATGGTCAAAGTTGTACTTCAAACGAAAATTAGGGTGGGGAGGTACTTGATAGACTATGAACAGGAGCAGTATAATAAGGGACCAATTAGGGCAGGAACTGCTGAGAGAAAAACAGCCCACTGCCCAATGAGAGAAAAAGGGGCGGGCCAAAATGGCCCCGGTAAACGGACAACAGCCCCTCCAAGAAAAAAACGAGAGAATGTCAAGAGATTGCGCTGGCTGTTTTCCTAGAGCTCGGATGATATAGAGTGCCGATTGAACTGTCTCGGAGTCTAGCGGTAGTTCATGGAATCCGATATGATGATCCTGAATATGACATGATATGGGCCCCTGTCATAGAAGTCATTTCATCACTGTATATTCTTCAACAGTACTAAGTGCCTCCCGATAGATCCTAAAAATAATTACTTTGACCAAATAGTTTGTCTCTGCTTCTGATCCTCATGTGTTAAATAATAATATGAAGTGGAATATTATTCTGTTATTAATTTCACTTTAAAAGAATTTTTAGCATTATCAAATAAATGTATGATAAAGGCCAATTCTCTGTGTTTCCTTGCTTGCCCCAACGTGCACGCATACATTGTTTTAAGGTAATTTTACAACATATAGTATTCCTTTCAACTGTAGCAATTACAATTCATTAATGTTTCACTCTAAATATATATATATATAAAGCCTCCATATTTCAAATATACTTAGTCTAACCCCGGTATTATCTTTAAATTAATAGTTCATCCATGCTATGAAGAGCCGACTGTGAGGTTTTTATACTAATTATGTTTGCTAATTTTTATAGACCATAGACACCTGAAGTTTATGGCAGCTAGATGTAATGAAGATAACTTTCAGTTCAACCCAGAGCCTTTCTTTTGTAGTGATTTTCATGAACCTATGGTATACTAATTTTCTTCAGCTCATTTCGCAAACCACCTGTCCAGACGGCGAAAAAACGACATCCAGGTTTCTCAGTTCCAGTGAGTAAGAAATATATGCTTTAATGAAGGCTAATAAAGAATTCTGGAATTGATAGAATGATGCAAGAATCCTTTAGGGAAATAATTTGCGTAGGATGGTATTATTGCAAATGTATAAACATATAAAGTAAACAAAATATCACATATGCAGAAAGATAAATACTTTCGTTAGTAGAAAAATAAAGTATAACAATTTTACTTACATGTTATAAGCAGTATCCGTAGAATCATGTTGGTTTTCATTAAGAGCAAATCTTCGTGGCTATCTAAGAGGAAGTGAAATAGGAATGAAAAAATGAAAAAATTAATATATATATATATATATATATATATATATATATATATATATATAATTCTACTTATGAAATAAGTAATATAAGACATAATGTTATTAGCTAATGTCTATTTAAAAAATTAAACTTATGAGTTCCTGTTATTTTCAGGGACGGCAAATATTTCCTTTACACACTCACACACACACACACACACACACACATATATATATATTTATATATATATATATGTGTATGTATATACATGCATAAAAAAGTTTATACTTCAAGTATGAAAGACAATTTTAACATGTGATTGATATAGGAAAGTAGAATAAACAAAGGAAATAGACAGCACGACTATTAATTTTATCCGTCAACTAGCTGATTAATGGATTCAATTCATTATCCATAATACATTTACGTTATGAAGGACCAAAAACTGTTAAAAAAAAATTCTAAAATATCCTATATTTTCTAATTTACGAATTAGAAACTACTTGTATGGAATAGATATATTTTTTCCAAAAAGTTTTAGCATATTTCTAATTACGAATTCAAATTTATTTATACAAATATATATGCCAAGAAATTATACGAAAGCCAGTTAACACTGAACAGGCAAGAATGTATTATTTTTGAAATGATAAAGCTCAACCACTTCCAAAATTGCACACGTCATTTAAGAATAATGATTCAATCTGGTCTGCGCCCTGAAGCATGGTCAAAATGGATGCAAACAAAAAAATGTCAACTAGCAAGAGAATTCGCACTGAGCCCATACATGATGGCCATTAAAATATACGAGAATTTGGGATTAATTTTTAAAAGAAACTGAAATCTCTGTGTTTTTCAAAACCATCATGGCCAAGGTTGACTAATAGAAAAGGAAATAAATTTGGGACAGTAGCCAAAAAAAAAAAAAAAAATCAGAGGGACTAAAAAGACTTAAATAGAGTATCCATTAGACAATTTTATTTCGTATTGTAGTATAGAAATTATGTTTCATAAAAATATTAAAGTTGAGATTGACATTAATGACATATAGGATAATCAAATTCAGAAATTTAATGAAATAAAGCTTAATGATAACACATTTTTATCAACAAAGCTCGTACTATTATTAATCTAAGGGGTTTAAAATGAAAAAGCCTTAAAAACCACATATTTCAGAAACAATGAAACATTTAATATAATTTCGGCACCATCAGTAGAGAAATGTTGTCACAAAACTTACTCGTATAAGTTTACTAAATTTGGTTTTCACTCAAGGGTAAAAATGTAATAGATAAATTTATTTCTATGTAACTTCTTCCATATGAAAGTTCCCCGATCTATGCCTTACTGTGGAACAATTTATATTAAATTCTCCTTTTTACAGTTTTATTTTTTAAATTTCTGGAGTTTTAATACTTTTTTTCATTTCTTATATTATAAGTAATAGAAATGTATACAAATTCAATACAAAGCATTCAAATTATGCACAGCAGCTATTAAGTTTACCTCATTTTACTAGTTATTGAACATTTCATTTGTATATAATCTATGGGGCACAAGATCTAGTTGACTGTCGTGAACTAAGATCAACAGTGTTTTTTTTTCATTTTTATATCTCCAGTAGCCCTATTAAGCTCATTTGGTAACACTTTTTAGGTATGTTAGTCTTAATCTTAAAGTGATTTTCGACTTCCTATTAGGCTATTATGATCTCTATTATAAGAAAGTTTCTATTACAAGTAAGTCTCTATAATAATTAAGTACTGATTCTTTTTTAAAACTTCAATCGAGATATAGATGCTCATTATATGTCTTAGGTTAATTTACTTTATGTGTTAGTTTTCAGTTTAAACAAACACACACATACACACACACACACATACATATACAGTCAAACCTCGATATCTCGAACTTGAAGGGAGAGACAAAAAAATTCGAAATATCGAAAATTCGAATTATCGAAAAATCGCATGTTATCAGTAATAGAATAGAGAAAATAAGCTTTTTTGCATACCTTTTTAAAAAGTAATCCATTTTTTATTTTAATAAACACTATTTACAAAATTATTTGAAAAAAGTTCCAATTGTTTGCTTCAGAGGAGAGTATGAAATTTTATCAATTACACTTTCTAAGTAGACAATGGCTTTACATGTGTCCTCAAATGTCCGCTGCAAATAGTGCTTCTTTGTTTGTTACATTTAGTGGCAAATGGCAGATTTCTTCCTCCTCTTCTCCTGATAATACACAAGAAGCTTTCGTCTGACCGATGATGTCATTGTCCTCCCACTGACCACACACTATTACTGCATCAGCTACGACGACAGACTCATTGAATTCCATGTTATCGAGGTCCATGAGTCTGGTTAATCGGCTTCAATCATTTTCGGCGCAGTTTTCAGCAGTATGGTAGATGTTAATTATCTGAGTGCTTTCGTGGTCTTTTATGAATCCAGCCTTTTTAAAGCTATTCATTATCGTAGAGGAAGACACAATGTTCCAAGCTTTGTCTTCCATTCGCATAGCTTGTAGAATATTTACACCAGATGGTGAAACACCTTATTTAATTTCGGGCAGCATTTTTTTAACCACTTGATGACGATACTTGACTTTGAAACTTCGGATGATGCCCTGGTCAAGTGGTTGAAGTTTTGATGTGGTATTCTGGGGGAGGGATTCAATTTTTATGTTTTCCCCTCTAGGTATGTTACTGTGCCCCGTACAATTATTGAATAAAAGCAAGTTTTCAAAAAGGTTAGATGTCATCCAAGCATTTCGGTTAGCTTCGCAATCCAAAGGAAAAGATTTTATCCCGCTTTTTTTTTTCGATTTCCCTATCATTAACGGTTTTAACTTTTCTGTTCCATTCATATTCATGAAAAACAATAAAGTGAAGCGCTCTTTTCTCCTCTTCCCTCCATGACATGCTTCACCCTTTTACATACATGGTTTTGTCTGGAGTGCATTTAAAAAAAGTCCTGCTTCATCCGCCTTGAACACATCTTTTTCGTCGTAATCTTTCAGTATCAAGCTTACTTTCTTTCTAAATTCTACACAAACTTCCTCATCTACGCTAGCAATTTCACCACACATTTTCAAAATTGTAATGTTATTTCGTTTTTCAAATTTTCAAACCAACTATTACTGCCTTTGAAATTTAAATAACCTACTTCTTTTGAAAAAGATTCAGCTTTATCTTTGATTAAAAATCCATCTAGGGGGATGTTTTGAGTTCTACAATGCGTAATCCACATTACTAGGCACTTCTCCATATGGGGAAATTCAATGGTTTTGAGCTTCTTTAGCTTGCCTAAGCCGTCATTGAATTTTTCTAGGATAATTGCTTTATTCTTTAAAATTGTTGACAACGTGCTGTCTGGAATCCCAAACTCATTTGCAATTTCCTTTTTCAAACTTCTTTCAACGTCATCGATAATTTACTTCTTCACTTCAATAATAAGCGCATTCAATTTTCGTTTGTTAGCCATTTTGAACAGATGACTCGCAGAAGATATCACCTTCTCCAAATGTTGTTTTCGAACAATTTCTATGTTTTCTGCAGTAACCAAGATAATGAGAAAGGAAACTTTTTAGCCTTTAAAGGAGCGGCACTAGCTTGAATGCGAGACAGCCCAGGCATGCATTTACACGTGAAGTTTTTTCTTTCACACCTTGTTGGAATGATAAGAAATTCTACAAATCTTCTTGGAACCCACCCATTTTTTTCATGCCTTTATTTCCTGTTTCGTTAAAACCACCCCAACCCCTCTAGAAAGTAACCTTGAAGAATAAAGGGACAAAAAAAATGAAAGAAAGGATGAATGGTCACTGCATATGCATGGCAAATGACTGAAAAGACATAAGGAAACAATAAACAAGAGTTTCAACTCCCATCTTGGGGGGGTCAAAGAGAAGTTGTGATTGCACTGTTTTATCTTCCGTGTATATACCCCTCCATTTTAAAGTTCATGCAGGGTTTTACTACTGTAATTTTTGAATAGATGTTCTATTCTTTGGAAATTTCTATTTTTTTATACTATTTTTTTATTTTTAGAAAACTTTTTCTTCTCCATTTATGGAAAAAAATTCAAGTTATCGAGGGATGAGCCAAAAAAATTCGTCAAATCAAGGTTTTTTTAACATCGAGTGTATAGGAAATTTGAAGGGAAATTTTTTTTCTTCGAGATATCGAGAAGTTCGCGAAATCGAGGTTCGAGTTAGCGAGGTTTGACTGTATATATATATATATATATATATATATATATATATATATATATGTATGTATGTATATATATGTATATATATATATGTATATATATATGTATGTATGTAATGTATATATATATATGTATATATGTATATATATGTATGTATGTAATGTATATATATATATATATATATATATATATATATATATATATATATATATATGTATATATATATGTATATATGTATATATATATGTATGTATATAATATATATATATATATATATATATATATATATATATATATATATGGTATATATATTAGACATAGTTGTAAGTTAAAAACCTGTATAAGCCATAAACCACTACAGCCAGGAACCCAAAGAAATGAAAAGATAAGTGATAATTATAAACAGAAAAGTGAATAATAGGTTTTTAGACAGTACCATGTCATCAGCGGTGTCATTGGTTTAAAAACCAAAGGATTCTCTCTCTCTCTCTCTCTCTCTCTCTCTCTATATATATATATATATATATATATATATATATATATATATATATATATATATATATATATATATATATATATATATATATATATATATATATATATATATATATATAAACTATATATATATATGCTAAACAAGATATATATATATATATATATATATATCTTGTTTAGCACAAAACTGCTGCGGTTTGCGCTTAATATACAAATACATATTATAAAAGTCCACTTTTTACAGCTTTTTTTTAAATGTAAGCTTAGACTATAGTAGTTTTTTTTAGTTTTTGTCAAATATTATTATTATATTTATTTATTCCTTATTACTAATGCGGAGGCACTTGTCCTGAGACATTCGCATAGAACCGCGAAAAGTGTTGGCCACTTTTTATCTGCACCATATAGGTGAGTCAAGGTTGTTCCCTTGGTGCCACCTCAATTTTTATCAGGCACCTCCAAGGGGTGACATATGGTGGGCTTGCACCTTCTCCCATCCCCCGACTTCGTGAAAGGATTTCCGGTCTACGGATTTAACGTGTCCATATCCGTCCTAGGCACGGAGGTGTTTAAGGGTGTTCATCGGGATTCGAACAGAGCATCCCCAGTCCGATGCCAAACGCACTACCACAAAGCTACATAGGGCCCACAATTACTTATATATTACTATATGACTGAAATTTGTGATTTAAAAAAAATACGAGCGGTGGAACTTTTATATTGGCAACACTTGTAGATTCCCCCACGCAGCAGAACCCAGGAAAGCAGCTTACACCGAACGCACGTCCCAAAGCTGCCTTAGCTCAGAGCTAATGTGCTCTCCCCACAAACATTATATGCCTGCACCATGAAGCTACAGATGTAGCTACAGATCTGTAGCTTCATGGCCTGCACATTGACAGGATGAACACAGCCATGTTTTATTTACCTATCGTACGAAATTATTTGTTGCATCGTAAAATGCTTGTGAGCATACTGTGGCTGATATGTTTGCTCGCACGGGCTGGGAAGTGCTCTACCATCCCCCATATTCCCCGGACATAGCTCCAAGTTCGGGAGTGAACTCATACCCAAGATGAAGGAACCACTCCGTGGATTCCACCAGAGATTCTGCAGGCTGTAGACCGCTCCATTTGAAGGATCAACAGATCAGTTGCTGCCAACGACATCCTGCATCTTCCAGAATGTTAGCAACGGGTACTAAACAACGCTGGTTACTACTTTGAAGGGCTATAAAAGTTTCACCCCTGTAACTCTTATGCATCCTTTGTACATACCTAGTTGCTACTATTAAAGTTCCATCCTGTGTATTATAATTTGAACTTCTTGATTTATATCATGCATTTTAACTGTACATAATTTCTCATTTATAGAGTAAGAGAGTTTCTAAAAAACATTCTGGAGAAATCACATTCTAATCCGATTTATTTTAGAGTATTTTTTCAAAATTTTTGTTTGAAAGATTTCGAGTTCTAGTGGGTGTAAAACTACGTAAAATTGCGCTACATGCATTACCTTACAATAATTTTTTTTATATGTAATGCTAGAGTTGTTAGGAAATGACAATTATACTAATAGTATCATATACTGTTATCTATGTTTATGTCACAGAAAAAATTTTCAAGGAGTTTTCAAGGAAAACAGATAGAAACGATTATATAACATTTTCTTACCAGCAAAAAAAACAGCTAGATTATCGAAAGGAAGTGCAACATTAGAACCGTATGAACAAGGCTATCCCAAGATTAGCACTTATCTGTAACATTCCAAGTGCTCTAAAATTTGACATTCTGTCCAGATATGTATTATATCAAAATAATTTGATTAAGTAAATTTTAATTTACATTGAAGAGATTAACCCTGTGTAAGTAATGTGGCAACAATGCTGGAAAAAATCCTTTTCAAGTGCTGTTTCACCTATGCTGAGGTTTTCCTTCTCCTTTTTGTGAACCTCATCAGTGTTCAAGTTATCTATTAACAGTGTACCAAATTTTATGAAACACAGCGTCATTTCAGGTATTGAGCTTGGATTAAAAATGAGTCGAATTTGAAGTTAGTTAATTAAGGTAGTATACACTAAGAAAGATCTGAATTTTAATTAATTACGTTTTGATTAATGGCATATCAATGCACCTTTCATTCTAAACAAAACAAGTAGGGTACTTTGCGTTAAATTTGTATTGTGAAATTAATTTTTTTCAGTGGTGACAATCTAATATCTCCATTTATATAAGCTTGGCGACCATTTAGAGGTCTTACCAATAACAGCATGAGACGCAATCCATTTTAAGACCAGTGATATAGATATAATCCCTCTGTCTTTAGTATTTCATTCGCAAGAGACTGGGCAATAAAGTTGTTGGACTTTCTAATGTCAAAAATTATAAACAAAGATCGTTTTATACAGTCACAAGTGAGAAGGGGACTCGAGGGGGCCTTGCGGTAACGTGCTGACTTTCGGTGCTGAGGGTGCTTGGATCGAATCCCGGCGCGCGCCATTAAATACCTCCGTGTCTAGGCCGGAAATGGGTTCGTTAAATCGGTAGATCAGAAAGTCTCTCTATAACGGTCAAAGAGGAGGGAGAGGGTATGATACCCCCCCAGATGTCGCCCCTTGGGGTGGTTTGTCAAAATTGAGGTGGCAACTAGCTAAGACGAACTCTGACCCTTGTGGGGCTATTCAAACCGGAGACGTACACTTCATCCTGAAGCCTATATGGACGTGGTCTGGAATTACATTCTAGCCAGGGGGGCATAAGAAACAACAACAACAACAAGTTAAAATCACTGTATCTACTGTATCAATAAGCTCACACGAGGTCTTGGTTGACTTGGTCAATGTATCATACGAAAATGAGTTCATAGGTTGTGTGAAGTGATCCTTTCAGTACTTTTAAGTAGCCGCCCCCTATTGTATAGTGGTTAATCGTAACGAGCTTCCACGCAGTAGGCTTCCGACTAAGGCGTGGTCGTTCTTGTGCTGTCCCTCATAGAGAGTGATGTTGGTTTCCCCCATATGGAGCTTCCATAATAAAGAACCCAGAAAATTTGACGTTTGCAAATGTCGCATCGGCGAATGTCGAAAAGACAATCCTACCACCACAAATGAAAAAAAACGTTATTTCGTGCTTGAAATGACCATTGGATAAAACATGGGAATTTTGTTATTCAAAGAGCAAAGAAGACAAGATGTTGCCTTAAAACAATATCCAATGAAACAAGAGCTCTGTTTCAGGTGATATTAATATAGTTAAATTTTAAGTTTGGCGTAAGCGTAAATTGAGTGAGTCATAAATCCAGAAGTAAAGTTAAACTTTTTTATGTTCATGTTAGCCTGTTTAACCATTTTTAAAAAATTATTCAACGGTTAGGAAGCCTTCCGCTAAGAAATAATCCCATCTCACTTTTTAAAAACTTCACCTGCAGACCTTATTAGAGTAAGAATTGAGCAATAGCTCTCAAACCGTGTCGCTTACTCGAAAGTTTAACTATCCGGTAATTTTCAATTCCTATAAAATGAAAAATTTTATTATTTATGATCTCTCACGGAAATTTCCCGTATTTTATTAGTCGATAAAAATATGCTACGCGTGTAATGGTAATTCAAAGTACATTATGTTTTGAAAACATGATATTAAAATTTGATTTAGTTACAAATAGCTTCAGTTTCAATTCAGTGTAGTTTGATTCATTTGAAATTTGAATAAATCCCCAAGCAGAATCAAAAATCAAATCTACATGGCTTTCCCATGCTATTTGAGTTAAAAAAACATTGTTGAAAAACTAATGCACCCCTAAGAGGACTTATGCTAAACTACCTGTCTTACTTTTCACCTTAGAAACCTTTGCCTGTCAGAACTCAAAGTTCGCTGATCAACAACATCGAATGTTGTCGCCATGTTGAAAACATTGCGAGTAAAAAAATACCAAGAAATTTGACGCCCTAACAAGTTTGATACCATTGTATGAAATGACCGTAAGACATTGTAGAAAGAAAATTTAAAGTCTTGTCGAAAAGCTCATTTTAACCCCTTTTAATTTCTCTCGTTATTAAAACAGAAACATCGCAAAAGCGTATATACAGAATCATTTTCCAATATTAAGTGAAATAATGATCGACAATAATTTACAATAGAGACGTTTTAAAAAATAACAGATCTTGCAGATCAGCGGGCTAATGAAAGATATCGATTAAGGCGTGTATCCTATAAAGTAAAACTATATTCGATAATTTCAGCAGCTTTTAAAATTACCTTAACAGGGAAGGTAACGTTTAAAAATACGTATAATGTCACATATTATACAACAGTATTTGACATAAATGAGAATTATAAAAAGTTCTGTACTTACATTTCTTGCTTAGGAAGTTTAGGTACTTTACGGGGTTTCTGGTACTTGAAGAAAAGAACCGTTGTAGATAAAAGCGCGGCTTATTGCAGAAGGTAGGGCAAGTTCGATCTACCTTTCCAGAGTGGTGATACGGTCTGATAAGGTAGTCGCATAGCAACCGGAAGATAGGCCTTTCTTTTCCGCTGGATGGAGTCGAAAGTACAAGTAGAGTTGGATACTGTTTGTTCAAAATAACTTTAAAAAAATACGGGGATTTATTTCCGCCATGCGAGGGAACTTTAACCGCAAAGAGAGGGTGGAGTTTCTTTCAGTACATCCGTTGAATTGGCAGTAGGTTAGCGGAAGAGATCGTGTCTGAAAAACATTCGAATTTCGCAAAGAAAAGGAGAAAACGTTATTAAAAGTTACATATTTAGACTAGATAATTGTATGACAATGTTAAATGTATAAATTTTTCATTTACTTGTGCTTAAATAAATCGAGCATAATACAAAAGCCCTTAAAGACAAAGTCAGCTTATTTTGGAAATCACAGTATAGGGTGAAGTAAAAACTAACTCCTAAAGCAATAAATAGTTGAGGCACACATTACATTTGATTTTTTTACGGGGAAGGGTTGAGATATCCTGATGTAACACAGTTAATTCTCGACCCCTTCCACCCCCCAAAAAATTTAAAAATTGCAAAACTGAAGTGATAAATAGGAACACACATATTTCCCCCAGACCTTTACCTATACATCTGGTGGTCTTTCTTAACCCCAACTTTTCATTTTGAAGATAATTCACCTTTCTGACAGATTAACTTCCATCTTAAAATGATGTGAACAGCTGCAGCGGTTCATAGAAGAAAGAACAGTTCACCCATGGCCATCTGAGTACGAGAGACCCATAATTTAGATTATTCATTCCAAGAGCAGAGACATTTAATGAGGTAAACAGTCCGCATGCATCATTCTTCAAAGCTAAAGGCAAAAAAATCCAGAAGAAAAATGTTCTTTTATTTCAAAGAATAAAAATCATAAAGATGGAATAATAAAAACTGTAGTGATAGTGTTTACAAGGTAGAAATACCTTTTTCTTTTGGAGATTATCTCCCGATTCTTCTCAGAAACTCATTTTTTACTTCAAATTTCCCCCAAAACACATTTTCCAGATCTGATAATGTATCTGATGTGACGACTTTGATAAAATGTAACCAGAGACTTCATCTATTCTTAGTGCTAGATACCGTTGAAAGACTGTCAGAATTAATAGGAGTCACTTTAGATGTCTGTTTTGCGAGATAGGTGGCAGGTCTCGCTAGACTCATTTTTGTGACTAAGAATCATTACATACGAATTAAATTTATTTTTAAAGTAATAAGTACACATTTTTTCTTTATGCTATATATATTTGTGTGTCGAGTTATCATTATACAGTGAAAAAGGCATTTATATTAATTTTTTTCCAGTTACGAAGAATTTTTAAATTTGGTAATTTACATTAGGGGAGGAAATTATCAATTCAAGGTTGGATTGGTTCTTGTACATACAAACGGTTGTACAACTGCATGAATGTTTAAATTAATTAAGTGGTTTTTAGAATATATATATAAACAATTTCCCAGACATACAATTGTACTTTTTAAGTAAGAAATATTACATTTGTCGTAAGCTGTTATAATTATTATGAGGATGATTCTTTAGTATTAATAAAAATCTGATTGTTTTGAGTAATTCGTGGAAGTAATTTTTTTCAGTTCAGTGTATTTTTATGTTTCAAGCTATTATACTAGGGCATCAAAATGCATATTTTTAAACTTCAATTGTAACGTTGTTTTAATCAAATAACCATTTAAGTTTAATTAAGGTTGAATAAAATATATTTGCTTTATGATATATTTTAGAATATATTTTAATAAGAATTACAATTATACTAAGAATATATTTTAAGGTAATTATAATTATATTTTATAATATATTTATAATAAAATATATTTTAGAAGCTTAGTTCTGTACTATTGATGAATCATTGTAACCTAACAGTGACAGTAAACTATTTTATTTTTTACTTAGTTCGTTATGTCTCTTTTAATTAGAGACTGCGTTAAGTTGCTTTTGGATCGATGCTCTCTAATTTCCTAAAAGCCTTGTCCAAAACGTAAAGTTTTATGTAGCGCAGCAATTTTCTTCAAAGCAGAAGTCTCATCAAAGTTTTTCAATATTTCGCGAGTGTCATGAAAAGATTTTGAAGTCCCACATATCAGTTTTAAAGAAAGTTTCTTTTTCTGCAAATCAATAAATACTTACATTAAAACAGATCTGCGGTACATGATCCGGAGTTATACCCGCTCAGACGACAACTTTTGTTTCCTTTACAAACTAAGTGCATTAAAGACAATTTACAGGCAGCAATGCATAATGGATGGAAAAACAGAGCTAAGAGGTCAATTTTCAAAATCATTTTGTTTGACTATTTAACCTTCTTGAATAACTTACTCATAATTCATTCAGAATTGAAGGTTATGCTTTTGCTTAGTAGCTTTAGAGCATCTGTTACTCGTTATAAAGTCATCAATGTTGACCTAGTTTAATATACCGTTTTAAATTTGATGGAATAAATGATATCAAGTGAAAAACAATTTATGCTGAAATAAATTTTTATTTATTAAATTATAATATAATTTAAAAAAATAGATATATAAGAGCTATAAAAGAGCTCAATAAAATCTGTCCTTCCCCGATAATTTTAACACCATGAAAAATAAAATAAATATGGTTTTAGATAATCTAAAATCAATTATTATATGAACCTATTTTAATATCAGGATTTTACTTTAATATCGTGATACTTTAACACCATGAATTAATTTTTATAAAAGAATTTCGCACGAATTTCTCTATGATTAAATACTATGATATCCTTATTTCTAGTGTAATATCATTTCTTTGTTAAATTATATTTTGTGTTTATTATATGAGCATACAGAAATGTATTTTCTTTAATCTATTAAAAACTAAGAGAATTATTTCATATATATTATATCGTTTCTTTGTTTAATTACCTTTAAAGTTATGGCATTCAGAAATATATTTTTTCTCTGCGATAAAATACTAAGATAATAGTATTTCTTATATAATATCACTTTATATTAATTCTTTTCCAATATTAAATCATACTGAAATGCATATTTTCATTTCCTCAAAACACGTTTAATAGTAATTTCAATATCATCGTCATGTAAAATACTTTCTCACAAGGAGTTAAAAGAGGATCACTGTTTTCTAAAGCAGTACTTCATAGCAACTGAATAGTAAAATACGGATCATTGGAAGAGTAGTGTTCTCACATTTTCAATAGTGCAAAACATTTGATTCCTAAAACCATTTATAAATTGCTTTTGTATGATTCACCTGTGAAAGATAACGATGAAGTGGTTTAACAAAGGTATGCCTGATAATTATTTTATCATCACTTTTGAATCCAGAGTAGCTTCGAAATTAGTTTTATACTTTACTAAAAATATATTTAGTTTATATAAACCAATTTTTTTTTCAGTGCAAGTTTATATATATATATATATATATATATATATATATATATATATATATATATATATATATATATATATATATATATATATCGTACTAAATTTTTCTTACGCACTCGATTAATCTTTTGCTTCCTTTTCAACCCATGACTATAAAGCATTGTCAAAATAATTAGCAGTTATGAATGCAAAATAAGCAACATTATTAATAACAGATAATCACTGCTTGTCGTTGAAATTGAAACTCCAAACGAATGACGGCTGCCTTTTTGCCTTCATGTTTTTTTAAAGAATTTTTATTAATAAAAATAATCAATTAATAAAACATCTTTAGAATATCGAAAAAACATTATGTCCTTCACCTTTCACTTTTTCATGTGGCTGAGCACTGTCCATTCATGAAAACCATATAGCTGGAGGAAGAGAAAAAAAATATTGTGGCAACTGGGGAAGTATACATGTATTGAAAAGGGTGGGACAAAAAGTTGATTTACTATCTCAAAAAAAGAAAAAAATATTAAAATTTCTTGCACATTATACAAAAAGGATATTTTATTTCCTAATTGTAAAGAATATCCACCATCCATAGAGCATTTCTGCAGGAGAACACCAACACTGTATCAGTCATACATTCAAATTTCCGTCGTATGACTAGAAAAAATTATAAAATAGATATAAAGTAGGGAAATACATTCCTTCGTATTCTTTAGCTGTATTACGGTTGAAAGACCACATGCTCTGGTACCTGAAGACCCTTCTGAGGAACTGAATTCACCGTTTGTAATCGTTAGAAACTAGAGGTAACTCTTAACTGTAGGTCTCAGGCTGTTCCAACTGAGCTCAAGGGTGAAGCAAAATAGAGCTGTTAGTGCTCATGCACACCAAAACCACTAGCATACCAATGAACCAACCTTTAAAATCATCTTATGTCACCTACTGTGTATTCTCCGTTTGGATTGCTGAAACAAGCGCTTTCTAATCGCAAATAAGAAAAAACGTAAAGCACGTGAAAGCAAGGAAAAACTAGCATGGTAAAATACCCCAAGAGAGGAACTTAAATGTCCGCTTTTCTTGGGAGTATTGTAAATTTTGCTGTTGTTGTTTCTAATGCCCCTGGCCGGAATATGCTCCAGATCGGGTCCATATAGGCTAGCGGGCTGCGGGGTGTGGCTCCGATTTATAATGTCAATACAAGGGTCTTATTTATCCAGGTTCCCCTTCATTGGGGGGGGGGGGGATCTCACCCTCTCCTACCCTATCTGATGTCATAGAGAGAGACTTTCCGTCTACGGATTTAACTTGCCCACATCCGGCCTAGACAAAAAAGTATTTAATGGCGCTTGTCAGGATTCAATCCGAGCACCCTCAGCACCGAAAGAGTATTGTAAATGTTTGATGGTACAAAGAACGTGATATCAAATATACTATTTGAGTAAAAATATTTTTCATCTAAAATATTTATTTCTGAAAATCTGTTTTAAAATGCTTTAAGGGGAGTGGTCACTTTTACGTACCTTTAAAAGTATCAATTTTAGACCATGTTCGATTGCATGTACTATTCATTATTTTTGCTTGATTTACATGAAATTTTTTGAGTAACTGCCTAGAATACTGTTTATTATATATGCAATATTTCAAGGTAATTAAAAAAATAAAATAATTTTTTATGCATAAAAAGTGAATAATTTTTTTAAATCGAACATTTTGCAGTCAACTACTGTGCGCATTCTGTCAAAATAAATTATTAAGGTACAGTAATAATTGTCTACTATATGTGACTACAATATTTCAGGCAACAATATCCACCAACAATATAATAAAATTTATTTAAAAAAATTAGTACATGCTATTTTTAATAAGAAATTTCAAAAATGACTGATTAAAAGCTTGTAAAATAATTCTTAAAAAAAATTAAAATATGTTAAGGTTCAAAAATGTTGGTGTATTTTGTTATCTGAAGTTTTGTAATCACATATAGTTAACAATTATTACTGTACATTTATAATTTATTTTGTCAGAATGCGCACAGTAGTTGACTACAAAATGTTCGATTTAAAAAAATATATTCACTTTTTATGCATAAAAAATAATTTTATTTTTTTAAATATTCCTTGAAATATTGCATATATAATAAATAGTATTATAGGCAGTTATTCAAGAAATTTCGTGTAAATCAAGCAAAAAACATGAGTAGCACATACAATCGAACATAGGTCTAAAAATGATACTTTTAAAGGTACGCAAAAGCGACCACTCCCCTTAAGGCCGGATTCCGACGGTGGGGCAGTGTGACTGCTTCCCAAAGCACTAAATTTCAAGAGTGATGAAATTCATATGAGTGCAGTCAATGGCGGGAGTAACTACGACTGTAATAGGAGACTTGTATCCTCTGTTGTGCTGTTGTTGTTGTTGCACATCCCCTAAAGACTATCAGGGCTATATCAGGTCCACGACATTGTACACCCTAAGGAAATCCAGAACCATCAATGGATTGGCAGGTATATCCCGCATGGAGAACCCCAGGCAAGGAAGAATATGTTTAAGGGAAGCCCACTCAGTAGAACACTTGGAGCAGACTTCAAAACAATTAGAACACTCAGAATATGTCAAAGATCTAAGATGCCCGCTGAAAAAGCGAGTAAGAAGGGTTTGATCTTGCCTCCTACAACTAAGTGCCAGAGAGCCACCCGGTCGATTACTCTGATACCAGTGATGCGCCGATGGAACGAGCCAAGTGATTTTATTTTTGCATTTAGTTCTGGAATAAAGCTCCATATAGGTGAAAGGCGCAGAAGGCACCGAAGCTATCCTCTGTTGTAGGATGCATTGCTATCGGCGTAGGGTTGCCCCACTTCTACGTGGTCCTGCTGGAAACTGGACTTGTCCAGGCTAAGAGGGGCATAGGTTGGTGACCTAGTCTTACTCATCATTGAGTAGGTACAAACAGGTTACAGCGAACCTAAATATATTACTGAATCTGATGGACATTCTTGTGCGTACAGGACTGCGCACAGCGATCATGTGTTTTCAGCCAAATTTTCCTCATGCCTTCGGTTGGGTTGGCTTAACTTTTGGACCTGGGATGTTTTAACATCACTATTTTATCTAAAATATCTGTTTAAGGAAATCACTATTTATGTAATGTTAAAACCAATTTACTGTTTAGTTAAACAATTTATTCATTTAAAAATATATATTTTCCGCAGAATAACTCAAATATTATATATCTACTCTCTTTGATTAACCGTTAAACTTTAATGCAATAATTGGATAAAAGAGGGTATTGAAAATATTACCAGAGTTACTTGAGTCTGAAAAATCCCTGAATTAGATTTAATAATGTTTGATCTCTTAAAATAGATCGAGGCTTGGTTACAATACCTAGAAGAATCTATTAAATCAGAGTGCATTTAATGTAGAAGAGATTTGTTACAATCCTAGTTTCGACTTTGCAATAAATCTTTTAACAAAAAGAAAAAATAAATAAATCGCCTTTCGAAAATACTTCTAAAATCACAGGACGGGAAGTTGAAATATGTTTCATTTTCTAAGGAATATTATTTTTTTAAGTATCAGAGAACTTTGGAATTATCGAGTAGGTGTGAAAACTTATCGGAGGGAAACTATTTCTGAATTTCCTTATCGACAATTGTCTGTTCTTGACGTTGAGTGAAATGCACTTGATAAAGGCCTCGAAACGAAAGTTAGTGCCATAAACGTCGAGTCTGAATGTCCTTTAGAGAATGAAATTGGAATATCAGTCACCTCTAAAAATAAGAATTGTTGTCATGAAAATTCCTGGTCTTTAGGCGTTTTAGATTACATTAGAAGAATTGTATGGTAGTTCTGCCGAACTTCAGGAGAACAGGGGGTAAAAAGCTGAAATAAATGGAAATTTCTTGATATAAACCCGACAGCATAAACAAAAAAAGATAGAATATTTTAAGCATTTAAAGAATTGTGTTTAGAATTACTGGTGTATACACAACTACTTCCGCCGCCCACATGCACTGTAAAAACGAAATACTGCTCCATGTTAAAAAAGCTACCTATTCAAGGTGCAATATTTATGGGTAGAGGGCTTACCTGTTATGGGTATTCCACATTTCTATCTTACACATATTTTCTTACTCGTCTAGTTATGCTTTCATTTTAGATGTATGACCAAAAACAGCATTTCAGTTTATAGTGTGGTTCTGTGATTAGCGTCTTGGGTTCAAACCTCGAGTGAGGCTTGGACGTTCCCGTGTTTTCCCCTCATAGGGAGAAACAATGCTGACTGACCTAAACGGTTCTCCCATAAAAAAAGTAGCCAACAAGATTTCGTGGTGAATTGTGCCTATGCACTAGGAAAACATAAAAGGGCTTTGATGCGTCGGCTTTCGGCGCTGAGGGTGCTCTTATCGAATGCCGACAAGCACATTTAAATACCTCCTTGTCTAAGCCGGATATTGGCATGCTAAATCCGTAGACCGAAAAGTTACTCTATGAGGTCAGAGAAGGTGAGAGAGAGATCGATCTCCCCAGGTGCCACTCCTGAGAATGCTGAGTCAAAATTGCAGTGGCACCTGGCTAAATCGGACTCCCACCTTTGTGCCATTATAAACCGGAGCAGAACGCCTCAACTCACTAGCCTTTATGAACCTGGTCTGGAATAAATTCCTGCCAGGAGGCATTAGAAACAACATTAACAAAAAAAAGATACTTTTTCCTAAATTGTTGTTCAATTTTCTTTTTTTACAAGTCACATATCCTTGTTTTCATGGAACTTAAGAAAATAAGCATTTGGATACTCTTTCTTCATACATATATATGAATCACTCACTTGCCAGATCGATTAACTCCATTTAAAAAAAAGTAGAGAAAAGTGATAAAATAATATATTTTGTTTTTAAAATTTCTTTTAAAATATAAATTCAAATAATCATTGTAGATGTAGATTTTATCTAATGACATATAAATTGTATAAGATAGAATATCCTTGGAAAAATCGTTATTATTATTACAATTTTTGCTGGACTAAGGGAGTTTATCGATTTGACAAGTGGAAAAAAAGCAGTAGCATCCAATTCAGTCTTCGAATTATTTTTTAATACAAAAAATTGAATTATTCTATAATAATTCACAAGTACTTACTTCTGTGTCAGTTACACTGCAACTAATTTATTTTACTTTTTGTGATGAAACAACACTAAACAATTTACCGATATCAAGTACTTGCTGCGTTTAAATTTCATTATAGCAACAATTTACATTAGAGTACAGTCTTAATTTCATTGGCTTCTGAAAAAGTCAAGGAAATTAAGTGTACTTATTATTCTATGGCCATAAACAATATTGTCATTTAGTGGTGTTAAACCTTTAGCATACGGCCATTTTGCCAATTCCCCCTTTAGAACGGGAAATTTCATACCCCCTTTGTAAGAACGGACATTAAAGGAGTTATATATATATATATATATATATATATATATATATATATATATATATATATATATATATATATATATTCTTGGGCCCGTATTCTTGGGATATATGCTATCCCACCCCGTACGGTAAAGGTTAATCCTTGTTATTTGGGAAATTTATTACGAATATAGAATGTTAGAAGTCAATCAAGTTATTTGGAACTAAAATTTAAAAACAAAATTCAAAATGTGGAGTTAATCGATTTTCCTTGCAAATGGCTCATATATCAGGAAGGAGAACATAGCCATCCACATCGTACAGTGGTTAGGGTTTCTTGCTTCTCCAAAGTTGGCTCGAGTTCGGCCCCCCCGGATAAGGTAATGCCGTTCCTCTGCTATCACCTCACAGATAGAGCAATGTTGGTTTATCCGTATGGTGTTTCCAGACTAAAATAGGCAGCAAATCTGTGGTGTGAATGGGTCAGTTTCCGAGGATCAAAATACAAAGGGTAAAATAATGGTAATGGTGAGAAAATAAAATCTTCATTTTTCAAGAATTGGTAAGAAATTTTATATTTGATAAGTGAAAATTAAAAAAATTCGGTTTTGAAGCATGTTTTCAAATATTATTGATGATTATGGCCTTAAGTTGGTTTAGAATAGCCATCGTTTTGCTTATTATATTCAGTGACAGTTAATACATAAAACCTTATTAAATTGAGGCAAATTTACATAATTGTAACTTTTGAAAATTCTACTGTTTTGAATATTGCCGTATAACGACCATCTATTAAGAGTACAATTTTAATCTCCCCCTTTCCCTACTCCCTAAGCCAATATTTTACTAACTAAACTATCTCGGCAATAGGAAACAAGGTTATTCTCAGGGCCTTTTCTAACATTTTTTCCCAACGAGGTAGATACTTTGTCCTAAAGAAATTGACCCATCCACACCGCAAATTCGTTGGCTTCTTTATAATGGGAGCATTGTATATGTGAACCAATACTGTTCCCTATGAAGGGACACACGAGTACGTCCATGCCTTATTCGGGATTCGAGTCAGAGCTCACACCGGGGAAGCCCGAGACGCTAACCACTATATAATTACTCCCCTCCTTTTTCAGGTAAAAGACTCGGGATTTTGCCCGAATACATCTGATGAATTTATTTATTTTCCCTCAGTTATTTTACGATGTGGAATTTTTCATCGATTAATACGTTTTATATACTTCCTTTTTGTCCATAATTATTATTTCTAGAGGTCGGGCGAAACTATAACGACAACTTGCCAGGAATAGAATTTAAACTCGCGTCTCCTAATTTCAACGGCAACATTTTACTGACTGAGATATTCTGGCAATTAGAGGAAATCATATATTATAAATATTATTTCTCACTTTTCTCACATTCTTTTGAAGCTCACATAAAGAGGTCAGTAAGCCTGCTTCGGACTTTAGAAATACGCGGTTTAATTCTCGATTCCTGGTCATTAAATACTTAAGGATATTTTTTTTTTCTGACGACACGTATTATTGAGTTTATAAAATCAAAATAAAACATTCATAATTGAGCTTACAACTCGCTAAATTTGCTTGTAAGAGAGACTTACAAGCAAATTTAGCGGGGGGGAATAAAGGGGAATTCCTTCTCACAAGAACTGTCATCAGGGAGTTCAAATAAAATGTGGTGGAGATAAATTGCTGAAGTCCCAGAATGGACGAGGCAGAAAGCAGCCGCCTTGTTACGACTAGTGACGGGCCATGATTGCCTATTGAAACATCTCTGCCATATAAATATCGTTTCAGAACCCTTTTGCAAGCTCTTTAATCGACGAGAGGACATGAGCTTTACCCATATACTGACTTGCCCCGCTCTACCTCCGGCTCCAGTGTGGGAGAGATATTGGATTGCTAGGAAACTTTGGGGTTCACGGACATTTTAGTTCTCTTTTGTTTATTTGCTCTTGTTTTTATTTTTATATTGTCTTATAACTCGCCATTGGAAATAAAACAAAATAATTGAAACAATGTAAGAAAAAAAGCTTGGCACATTGCGTTTCATTTAAATACAATATTAAAATATATTGGACCTCAGGAAATGAGGTGCATAAACTTCCTAGGATTTTGCGTTAGGAACAGCAATTTTATGATATAAAAAGTTGACAGTTTATCATTTTTGCATGGTGTCTCGATCATGTGATAAAACATCGATGTTAGTGTATTAGAGTTAGGGGGTAAACATGAAGACTTCTCAGTACTGCATTTAGAAAAAGACTAATTGCAACACTACGAAGATGAAAAGAAATTGGTGCAATATTACTACCGAAATATTTACATTAATATCAGATGCATGACAATGTGGCAGTGTTGAAAATTAGTTATGTAAAGTTATGAGCAATGGTATTTGACAAATAAAAGTTTCTCGCTTTATAGCAACAGGACAAAACAATTGGTACATTAGAGGCCTCAAGGTTAAGAGACCTGGGCTGGAATCTCGGTCACAGAATATAGTCATTAAAGCAACATACAACCACTGGAAAGAATTACAATGAAATAAAGGAGGCATAAGACAAATATTCATTTAGGGAAAAGTATCAGCATCGTACAAAAAACGAAATTCACAAGCCAACATCTTATGTAAATAAATTCATGTAGAAAGGCGAAATTTTTAAGAAAATACTCGAAAAATGACAGTTACTAACATCGATGAGATAGTTTATGCTGGTAAAATACAGCTCTAGTTTAGAAAATCCGATTTCTAATTACTGTTCGACGTATAGTCTTTACAATGTAATTCAACGACGAAATGAAACATTGCTCCAATGTATATGCTCCATACAGCAGTTTGGTGCAGCGTAAGTGATGCAGCCGTGAAAATAAAAGGCCAGAAAAATATACGTCCCTCTGATTTATTTTACTCATGGAGTTCTGTTGGTTTCAATTTGCAATTTCGGAATTATCTAGGCAGACATTTTAATATGAATTTCAGCAAACTATGCATTTTACAACAAAAATTTAGTCTTCTTTTATGAAAGAGTTTAAAGGACTATTCACATAGAATCCACCAGCGTCGGCGTTATTTGTATTGACATATTTTAAACCAATCAGAGGCCCTAACAATTTCGTATAGATGTTTGTTATTGATTAAATATATTTCAATACGAGTAACGTTGACTCTGACGGATTCTATGTGAACAGGCCCTTAAACTCTTTCAAAAAAGAAGACGAAATTTTTTGACAAGCTGAGTACAACTACTTTACTAGTCTCTTATGGAAATATAGTAAGCCTAAACTGCAAATCGAAGACAACAGACCTCCACGTGCAAAACGAATGGCATCCATTTGCTGCCCTTTCGGTTATTTCGTGGTTGCATGCGTCGCGTTTCATCTAACTGCATATAAGATAATAACAGAGTGTAATGAGTGTTTAAATGATGCTTAAAAATATTTTCCTGTGAAACAATTGTGTATATCTATCGGCAAATAAATATCCAACTTATCCCAAAGGAATTTTATTGTTTGATAGGAGAAAGCCGTATTATTTCAGTTATGAAAATTAAACTTTTCTTATCTGATTGATATATGATTCTTCATTTCTAAAAATTATGTCATTTGCATTTGTATTACTGTTTGCATGTGAACAAATTCTGAGTGGTGTCTCTCGTTTATTTTAAGTTCATATCATAAATAGCTTTTGCACCATTTTAGACGATTTATTTTAAAAGCTTCAAGCTTTTAACGTGAATGACTCATCTGAAATTTCTCATAATAAATTGTGAGTAGATCAACAAACTACCTACATTTCTTTGAAACAAATGACTCACTTTTTTTTTTACTTTCCAGTTACAAGTTTCCTGCCTTTTACAATAAATTCTTAAAATAAGCAGTAATATTGTTTTTACGATAAAAGGTACACGTAAGTTATTTCTCATCAAGAATGTTATATTATCTCGCAGTTTTCTTAGTCACTCAATCATGTATGCGAGCGAACAGATAAAAAATATGTTGCAATCTTGAACAAACAAGACGTACACTTTGCGGCTGAATAACAAACTCACAGAATTGGCCGCCATATCCGCTCAATAAATGTTGAAATGAACTTTAGGGCCTAATGCCGTTAAACGTGCTAACAAGGATCTTGGCGTATAAAAGTTTCATAGCTTATTTTTGCAACTGTTGTAATACGGTGTGAATGATTAAATTATTTGTAATACAATTTATTCAATTTCTGAGACTTGCATAGGAACTTTCTTACGACCCATCTCCGAAAGAAATTTTTAATCGACTATCTATTTTCAGCTGCTAGGTTTAGTTAAAAATTTATAAACTATAAATCATAAGGGACTTTTTATGCAAAAAAATCCAGGTAGTCTCTTACGAAGCTACCGCGGGTTATTAACGTAGGATTACCTATCGTTGCTTACTTCTTTTGTATGTATATATGTAAACATACCGAGTATGTACTGTATGTATATATGTCAAAATTGCCATATGGTTTGTCGTATTGTCATATGGTACTTTTCTGTTTAACTTATCCAGGCGATAGACTGGGTTTGGCGCGCTGCCAAATTTATAACTCGTGAGGACGGATGGACGGACAGTTTTTGAATCAAAAATTTTCCTTTCCATAGGACCGTTATAGAGGAAAGTAATCCTGCTTTAAAATTTGGATATAAAGTTTGCATTTTGTAACATAAATACGACATTTTATAAAGTTAGCAGAGAAAAAAACCAATTATGTAGGAATATATAATAAAAAAATCAATTTTATAGGAATAAATAACTATTTAACTAGTAAAAAGGCCGAGATTTGATTGGACTCGCTCAGTTTCATCTAGCTAACTATCAATATTAATTTCTTTTATGAGCTATGCTCATAAAAGTAGTTTGTGTTTTGTAAAAATAAATCGAGAACAAAAATAAAATGAAAAGACTCTGTTCTTTTTAAATGACATACCCGTATAGTTATTCAGTTATTAATTTAGCATATGTATTGTGAAACATTTACTTTAAAAATCTTTAGATGTTTTAATAAATTATTTTTCCTCGTGAAATATAGTGATACATTTAAATATTGTTGGCGATTGGATAATTTCTCATTCTCTGCTCTTCTCGCTCGAAACTACAATATATGAGAATTTTTTTACCTTTTCAAATCTTTCGAAAGTAAGATTCGTGAAAAGCAAAGCGAGTAATTGTTTTTACTCTGGACAATGTTACATAAGTTAAGCCAAACGAAAATTGCGTGTCACCGATGTCAACAACCGTTCTTTCTAATGTGAAACCCCGAGACTTCTACGGTTATTATTCGTTGTCACTCTACTTATGACGTTCTTTGTTTTACTTAAATTATTTACAAATTTTACCGCGTTTATATTAACTCGCTTTCTTGTTTGTGTGTTTGTCCAGTTTCTTGTTTGTGTGTTTGTCCAGTACAAATCTTGCAATCGATTTTTAACTAACTTCCCTACTAGCTAGACATTTGAAACTTTTAGAATAGCTCTGAACACGATAACAATGCCTTCTTTTAATACTTTTAGCCACCTTTAAGCAGAATTTAATTCATTTTCAGTTAATTTTGTTTTGTAGAATGGTGCAGCCATCTATCGACCGGGACGGAAACGAAAAGTTAAACGCAAGTCACGTTCGCAATTCCCGAGCTAAACGATTGATTACGCATTTAATACCTCTTTATTACGCATTTGATCATTTTCTTTCAAGTTGATGGGATAATTCATCAAAAAATTTAAAAAAAGTATTTATTAATGCATAGAATTGTCAAGTTTATATGATTCAACAGAAAATTTAAAAACGTGGTATATAAAAAGTTCTTTTTATCTTGTAATTATTCTTATTCATTTTTTTCATTGAAAAACGCTGTAATTTCACGCAACTGTCTCGTGAAAAAAGACCTTAAGAATAGCTTCTCAACGAGAAAAGTTAGAAACACCATATTAAACTTCTGCTAATCTACGTTAAATATGACAATTTTCAGCTTTTAATTGGTCGTAATTTTGAAAAAAATCAATCCACTAAATGTGGGTCGTTGGGCTTTAAGAAGGACTCGCTACGCTTGTCCAATAAAGCTTTTGGTAGCTCTTTATACCCAAGCTAGCTAAGGGCCAGTTCCGCAAAATCAGTCACACAGAAATAAACGCACTTACCGAGAGATGGAAAAGCCAAAGTGTCAAACTCAAAAATTCGTTCGTTGATTAATGAAGAAGAAAAAACTCGATTAATGGAACTCATGCACGTGACAAAGTGTTACCATAAGTACACATTCTTTGGTGTCCCGCTGATCGGTAATCTGATCATCAGCGCATTAACAGATCAACGGAGAAGGACCCCTAAAGCAGCGACTCGACTGGGATTTCCATGAAAAGTAATTAAATTGCCTATTTCGGGAAATTTATTTTGGAAATTGCAGTTAAGTATCGGTCCTTCACTTCGTGGACCCTGATTCGGTACTCGCCCGTAGTTGACTTTGCGATAGGTGCAATTGATAATGCTTTACTACCGCATGATATAATATAATGCAACGTGAACGACTTGAATTTTTGATTATCGATTTATGATCTCATTCAATCGGCTTTTAAGCTTATTTTTCATACTTAGCAAATAAAACGTGTCTGTTAACAAAAGGAAAGTATACGAAAGCAGAGTATGTGGTGATTTTTTTATTACTGCCCTGGTTAAATATTTCTCACTGGTTAACAAAACTCAAGGTAACTGTTATGTATGAAAAAAAGTTCCCTAAGCGTACATCCCACTATATATCCCCAAATTAACCTGTCTCAGAAATTGCGAAATTTCTTTTTTTTTTCATTATTATTTTGCCAAAACTGAAGAGATTCACTGTCCTCCCTTTTTATTTACCATGTTTTTATTAACTCGCTTTGTTGTTTATTTGCTTGTTTGTTTGTTTGTTTGTTTGTCCAGTACAAATCTTACAATCGATTTTTAACTTCCCAACTAGCTAGACATTTGAAACTTTTAGAATAGCTCAGAACATGATGACAATGCATTCTTTTAATACTTTTAGCCATCTTTAAGCAGAATTTAATTCATTTTCAGTTAATTTTGTTTTGTAGAATTGTGCAGCCATCTATCGTCCGGCACGGGAACGAAAAGTTAAACGCAAGTTAACTTCCAATTCCCGAGCTAAGCGATTGATTACGCATTTGATACCTCTTTATTACGCATTTGATCATTTTCTTTCAAGTTGATGGGGTAATTCATCAAAAAAAATTTTAAAAAGTATTTATTAATACATAGAATTGTCAAGTTTATATGATTCCACAGAAAATTTAAAAACATTGTAGTAAAAATATCTTTTTATCTTGTAATTATTATAGATTCAGGTTGCGGAAGGGCCTAACCTCATAACCGCAAGCACCTGTGTTCTACAGCGACAAGACCAAGTTCTTGGAATTAATTCTAAAAATCAAACTATCGGCTTCAACTATTGGTAAGTTTGTGAACTGAGAGATAAGATGCTGCTGTTGAAATCAAATAGATAACAGGTATGCATATTTCTATTAAAGCCACAATAGCTTCGAAATAACGATTAAGAGTTCCATCCTAATCTATTAAAAAGAAATTGATAATAATATCAGTTTAGATTGAAATCCAGTTTCGAAAACTCTTAATAAATATATATCTGCAAATTATACCTATTTTTTATCTACAACTTTTTCATCTAAATTCAGAAAGTATGAAAAAAATATTAAGCTTTTGGCTTTCTGAATTATTTTTCGTCAAAAGAAAAATAATTTTTTTAGCATTAGTATGTAAGAACTCATGTCCTAAATACCCAGTCAATCAAGAAACTCAAAATTAAGCTAAAAAGAACTTTTTATATACCATGTTTTTAAATTTTCTGTTGAACCATACAAACTTGACAATTCTATGTATTAATAAATACTGTTTTAAATTTTTTTTATGAATTGTCCCATCAACTTGAAAGAAAATGAAGTTAATTGGAAGTTAACTTGCATTTAACTTTTCGTTCTCGTTCCGGCCAATAGATGGCTGCACCAGTCTACAAAACAAAATTAACTGAAAATGAATTTAATTCTGATTAAAGATGGCTAAAAGTATTAAAATAATGCATTGTCATCGTGTTCTGAGCTATTCTAAAAGTTTCAAATGTCTAGCTAGTCGGGAAGTTAGTTAAAAATCGATTGCAAGATTTGTACGGGACAAACACACAAATACACAAACAAACAAGAAAGCGAGTTAATAAAAACATGGTAAAAAATAATAGCTATGTTATAACCACAAATACTCTCTGATAGGTTAAATTGCATTTCTAAGCTTTTAAGAAAACCAAAAAACAAAATTCTCTAAGCAGTCAAATATTTGTTTTCTTGGTTTAGTTTTGCTTTAGGGTAACCAAGTAACGAAAATAGCATGTTTTTGCGATGGTTACGTTGCCAGATATATTCTTATAAATATCAAAATGAATATCTCATATTCCTAACAAGGTTTCACAATGAAATTTTTCACTGTTATTTTTGTTCAATTTTCCTTTAACTGTCTTTAGGATTTTAGTTTACAACAAAATTTTGAAAATATTTCCCCATAAGCTATAATTACTAAAAGAAAGTCGCCCAGTGGCTAAGTGGTTAAAGGCATCAGCCTGCCACGCCGGGGGGCGGGTTCGATTCCCGCATAAGACCTGGCTGTATTCTGGGGAACCGGTCAGTCTTCCGCCTGCAAATGGAGCCCCGTCTAGAAAGGGGAGCTGCAACCCATCGTCCATCGCCGGTGTCATCGTTTGTCAATAAAATTCTTCTGTGATTGTGTCATTTGTCTGTTTCTATGTCTTGTATTCATATGTACACCGGACTGGGGTGTAATGTCGTCATCCCCCAGGGACATTAGCCACACACACACACACACTAAAAGAAAACTTTTGTTGCCTTTAAGTGATAAAAACTTTTTATATACAAAATTGTTATTAACACTGTAAACAAATTAATATGAAGCTATTCCTATGCACAGAAGGGGGAATAAATATTCAAATAGAACAACTGATTTTCGTAGATACAGTAGAAGCTATTTAGTTCGGTATTCTACGATTCGGCACATTCTGTAATCCGGCACCGATTGAGCCGCCCGCGATCGTGTTTTTTCTGGTAGATTCGACCTCCCCCACTGCAGTGGCTGTAACCGCCAGGTGGCTTTTCAGTTCGTCTGTTTCACGCGGTTATAAGGTGTTCTCTAGGGTCCTTGTTCCCGCGTTTTGAGTTCGCTCAGTGTTTATCGTAACTGTCAGATCAGTGTTCATTTCAGTACGGTTTTTCCTGTTTTCTAACGGTTACAAATCCCGTTTGCACAATGTTCTCGAAGACCAACATGAATTCTTCGAGTGTTAATAAAACTGATAAGCGTAAACATATGACTCTCACTATACAGCAAAAACTAGCGATAATTAATCGTCTCGAAAAAGGTGAAAACAGAAACTTCATAATGCCTGATTTCAATGTTGGTTCTTCAACTATTTACGATATATATATATATATATATATATATATATATATATATATATAAAAGAGGAACTTAAAATGTTTGCTGCTCATGCTGGTGCAGCAAAGAATACGGAATCAAGACACATATAGGCCAGGCAACATAGGCCAAAAGAGGGGGTGTAGACGAAATAATTCTCGGAAAGCTGGAAATGGTTTTAATCTCTTCATTTGCATGTAAAAAGAGTTTATTGAAGTTTGCACTAATTTTCTGCTTGTCCTCTATGAGGGATGTCCCAAAAACCTCGAAATTTTCAGACTTTTTACAGTTTTTCACTAATAACTCCTAAACGATGCATTTCTAGGAAAATGTTACCTGTTATTAAATTGAAGTACACAAAATTCTGCGTCGAATGAGCACCATATACGTGAAGTTGTTAGGAAGATATGCGAGTTCAAAGAACGACAATTTTTTCTCATTTTTCAAAAAAAATCATGTTTTGGATTTTTAAACCTTATTTTTGCAATGTAAATTGTATAATATGAAATAAATAATACATTTGGATATCATAAAGTATCAAATCTTGTGCCCGACCGTATATGCGAACACCGGTACAACAATTTTCAACAAAACGTCGTCTACTTTTTCATTCCTGCTGGCGAACCAAAAACGAACATCCCCCAAGGGACAGAATGAGTGTCGCCCAAAAGACAGGTGCATTCTTCTCTCCCCCTCCCCCCCTGCTCCTCCCTTGCTATACCTAAGTCGCAGTTTGAAAACCTATTCAGTTTAGCGCCTGTTTCTCACCGAGAAGTATCTTGTGCACCATTTTTTTTCTTCCTTAAAGTTCAACTAATTTTCAAGTTTTAGTTTTCCCCGCATTTCAGTGTCCGTGGAAGGGACGTTTTGTGAAAAGTGTGGCGGATTCACAGTGTTTCATCTGTGGTGATAGTTTACAAGGACAGGTGACAACAGTGAAAGAAAAAGGTATCCTAACTTTCATTGACAGCAGGGGAAAAAAGAAAGGACAGGAAACAAACTTTCTTGAAGGATAAGACTTCGGTAACTGTTCATGAAAAATGCAGAAAAATCTACAACAAGCAGTCATACATTGATGCTGCACTAGCTGAGTAGTCTTCTGGTCCCAACACCTCTAGAAGGTCGAATGAACCGTTGTTTGATTTCAAGAGACACTGTTTGTTTTGTGGAAAAGATGCCTCCGATGAATTCATAAAACTTCAAAAAAAATTAAACCAATCACGAAGAGAAAAAGTTCATGAAGTGACCAATCTTGATTTGAAGCAAAATATCATCGATGCAGCTAAAACAATAAGGAAAAAGGATGAATGGAGTAAAGCTGTTCTTTTTCGAATTCAAACTGACACTGATCTTGTTGCATCTGACGGAAGGTATCATGGATCATGCTGTAAAGATTATTTCGGAGGATGGGTACAGTCAAGAAATGAGCGAGCCCGCCCAGAGGATGAAGAAGTGACGGCTGCAGTTGATTACATATGGAGTTACCTTGAAGAAAATGAAGACGAATGTCAGTTTGTATTGAGTGATATTCTCAAGGATTACAGTAGACCAATCCCAACAACCCCTATTCTGAAACAAAGACTGGAGAGTGTTTATGGAGACGACATAATAGTTACAATTCGTAAGAACAGATTCAGTCCCAGTATAATATGCTTCAGAAACACAGGTTACACGATCCTGACTGAGAAATGGTACGAGTCGAAATTGGCTGATAAAGAGGAGAATTGCATTACATAAAAAAACAGAATCCGAACTCAGAAATTACTTTACATATGAAATGGCACCTTGCCCACCATCTTTATTTGATGAACAAGGAATGATGAGAAAATCACGTTAATCTGTTTACTATGATTTGTTTGAGCCGGTGAACACTCCGTCAAACACCGGAAGTGCTCTCTGTGTGATTGACGGCTGGTTTCTACTTCACCGAGTACCGTGGGAGAGAAAAGTTCTCTTCAGTTTTCAACAAATATGTGGAGTATGTAAAGAAATTCTTCGGGGCGCGATCAGTCATAGTATTTGATGGCTATCCAGAAGACCCTACAGAGAAAAGAACAAAATCTGCAGAACGCCTTAGGATGAACAAGTATATTGTCAGGGCCCGACTTTGACCCAATCGGGCCCTGGGCAAAGCAGACTTTGGGGGCCCCCTCTAAGGACAGATCCAGAGGGAGGCCATGTGCCCTCCCCCTCCAGGAGTAGATTTCCACATGAACATGTGGGACACTCACCAAGAGCCCCCCCCCCCCATAAATTCGGACCGCAAATTCAAAAAAATTTCGACCAAAAAGTCAAACATTTGAAAAAAAAAATAATAATAATGTGTTAATTAATTTACTTTTAATGTTAATAAATAAATTCAGGAAATTTTCTTTTGAAATGAATATAGTGGGTGCACTGTGCCCCACCCAGGATTTTTTTCTGTATCCGCCACTGCCCACCTTTACTGAATTAACCTAAAACCAAATTTTCAAAAATATGTACAACTTAATACTAAATTAGGGGGCCCCATAAATTTGGGGGCCCTGGGCAAGTGCCCCACTTGCCCATGCGGAAATCTGGGCCTGTATATTGTTTTTGATGAAGCCTGGAAAAGGAAAGTCCGAGACCGTCTTCTATTCCCCGACACACTTCAAAATGTGAAACAAAGTTAAAGAAAATATATTATTTCTTCACGTTTTTAACGGATGCGATTCAACATCTGCCATTTTCAGACAGGGGAAGATGAAGTTGGCAAAGCTTCTCGACAAAGATACGGAGGTACAAAGGACTGTGGAGATATTTAAAAACCGTGATGCGACTGCAGATGAAGTCGGTGCTGCCGGCGAAAAAGTAATTGCTGCTTATCGTTTGCCGGATCGTTTCTTCAATCTTCTCCTCTGAATGAAACACGCTTTAAACTGTTCATCAAATCCTTAGTACAGAATACTTTCAACTTGGCTACTCTTCCTCAACTGAAGAAGCTGCTCGACTGCACGCAATGAGGGCTTTCCTACAAATTAATTTGTGGCATGGTCATTTGATGGACCCAGTTCAGTGGGAATGGAAGGTTACTAAGCATGGGCTACTCCCACTACCATCAACAGCCGAACAAGCCCCACAGGAACTGATTAATAATACTGCCTGCAAATGTTCGAAAGGGTGCCGAAATACTTGTGGTTGCAGGAAGCAAGGGATGAAATGTTCCCCAATATGCTATAATTGCAGAGGAGCGTCCTGCACCAATACACCAGATGAAATTGATGACGAATCAAACTTGAACGACAGCGAGGATATGCTACCTAACAATGATAACGAATTTGAATACATGGAGGACGTGGACCTTCAATCGGGCCAATTGCTCCAGTCAGCTTCTACTTCCAAACGCAGCAAATTCAATTAAGGGGAGTGGTCACTTTTACGTACCTTTAAAAGTATCATTTTTAGACCTATGTTCGATTGTATGTAATACTCATGATTTTTGCTTGATTTACATGAAATTTTTAGAGTAACTGCCTATAATACTGTTTATTATATATATATATATATATATAGTATTTCAAGGTAATTTAAAAAATAAAATTATTTTTTTATACATAAAAAGTGAATAATTTTTTTAAAAATCGAGCATTTTGCAGTCAACTACTGTGCGCATTCTGTCAAAATAAATTATTAAGGTACAGTAATAATTGTTTATTATATGTGATTACACTACTTCCGGCAACAAAATCCATCAACATTTTTGAACGTTACCATATTTTAATTTTTTTAAAGAATTTTTTATAAGCTTTTACTTAGTCATTTTTGAAGTTTTTTAATTAAAAATAGCACATACTAAAATGTTTTAATATATTTTAGAATAATGTTGGTGGATATTGTTGACTGAAGTATTGTAATCACATATAGTAAATAATTATTACTGTACCTTAATAATTTATTTTGACAGAATGCGCACAGCAGTTGACTGCAAAATTCTCTATTAAAAAAAATATTCACTTTTTATTCATAAAAAATAAATTTTTTTTAATTACCTTGAAATACTGAATATATATATATATATAATAAACAGTATTATAAGCAGTTACTAAAAAAATTTCAGGTAAATCAAGCAAAAATCATGAGTAGTACATACAACTGAACATAGGTCTAAAAAAGATACTTTTAAAGTTACTTAAAAGTGACCACTCCCCTTAACCTTGTATTTTAATTATTTTTTATTTTTATTTTGTCAATCACCTAAACATCAAAACTTACAAGTTTTTTGTACTTTAAGTCAATTTTTTACGTTTTAATTACATAAATATTTGTATCATAATGTGCGTTTTTCATTTCAAATCCTTAGATTCACCAAAAGTGGTTCTTGGTTCGCCATGTACCGTAACTTGGCCAATAAATCACACTTTCACTTTATAAAAGACATCAGGTAGCGTTTTCTTAACTTTATTTACGGCACAGAACACACACACACTATATACAACAGAATTATATACAAGAAATAAAACACATCACCACACTCAAAAACATCTCTCAAGCGTCTCCCCTCTCACACGAGGGTAATGACCTTCTCCCCACCAATTCTTTTCTTCTTGGCGCATGCGCTTAGAAACAGCTCGGGGGACTTAACACGCAGACTTTTTGGGGGTGAGATATAGTACGGTACAACTCCTCTCCTCCCCGAGGACTTTTCGAGCAGGTTGTTCTGCGAGAAAAGGTAGGGAAAAACAAAACACAGCGAAAGAAAACAGTGCAGTGCCAAGGCTGAAAGTTACAGTGGCAATACATAAACTTAATATACCTTAAATGCTATAAGTAATAGAAATCATACATAACACAAAATTCAACATATACTAATAACAGGAAGAAATTATTATGGAATTAGTACAATAGTTTAATATTGTTTACAACAGAAACCTTCCTTTTCTACTATTTCTTTTCTTAGGCAAACAAAAACAAGCAAAACGAACAGTCTTTGCAAAAATAAACTTCATAAAATAAACAAAATTAAACAGTGAGAAAGGATTTTTTTTTCGTTTAATCTGGCCATGGAACACGGCTAAGGCTATCAGCATTTTTGTGTAAAGTTCCTCGACGATGCACTACTTCATAATTGTATGGTTGAAGTCCTAATGCCCAACGCATTAATCTGGGGTTTGAGCTGGCATTTGTACTGAGCCACACTAATGGATTGTGGTCGGTTTGTATTTTGAATTTTTGTCCCTCAAGATAACAATGCAGTTTCTTTACAGCCCAAACGATAGCGGCACATTCCTTCTCAGTGGTAGAATAACGTCTTTCCGTTTCAGAGAATTTCTTACTGAGAAACAGCACTGGATGTTCTTCTCCTTGGTCGTCCACCTGAGAAAGAACGATTCCCATTCCTAAATCGGAAGCATCGGTTTGAAGTAAAAATTCTCGACTAAAATCAGGTGCATATAAGACTGGTTGACAACTAAGAATCCTTTTTAATTCGTGAAAAGCAGACTCACACTCTGGCGACCAATTTATACACCCTCTTTTATTTTTTCCTTTCAAAGCTTCAGTTAAAGGTGCAGCAATTACCGAAAACATGGGAATATATCGGCGATAATAGCCGGCTAACCCAAGGAAAGCTCGTATTTCAGTTTTAGTAGATGGAGCTGGAAACTGTTTGATAGCCTGGACTTTTAACTCGGCAGGTCTTCTTTGGTTCTGTCCAATATAGTGTCCCAAATATTTGACAAATTCTTGTGCGAACATACACTTTGAAGGTTTAATTGTTAATTTTGATTTTGAAATTCTGTTTAGGACTTTATCTAAATGTTTAACGTGATCTTCCCAATCACTAGAAAAAATTGCTACATCATCTAAATATGGCACGGCGAATTCTTCACACCCTTGCAATAATTCAGCCATCATTTTGCTAAAAAAGTACGGGGCATTCTTTAGCCCGAATGGCATTCGTAAAGGACGATAACTTCCAAAACTGGTAACAAATGCCGCCAATTTTTGCGATCTTTGACTGAGAGGTATCTGCCAGTACCCCTTGGCAAGGTCTAGGACAGTAATGAATTTCGCCGAAGAAACAAGTTCTACTCTTTCTTCGATGTTTGGGAGAGGAAAATATTCAGTCTTTGTGACTTCATTTAGCCTGCGATAGTCAATGCATGGTCTTGGATCTCTGCCTGGAACCTCTACAAGGATCATGGGAGATGTGTAATCAGATACTCCAACCTCAATGACTTTATATTGCAACATCTTTTCAATTTCGCATCTCAAAATTTCAGTCTGTCTGGGAGACATTCGATATGGTTTTGCTCTTACCGATTTATCATCTATTAATTCTATGTCATGTTCAACCAGATGTGTCATACCAGGTTTATTAGAAAAGGCTTTAGAATATTTTAATAAAAGATCCTGCAACTGCTGAATTTGACAGGATTCCAATCTTTTCTCCAACTGACTCTCTTGGACAATTTCAGCAAAATTAAAAATATTGGGATTTGACTCCATGCTTGGGAAATCAATGTAAAGCTCTGGTTGTTCAACAGCTTCGCTACAATCTAGAAAATTAATCAATTCTGGTCTCGAATGGTAGGGTTTCAAAAGGTTTACATGATAAATTTGGGACGTTTCTTTCTTATTCGGCGTGCTGACGATGTAGTTAGTATCCGAAATCTTACTCAGAATTGTTCCTGGTCCGGTCCACTGGACTGCCAGCTTATTTGTTTTATTTGTAGCCAAAATGAGAACTAAATCTCCTTCTTTAAACTCTCTTTTCACAGCGTTCTTATCATACCACGTCTTCCGTTTACTTTGAACCTCTTCCATTCTTTCAACCGCAAGCTCTTGACATCTCTTAAGTCTATTTAGCAATTCAAAAACGTATTCGACAACTGTATTCTCAACTTCAGGCGGATGCAACCAACTCTCATACAATAATGTCAGGGGAGTTCTCAAATTCTTGCCATGCACTAACTCCGCTGGTGTAAACCCTGTGCTTTCATGAGTTACAGTTCGTAATGCAAAGAGAGCTGAGTGAATATGTTGTTCCCAATCTGGTGCGGCTTCTAAGCAAAGAACTCGTAAAATACGCTTTATCGTACGATGGAAACGTTCTATGGGATTACTCTGAGGATGATAAACAGAGCTATGAGCAATCTTGATTCCAAATCGTGTCAAAAATTCCGTTGTAAGAGCACTCATGAAGGATGTTCCTTGGTCACATTGAATTTCCTTTGGAAACCCCATTCGGCTGAAAATTTGCAGTAAAGCATCTACAACAGATACTGAACTAATATCTGTGACAGCGACCGCATCCGGATATTTCGATGATAAACACATTGCAGTGATTATATATTTCTTCCCAGTAGGTGTAACAGGTAATGGTCCACACGCATCTACATTTATTTTAGAAAAAACTTCTTGAATAACAGGAACAATTTTCATTGGAGCTTTCTTTTTGTCATTTGGTTTTCCTGCTCTCTGACAAGCATCACAACTGCGTACATAATTTTCCACCTCTTGGAAACACTTTGGCCAGAAAAAATGTCTTGCCAAAATATCCTTGGTCTTTGTCACGCCGAGATGTGCTGAAGTACCTTCGTGGCATAGAGCTTTTAAACGCTCTCGATATTCTACAGGAATAACTAGTAATAGCCTTTGTTTTCCGGTTTTATCAAATTTTCTTTTCAACAGCAAGTTACCTTTCACGATATAAATTTCTTTGGACGTATCTGCAGATGAGGTTTCACCTGCCTTTTCAAACAATGGCTGCAAATCCTTGCATTGCTTCTGTGCAATAGCAAAAGTCTCCTTATCTACTTTCAAAAGTGAGAGGGAGGGGTCATCCTCTTTTATACACGGAAGAAATGATTGATTCTTGTCCAACTCACTATCTTCCTGATGGACTGTTGCACTTTCTAATTCAGTTGTCGCTTCTTCTTTTTCTTCAAGCTCTCTTTGAAGCTGTTTTTGCCTTCTTGTCTGCATTGCATTCAACTGGCAGGGGAGAACATTTTGTTCCTTCATGTCATTTAGCAAAGAAGCAGTTCTGTTTCCTAACAAATATCTGCCTTGATCTAATTCATCCCTAATTACTGCTGCCTTCGTGATAACAATTCCAAAGTCACCAACCAGTTTCACTTCAGCTAAGGGTAAACAGGTGGGAGCAAGATCTAAAGGTTGTTGTACCCATACATGTTCTCCAGTAAACATATTTGGAGTGATGTATTTTTGGCATACAATGTCTATACTTGCTCCAGAATCCCGTAAAATAGGCATGTCAAATCCATTTACTTGCCCCATCGTGGTATAGGGTAGCAAAAACTCGTCTTCGCCTCCTCCGATTCGATTTACGCTTGCAGCTGATTCCGGGATTTTCTTCAGTTTAGGGCACTGAGGTCTGATGTGCTGATAAGAGCCACATTCATAACATTGTGGTCGTCTTCTTTTTTCAAAAATTTCATCTCTTTTTGGCCATCTGGGTTGCTCTATCCTCTGTTGGCCTTCAGCTCTAGCCTGAGTGTTATTCTCTAACTTGTCTCTAGAGTCAGAAGCAAATTTCTGTTTGGACTTCGGAGCAAATCTTTCTTCAGTTTTGTTAAGATTATTTTTCTTTCTAACATTCCCTCTGACATTTTCATAAGCATCAAGTTTTGATGCCAAATCACTCGGAGAAATCATTTCCATCCATTCGTCAATAAAGTGATCACGAATTTCGACGGGAACACGGCGTTTTAATTGATCAGTTACCATTAATTTAAGTAACTGTTCAAAAGTTGAGATTCCTAAACCCTTCACCCACTCTCTGCAAAAATTTTCCAGTTCATACACATAGTCTCCCCATGTTGACTCGGCACCTCTCTGATGCTTAACAAATTTCTGGCGAAATTTTTCAGGGCTAAGTTTGAACCTCTTCAGGAGCAAATTCTTGACATGCTCGTACTTTTTAGCGTCTTCTGCAGGTTCACGAGCTATCAACTCTGTTACATCATAGGGAAGCAATCCTAGAAGATGGGACACCCAATCTACAGACTCAATCTGTGCCCATTCAGCTTGTCTCTCAAAAAGTTGGAGGTACAAGCTAATATCGCTTTCTTTTTCATCAAACCTTTGAATCAATTGCCGGAGGTCAACTCTCGAACGGGAGGATTCACTACTAACTGGTCTTGCAACAGTTCCAAGTCTTAATTTTTCCAATTCAAATTCATGTTCTTTTCTCCTTTTCTGCTCCTCAAATTCTCGTTCTTCTCTCTTTTTCTTCTCCTCAAATTCTGGCTCTTCTCTCTTTTTCTTCTCCTCAAATTCTCGCTCTTCTCTCCTTTTCTTCTCTTCTTCTCGTTCTTTCCTGCTGTCTATGATTACCGTAAGTTGTTCCATGACAAAATCTTCTTCATAATTTTTGCTCTCTATAATCAGGTTCTTGATGTCGGCAATTTTAAATTCAGCCCTTACTTCTAAACCTAATTCTTCAGCTAAAAGTTTTAGATCTTCTTTCTTTCCTCGACCAAGAAAAGCCATATTTGTAGGCAAATAGCTTCGTAGACTCAAAAAATTTAGGACTATTCAAACAGAAATCGAATTTACTGGCTCAAATAAAAAATGGCTAACTATAACTTTTGTCACTATCCCAAGTAGAACAACAGTAAATAGATTTACTTAAACTTAAAATAATTAAGTAAAGCTTTTTTTTTTTTTTTTTTTTTTTTTTTAAACGATATAAAATCTCAATTTAAGTAACTGACTTTACTTCTGTTTCAGAAACGTAACTAAAATTATTACTTTGGATTTCCTTGAAATCAATTATTCATACGTAACATATTTTACACATGCAACACTCAATGCCAATTTCAAAATAATTAACACAATTAAATACACTTATTTAAAATATCTAAAATATTTCTATTTGAGCAATGATGCTCCACCTGTTAGCATGATATACATACAATTACGACAAATCTTAGATTTTAAAAAACTGTGCACTTCAGAACGTAAATATATATATATATATATACACAAGAAATAATAATAGTTGGCATTGATGCCCCACGACACTTTAAAAAAAATCATACAAAATGAGCTTTGTGATGACTAACTTAGTTTCTTAATTTTTGCAATGATGCAATAACTCAATATCATTGATACCCAATAAAACAAAACAAAAAAAATATATATATATATTCTTTCAATAGAACAATGATGTTCGCATTAATACACCATGGCAATGATGCCAAGAATATAAACAAAAGTTTCAAATGAGCAATGATGCTTAAACATTTAATTAATTCAATGGCAATGATGCCCAAGGAAAAATACACTTAATATCTATTTCTTTTCATCAGAACAATAAAAGCATTTTCACTTTTGCCACTGCAACAAACAGGAAACAAAAAATTGCTTGGCACTCACCGATCTTGCTTCTAAATCCAAACTCGCCATTTCGAACGAAGGCAGGTATTCACTCACATCTGCATCGTCGGTGGGTTTTGTACCACCGCTATCCACCATTTAAAACTGTACCGTAACTTGGCCAATAAATCACACTTTCACTTTATAAAAGACATCAGGTAGCGTTTTCTTAACTTTATTTACGGCACAGAACACACACACACTATATACAACAGAATTATATACAAGAAATAAAACACATCACCACACTCAAAAACATCTCTCAAGCGTCTCCCCTCTCACACGAGGGTAATGACCTTCTCCCCACCAATTCTTTTCTTCTTGGCGCATGCGCTTAGAAACAGCTCGGGGGACTTAACACGCAGACTTTTTGGGGGTGAGATATAGTACGGTACAGCCAGCAGGAATAAAAAGGAAAAGACGCTTTGTTGAAAATTGTTGTACCTGTGTTCGTATATACGGTCAGCACAAGATTTATATGATATCCAAATATATTATTTATTTCATAGATTACATTTTACATTGCGAAAATAATGTTTATAAATCCACAACACGATTTTTTTGAAAAAGGAGAAAAAATTGTCGTTCTTTGAACTCGCATATCTTCCTAACAACTTCACGTAATTTCAATATATGATGCTCATTTGACGCAGAATTTTGTGTACTTCAATTTACTAACCGGTAACATTTTCCTAGAAATGCATCGTTTAGGAGTTATTAGTGAAAAACTGTAAAAAGTCCGAAAATTTCGAGGTTTTTGGGACACCCCTCATAGAGCACAAGCAGAAAATTGATGCAAACTTCAATAAACTCTTTTTACATGCAAATGATGAGATTAAAGCCGTTTCCAGCTTTCTGAGAATTATTTCGTCTACAAACCCTATGTTGCCTGGCCTAATATTGAAGAAACCTAATTTTGAAATTCTTGATTTTGCCTTGTACACTGGGTTTAGTGCGAAATATTTGTATTGTCTGCACAGGTTCAGAATGTACGTAAAATAAATGTTTTAATCGTCTGCATTTTTAACTTGAGTGGTTTACTTTTGATATTCCTGTTAAAATTATTGACGTTCGATAATCCGGCACAATCGCTAATTCGGCACGACTGAGGTCCCGGACATGCCGGATTAAAGAGCTTTTACTGTATATCGAACACTAAACATGCCTTAAATTAATTTTTTTTAAAATTCCAATTTGTTCAAATATTATTTTATATACTCAACAAACTTTAAATAAAGACGCATTTCTGGAAAAAATATTTTAATGTTTCCAGTACGTACTTTGTAAAACAAATTAGAATCGTTAAGATTTTGAGGATGAATTATACAAATTTCATCAGCTACACCTCTTAGTAAAAACATTACCACGCATCCCAGATTTACAAAGTAATTTATATTTTCTGAAGAAGGCTGTAATGATTTCCTAGTTACGTGCTCAATATTAATCTTTATCCCTCACAAAAAATTTCTCTATATTTAAGAGAAAGGTTAAATATGTGCTATAACGATGACGAGATAAGGGAGGTATGGACTATTATAAAGATGGCCCTTCCATAAAATTTAATACATTTTTACCATGTTTTTATTAACCCGCTTTCTTGTTTATTTGGGTGTTTGTCACTTACAAATCTTGCAATCGATTTTTAACTAACCTCTTAACTAGCTAGACATTCGAAACTTTTAGAATAGCTCAGAACACGATGACAATGCATTTTTTAATACATTTAGCCATCTTTAAGCAGAATTAAATTTATTTTCAGTTATTTTCAGTTAATTTTGTTTTGTAGACTGGTGCAGCCATCTACCGGCTGGAACGGGAACGAAAAGTTAAATGCAAGTTAACTTCCAATTAACTTCATTTTCTTTCAAGTTGATGGGATAATTCATCAAAAAAAAATTTTTTAAGTATTTATTAATACATAGAATTGTCAAGTTTATATGATTCAACAGAAAATTTAAAAACATGGTATATAAAAATTTCTTTTTATCTTGTAATTATTTGTTTGCTTGTTACATTTCCTACACAAAACCCAGGTAGTTAAACGGGGCATCAAATTCGTCAGGGATTAAAATAAGCAACGAAAATGCGTCACTCAATTTAAGAGAGAATATATTACAGGTGGAGGAGTTGAGTTGTATGAAAAGGAGGATTATTGGTCATTTCCCGTTCCCTACATCCTCATGAAGTTTCCTCATAAAAATAATTTATTCAAACTGGATAGAAGTACGGCTGTCGGGGACGAATATTGTGATAATTGTGTGGTGGAAAGTAACATAAATAAAAAGATTATATTAATCGTTACTGTAAATGTTTTTCCTTATAGCAATATTAAGTGTATCGTATATTTCTTTCTGGCTGATTTGTTATCTGTACACCAAAATCATTTGAATTCTTTAAGAAATGGCGTAAAAATCCCCAAAAAACAATAGGTTTAATCCGATAATTTTAAGTGGATATTTAAATTTGGACTTTGGGAGTAACCGGAAGGTTTTGGCTGAAGGCCGTCTCACAAATGTATTCAGTATCAAATGTTGAGAAAAATTTTTAAAAATAAAAATAAATAGAAAAAACTGAAAAAGAGTTGGATGAAATGAAATACTCCTGAATAACATTGAAAAGGAGTTATAATTTCGATGATAATTAGAAAAAAATATTATTATACAAGGAATAGAAAAGTTTAACTTAGCAAAAATTTTTCAGAGGATAGTGAAGCTTGAAACTCTACATTATATTCTGGCCAGAGGAATTGAGTAGACTCTTTCAAGTATATGAGCGGCAATGAATAATAATGACACGTGATTGAAACCAAAAACAAATATTACGAAAAAAATATTTTACTTTTCTAATATAATTGGCAACAGTTTTTACCACTGAATATACAACACATGCTACATTTAAAATAATCATGACTTCTAACACCATTTACTAATAAATAAACTTTCATCTTGTTTATTTCGTAACTACAAAATCTGAAAGTGCTTAGTAATTCGTTAATATCCGAAATGCAAGCATGAACAAATTCAAATTAGAGGATAAAGTGAATGTTTTCAGTAAAAACGTATCCGGGAAAATAGCCTACATTGGTAAAACACATTTTTCGGAGGGTCAGTGGTTTGGCGTAATCCTGGATGAAGCAAAGGGCAGAAATAACGGCTGCATTGATGGACACAGTTACTTTAACTGCCCACGAAACCATGGAATTTTCGTCCGATCTTGCCAACTTGAAAAAAGAATTCTTGAAAAGGAACCAGAAAAAAATTCTAATGTAAATAGGGTATCGCATCCAATATGCAATAACGTGAATGCAAAATCAAATAGATCTCAAGGCAAAATAAAAGCAGCAAATAAAATGAAAGCAAAGAAGACACCAAAAGAACAAATTCTCCCACGGAATACTAGTATTAAAGACCTCGAAAACATGCTGAAGAAGCAGTTTAAAGAACTATCTGACATGAAAAGCCAAAAGAGAGAAGCTGATGAGAACATTAAAAATTTGGAAACAGAGTTGCAAAAAATGGCTGAAGAATTGAACAAACGATCAAGGGCTGAAAACGACCTCAGCAAAGAGTTGACTACCGCTCAGAGGGATGTAGTAGTATTGAACAGAAAACTACGCAGAACCGAGAGCAATTTAGTGCTTTCGGAAAAAGGAAGACGGAAACTGCATAATACAATAGAGCAGTTGAGGGAAATCACAGAAACTGCTGTAATAGAGAAAGAAATAGCTGAGGAGAAGAGTGAGCACTTGGAAGTTCTCATGAAAGATGAGGCTGACAGATGCAAAACGTTGGAAATCGAAATGGAAATAATGAAAGAAGAAATGCAACTGCAGTATGTTAATGGAGTACCAGCCATACATTTCGTTAGGATGTTGGAAAATCGAAATACGGTCTTATATAGTGCATTGCAAAAATTAAAAGATTTGTATGAGGGATTGCAACAACAGCTCTCAGAACACAAAAGGACAGCCGAAAAAAATTTTGAGGAAATAAAATGTCTTAAAGAAGTTGAAAAAATGAAAGAACAAGTCATTTCTAGATGCGAAGAAGAGGTTGCTGATCTGTATGACACAATAAATGACATGATTAACGCTGATGATATAGTTTTTGAAGTGACAGAGAAGAACTTAAATTTCGAATCAACGATAAGTCATTTGTATGAAGAGTTGCACAATGCTGAAGACCACTTGGAAATTAGCGAGGAAGTTGAAGAAAACCTGTTCGAAATAAAATCAATCTGTAGAGAAGAAATTGAATATTTAGAATCGAAAGTTAAACGTACACAACGGGCTTTAGAGCAACAAGTTTTGGTTCATAAAAGCAATGAAGAAGTCATTAATAAATACAGGGAACTAACATCTATTCTCCGTGATAGAAATCGTAAATTATCAGATGAATTTGAAAGAATTCTCAAAGAGCGTAAAGAAGCAGTCATCACAGCCGAAAATTTGAAACTGAAAATTTATCACGAAAGAAAGAAAAATTTGAATGATATTATTCAAGTAGAGACTATGAAACACAATTTAGAAAGCTTCAAAGAGGAGTTAAATTACTGGTCACCATTCATGCCTGACAACTTTTTCATTGAAGGAGGAGAAAACTCAGCTATACAAGTAAAATTAATCACGTCAAAAATGATAAAAAAATTAGACTTACTCATTAAACTACTCAGAGTGTCTTTTCAGAAGTATGATGTTATGAAAAACGAAGACCTTAAAAGTTTAACAACTAAAACCAGATTCCTTATTTTTGCTTCTCAGTTACAGGGCTTTATGAAGATATATAATAAATCTTTCGATTTCACTGGTACAGAGCACTTTTTAATCTTAGGTAAATTCCATGACATCTTAAAGAGAAAAAATGAAGAAATTGAGATCTACTTGTCACTGCTATGCAAAGATGAGATTGATAGACAAAACTGCCTCGATTCCATTAGAGAAACTTATTGTTCTCTTTCTCAACTTCTAGAATGTAAGTATGCTCCAAAATCTGCAGAAACTATGATTAATTTGGAAAGCTGCTTGACTATAATTTTAATAAGCTGCAAGTGCATATTATTTTACTGTTTAGCTTTTGAAGAACTTGATGGAATTACTTCAGATTACAGAAATAATTTAAAGCAATTAACTGAAGTGGTAAAAAAATTGAAAACACAATCACGCTCAATTCTTAACTGCGTAAAAAATTGTGAAAGAGAAAAATTGTATTTTCTTCCTGTTGTAGAAAAAAGAGTAAAGGCTGATTGGCAATTAATAAGTGATGCTATGAACAGTTTGATATCCCTCTACCAAACATTTTTTGCAGAGAACAAAGAATTTAGTTCTGACACAACTGATCTAGAAAATGTATCTTTAAATGGAATCAATTGTAATTTGAAGCAGATTGAGTTGGATTTAGAACATCTACAGAAAGCTATAAATAGTGGAGAATTCTTGGTTGAACAAGAAGCAATATCTCAAATCATATCACCAATTTGTAGATGGGCACAAAGCAAGAAACACGAAAGGGATGAAAAAATTCATAATTTTAGAAACAAAATTGCTTCATGTGAATTGGAAATTCTTGATTTGTCTCAAAGCCTACGGGCAAGGCAGAAACAAGACGGACAGATTAACGATGAAGCTTTAAGGGATGCAAGCCAACAAACTGAAGAACTTGATGTAAAATTTGAAGGTGGTGATAATTCAACGATGACAGATTATTTGAGGTTGAAACTGCAAGATATGGAATGCTCTATGAAGTATCTCAGTTTGAAGAATTTTGAATTGAGGGTCGCTCCTATTAAAAACCATCAAAATGTTTTAACTCCCTTGAAAGTTTTACCTAAGCCAAAATATCCACCAGAAGTACACGATATATGTGTACTGCAGAAGAGGTTAAATAAACTGTCTCTCAACTTGAGAGGTATTATTGTACCATTAGTTGTGGATATCACCAAGAAAAATAGCTCCAAAGGAAGAAAATATCATAAATATCTCCTTGAAAGGATTTTAATCTCTAAAGATATAGAAGAGGAAATGTGGTGTATCAGTATTGATGTAAAGAAACTGAGAAAATCTTCACGATGCATTTGGTCGAATACAAATCCATTTTCTCTCCGAAATGTATATGTAAGATGACGGTTAAATTAATTAAATATTTAAAATTGGAAACATAGGTAAATTTGAAATATTTTATTGATATACATGTTTTAGAAAAAATGCCAAATTAAACTACTGGAAAAAATTATTCAGATATGATATGTTAGAGCAGATCTATAGATTAGACACTAGAATATTTGGTAAAGTTGTATGAATAACAGAAAAATTTGAAACTACAGAAAAATGCTTTAGGCACTTCATCGAGTTATGTGGAAACAAATTAGAATCATTTGATGTTTTGCATCTCCCTTGCGTAGCCGCAGCAGTCCTTTAGGTTCACTCAAAATCTGTTGCCTTACCCAAACAACGTATTTTTTGCAATATGCACGTAGTCTGTATCGGTTCTTGCTTTTAATCCTGTCGACTAAAATGTTGGCGTAAACTTGGCTTGTTTATATCAGTTATTATACATCACGCAACGCAGCGGCATAGAGCACAGCCATTTATGTTCCGTTTAGTTTTCTCTGAAAAGGCATGATAATAAATACATCAAAAATAATTCGCAGTCAGTTTGAATAGTAAAATCTTTTAAATTAAAAACATAAGCAGTTCCTCTGCTATTCGGTTACATTAAACAGATGTTTAACTTTTCTGCGCATAGGAGAACGTTGTCGACTATATATGTATTTTCGAGTTTAAAAAAATAGGCGACGTGATCTCTTAATCATAACGTTAAGTAAAATACCCTAACAAAAGCTGCAAAGCATTAATTTTTTCATAGTGACCACTAAGGATTCAAGGAAAACGGAATATTATGGTCACATAGAGACATACTTTATAGTACTAATTAATTAGTGCTGTCAAGCTTTTTTGTCATCCCTGGTTGCTAAAAAGTATTTTACACTATGTGTTAAATACTAGTAATTTTTATTTTGAGAATTTTCATTTTTTTACTGCTGCAAATATCAGTCACCGATATTTGCACAAAATTAAAATATCAGAGGTTTGGAAAAAATGTATCATATAAAAAATGTTTGATTTCCTAATAATTCACAAATCACACCGAACGTAGTGTTAATATTCAGACTCAAGATAATTCCGCAATTTATTTCCCACTAGTACTGTTCTTAACAAAAATGTCTGGGTTGGGTGGCGGAAAACATAAACACATGCGAAATTCAAAATTTTGATAACGATTTCTTTGTAAGGGTGACTTTTTTTTTTCTTTTGAAGGACTTGAAGTAAGATTTTGATCTTTAAGCTTTCTCAAAGGTAAAAACAACATACTGCCTTCTGGTAAAATTTTTAAAAGAGGTTTCCATACTATATTATATATACACGTCAAACATCATCCAAGTTCAATTTGCAGTAATCAAAAAAGCGAGAGAAAATGACGTTGTTCAACTTGAAATGTTAGCTCCGATGATATTTTGATATCTTAGAAAGGAAAGGATACAAACCAATAAAAAATAGCAAATATATTTTATACCCTCACTGAACCACTTCATATACTTATCTGATTATGAAAATATATCAACATGATTTTTGATGACGTTAGAAGAAGAAATTAGATTAGAAGTTGGTGTTACAGTTAGTTTTGCTCATTGCGATTGATATATCACTAAAATGGCCCTAAGTTACTCGATTTTATAGTTATTCTCGGCATCTGGAAACTTTTTCTGTCAAGGAGAATAACACTACTTAAAAGATGAACAATATTAATTAAAATCTCTTAAAACTACTTATTTTTTTATCAATAAGTAGTTGTTTACCCGGCATTGCCTGGATAGTTATTAATCCCATTTTTTTATTAGACAGGAAAAGGAATGAATTCTACCTATAGTGTAAAATCTAAGTAATTTTACTTACAGGTATTTAAAAGTATATGTACAGTATCCCCCCTCTCTCCCCAATGCTGATGATGGCTGAACTTGCACCTAAACGGCATCGGGAGTGGCACCATTCTTCTCAACCACCTCGAAAAATATCGATTCGAAACTACTATGGGTCATTTTGGACATTTTATTTTTACCCCTTCTTCCCCCTTCTCCCCCTCAATGGTGATGGGAGGCTAAACTTGCATTTAAATGGCATCGGGAGTCTCAGCGACCCCGAAAACCATGGATTCGATACTAATATCAGTCGTTTTCAATTATTTTTACATGTCCCCCTGCCCCCATTTACATGTCTTACCCTCCCAGTGTTTCTTTCCAGATTGTAAGTGATATGTGTACCAAGATTGGTTGAAATTTATCCAAGTGTTCCACAGCTATGCTGGAACATACATACATACGTTCATCTTTATACATATATAACAGATGTAGTAGATTTTTATTCATATTTATTTTTCTGTAATAAATCAGATGGCATTTTGTTTCTTTGTTCAGAGCCAAAGTGTGATCTATTGTTAAATTATTTGACCTCTTGGTACTTTCTATCGGTAGAAATATCCGAAATAATAAAGTTCAAAATAGTATTATGGGCTTCATATACAACTATGTAAGTAATATTCTAACTGTGGTAGTGATAATGTTGTTCTTACAGGTCACAACGTTCGCTGCGAATCCGTTTGATTTTTTCTGGTATTTTACTTCATCATTCATGCTGCGAGTCATGCAATCGATTGCATGCTCAATACTTGAATATGGGATATAATCTACAGATTGAACAGTATACCGTCACTGTCACTATAACTACAAATGTCTTCAATCACATACAGTATGAACGAAAAAGTGTCAGCGAATCAGTAGTGAATAACATGAATTAATAATTGCTAAAATTGCCTGCTTCCAAGGCTTCTATCAAGAGAGTGGCTTCTAATGGCCTTTAGTTTTGGTTAATGCAAAATTGATAAGTAGACATTCATAGTAGTGACATTCATAAGTAGTAACATTCATATTATTCATGATTCTAAATCTCACTTTTATTACTGTAATGAAAGGTGTTTGAATTCTTCAAGCGACTGATATCAGGGTAGGTCTTTGACCTCTAATCCACATAAATTTATATGCGTCTAGTAGAAAATCTTGATAACATTTTGGATGAGAAATGAATCGGAATGTGAAAAAGAATTCGATTTACTTATAGAATAAAAACGTGGGTGGCTTCTTGTACGTCCAGTCTCATCAAATAAGCCGTCATATATTTATGGCTAGGATTTGAGGGTGTCAGTTAAAAAAAAACTATACCTTTACTGGCGGTGGTGGTGAAGAGATGCAGTTCATACTCGACGGAAGTGATAACCATTCTTCTCTAACTTCTTAGTCGATTTGAAGTTAATCAAATATGTTCATTTGCAAAATATTTACATGATTAGTGTTTTTTTAAGCTGAATAATGATATGTTCATCATCTACATAATTGTCTACGGTAGAACAAGATACATGGATCAAACGCTATGGAGGGATTTGCTACTCAGCTGTTCAGCTGCTACCCAAACAATGCATTGTTGACAACCATCCCTGCCGCCTCTTCACCAATATCTCGTTATTTTACATACTACTTCACCAATATCTCGTTATTTTACATACTATCTTTCTTTAATTTAATTTAAAACGTTAAAAACAAGGTAAAAAGGAAAAAAAGAACGGCATAAAATGTCGAACAGAATATCTGTGGGAAAACAGTATTGCTCTGTCGTATTAAATAAATGTAAGCTGTTTTTGAATGAATAAAGCATTTGCATGTTCCACCTCAACGCTTCTAAACATGATTGGAAAAACATTTGTTGTCAAACGCATTGATTATTTATATTCGTATCGAAATACATGTCTAGACAATTGCGCTATTACAAATTGAAGACTACAGAGCTCGATGCGTAAAACGAATGAGTTATATCCATTTTCTACCCTTCTTATTTCATATTGTTGCATCATTAGCGTTGCATCAGATTGACTTAGAGATTATTAAAATTGATATGGATTCATGTATCCGTGCCATAGAACAGAACTCCATGCAAAACGGGGACATCTATTTTCTGTTCTTTCTAGGGTAAAAGTGCATAAGACGGTCAGATTTGGCGAAATTTCTATTTCGCAAACGGCTTGGTGCTTTTTAGTGCTTGCTGTAAATAAAAACTCGCTAACACCTTTTTCGCAGACATGTTAGGCTTAAAGTGCGAAATGTAAAGAAAAACATCAATGGCGTCCAAGAAAGAACAAATAAGTTGGAAAACAAACTTACCACTGGCTTTATGAAATTCGTAGGCGCACACGGGATCTTCACTTCACTCAGATGCCCTTGCCCCATGCCGCTACGCTCCGTTACGCACCCGTCCAAAAACATTACAGAAAATCCCCAGCCGCTGGCTTCGCCACGTACCGCTGGCTGCAGTACAGTAAAAAAAAGCTTCTGATGGCTGTAGCGGTCAGTAAAACAAAGTTTGCGCTGGCTAAACGGCAATTACGCTGGCTTATGAAGTGGTAGGCGTAAAAGGCAATTCTCCATACAAAAACCTATTACACACCTGTTTCCCATAAAATCCAGGTACAGATGTAGTATACGCAACGAACGCGAAGGGGTGATTTTTCGCCAAATCTGATGGTTGTTTGGCGGTTTTTATTTTCTGGCAGGGAGGATTTTAAGATCGGATGATATTTTTTGATTTTTTGGGCGATAAGCTTTGTTTTACTGACCGCTACAGACAGCGGAAGATTTTTTTTACTGTACTACAGCCATCGGTACGTAGCGAAGCCACCGGCCTGGGGATTTTATTTAATGTTTTTGGACGGATGCGTAACGGATTGTAGCGGAGTGAAGCAAGGGTATCTGAAAGAAGTGAAGATCCCGTGTGTGCCTACGAGTTTCATAAAGCCAGCAGTAAGTTTGTTTTCCAATTTATTTAGACCCCTGAGACACACCGGGATTTGGCGACAAAAAAAAACGCCCGTTGCGTATACTACATATGTTCCAAAATCCATCTTAAACAACAACCCCAGTTCAATCATGTCACTCATTTTGCCACTAACTACACCCTAAAATACACAAAACATCACGAATTTGCAGGAGAAATAACATTGACGCCATAATCACCTCAGCTTGGCAACCAAATATTTTCGCCAACTTGGCGAAAAATCTATCTGACCATCTTTTGCACTCTAGCCCTTTCTAGTAGTTGAATCAGTGACTTTGAATCAAAAGGCCTTGAAATGGGTAAAGCTGTGTGTTTTCTTAGCCCATCCATTGTTTATACTTTGCTGTATGTAATTCAGCAGGATATTATCGGAGTTTCCTAATCTATAAGCTTTGTAAAACTATATACTTGACACGATTATTATCTTTATAAAGTGGAAAACACATTTTGTCAATTCTTTGTTACTTTAAATCATGGATAACAGACATCCGACATCATGGGCTACAATACGCAGCCACAGTAAATCTTTCGATCCTATTAACTGGTTGAATGACTGTGCAGCTGCCATTCAAACAGTTGTTTACTGTGTTGTTTACAAACATGAACATGATCTACAACTATCACACAGGCCAATTTCGTAAACATGTGTCGCGCTTTTGTTTTGCCCACACACTTTCATATAAGTAGCAAGACAGGATGTAAGAAAGAACTGTATTGCTAGTAAAGTTACTAGAACTGGTCACCATGATATCTATTAAGCCGAATATGCGGTTTCGTAAACAATACATTTCTTAGATGTATAAGGCATTTTCACACAACGTCACTCGTTTAACCACGTGAAATAAAGGGCAGAAAATAGATGGATGACATGCATTTTACACGTGCAGCTCTGGTATGCATTTCTATATGAATTTTAGTATTCTACGAGTATGCGTTTAGCTACAAATGTTTTTCTCTTTGCTTCTGGTCGAATTCAGGTGTGACATACTGCATCTACTTCATACTGCACTGCTGAAGTAGATTTATAAAGCATCAAAATATCTACTGCGACTGGACAAATGCATCCATGACGTCAGTTATCCATCGTGGACCTTAGTCTCGGGGCATACTAAACATTTTCGAGGGCGAAAATGACAGCCTCACGACTTATACTCTAAATTGACGATCACGCTCATTAGTAAACTTTACACGATGATACCATTTCGCACAGCGAAATTTTCTTATGCCCCCAAGACTCGTTCCTATTGCGTCTGTTAGCGTCAGCATTTTTCGCATCGAAATATTTTTGACCAATCTCAGATTTTAACAGCTTTGAAGTTAATTATTTGGAGGTCTGTAATTGGTTCAAAATTTCTCGATGCGAGTTAGACTCCCGCTGAAAGACGCAATGTGGATAAGGCTTTAAGCCTTGTTCCCATTGCTTTCACTTTATCAAAGTATGTTAATTTTCGATTTTGATTACCGTTTTGTGATCGAATTAAGCCAGTGAATGGCATAGTTTTCCCTTGAAATTTCTATGTTGAAATGGGAAGAGGGACGTCATACGGCGTCACTTGGTCATAATCAATTTCTATCTTTTAAATGTTCCATGTTAATATAGCTTTTCGTGAAGATAAATATACCTGCATGTAAACTCCAAAACTGGAAACGTAGGTTGAATTATTAAAACATTAGTAAATTTAAACCTTCATAGTACTACTTTGGCAACAATTAAGGTACTTAATAAAAATGTAGTATTTATCATAATATGCTTCCTTTTGTTAATTTCTAAAATCAAATTTCAGTCGGAATATCTATGGAAAATTTTAAATTAGGTGACAGAGTAAAGGTTCTTGGTAAAAATGCGAAAGGAGAAGTAGCTTATGTTGGTGATACTCATTTTTCGGATGGTGTATGGCTTGGAATCAGTTTGGATGAGCCAAAAGGGCGAAACAATGGCACTGTAGAAGGAATGCGTTACTTCAAGTGTGCCAGGAATCACGGTGTTTTCGTCAGGGCTTGTCAGATAGAAAAGGAATGTGCGGATAATGCCGATGGGAACGACAAAACAAACAACTCAGCTTCGGGCAGAATAACGTATCCAAATTATCTAAAATCCAGTTCAAAAATGAAGTGCGAAAAGAATCTATGTTTCTCAAAAAGTGATATCAGTAAAACAAAATCTCAATTAAAAAGTATAAATAACTGTAGTTCTGAAACATTTCGTGCTTCAAATATCATTAATAAAAGTTCGGAAATGCAAGCAATCAAAAGAGAAAACGAAAATTTAAAAAAGAAATTGGAAGAAACAGAAAAATCATTGCAAGAGACTCTTGAAAAATATAACAAGGCAATGGAAGAGGTAAAACAAATGAATGAAGATTTAGACAGCAAGAAGAAACAAATCAAGACTCAAAAATTTAATATGAAATTATTGAAAATGAGGCAATGCAATCACTATAAGAACATTAATTCATTCGAAATATCCAGGAAAAAATCTTGTAAAATTTCAAATGGAGATTGCATAGACGAACTACCAAGTATGGTTAATGACGATTCAAGCCTTTCAGATGATGAATTTGATTTACAGAGTATGCAAACTTTGTCTTCAATGAAACGATATGTAGAACTAGAGGAACAGAACAGAATAATGATCGAAGGACTTGTAGAGCTAAGGGAATTTTTGCAATCGCAACCACAGCCACAATTCATAGAAAATACGAATACCAAAACAAAGCAAAGGAGGAAGATTAAAAATTACAGACCTTTATCTAAATCAAATCATTCAACCGCCTTTGAAAAGAATAATTGTTTTCCTGAAGAAGAATCAGATTCTAAAGAATATGGATATATGTTTCGTGAAATGATTAAATTTACTGAAATAATGAAAGAAAAAGAGAGATTAGGGAAAGAATGGGAAGCACCTAACTCTATAAGCTTACATCCCTCTGGTGATTGTCTTCCAACTAAAAGAGAAGAGATGGCAATCGATAATAAGGATTCTCAGTTCAGACAATATTTGATGAATCAGCCTGGGTCAGACACCAATACCCAAATCTATTTAGATACATCAGGCATTCAAACTGGGACAGAATCACTTCAGAGTTCTTTAGTTCCCAACAGGACCGGCTGCCAGAAATATCTACAGGTTGCTGGTGACCAGAGAACAGAAAAATCCCTTAACGTACCATCTAAAATGAAGAATAAGTCCTATTTAAATAATATTGGGGATACAATGCAATCAAACAAACCAAAGTTTGAAAAGGAACTAAAACAGTTTATGTCATCAGTGGAACCAAATGCAGGACAAACAGGCCAATTTAATATAAATACATCTTTTATCCAACAAAAGGCAATCATGGTAAAAGTCAATGACTTTGCTTCAAACTGCAGATCAGGCAAATTAGAATCTCAGCTAGAGGCACAGATAGCTTTACCCAGTCTTTCAGATGACATATCGAATCGATCAAAGTAATAACGTCTGCTCGATTATACTGGAAGAAAAACCCAATACCATGATGTTGTTTTCATTTCGAATATACCATCACCATGCAAAGGGAAATCATAAATATTGAATGATAAATCAGATAGAAATAAGAGAAAATTTTGTACTAAATAAATGATTGTCCAGTTTTTTTGGCTATTAATATTGAAATTTTTAAATTTATTTTGTATAACTGTATGATTATTTCCTTATATACATTATCCAAAAATGAGAACAATATTTACGACAGATTAATAATTCGTTACTTTTGCTGAAACTGGACGTTCATAAATATTTTCTGTTTGTTTTCTTAAATATTATCTGAAGAATTATTCAAAATATAAAGGGTCTGTTACTAACGTAACAAAATATGGAAATGTAAAAGAGTCTCAAAACGGCCTTTTCTAATCACAAGAAAACGAAATTCGAAATTAATTCAAAACATTAAATTATTAAACTTTATTGAACTTTTCTTTGAAATTCTTATATTAATCAATTTATAAAATCCTTTTGGATTGAAATTTTTTACTAATTTCAAAGTTTGATACCTAAGTATTATAAACTGGACATAAAATTCTAGAGTAAATTTGACGAGTTTGCTTCAATTATCGTACATCCCGTAATACAGCGATAAATGGTACAGCCATAGAAATTGTTTGTAACACCTGTTAAAAAGTTCCAGAATCCAAATAAAGTAGCTCCATGCAGAATGCAAAAACATTAAAAATTTTCTAGTATTTACTATACATGAGACTGATATTTATCCTTTCAACAAACTAACTATACCTGCTAATACATGTATAATAGCCTAATATTGTGGATATGCTAGTCGGTTAATCAGACACTTTCTAGCCCATTATCACCAAATTTTGTAGTAATTTTAATCTGACGATTACATAAGATAGCCTTATAGAAGGGAAATATGGATCAAATTCGGATAATAAATCATACTACCCACAAAAAGTTGATTAACTTTGAATAAAGTTCACTTAATTGCCCCTTTTCAGTACTTACGTTGACATAGGTGCTTACTTGATGATTTTAAACAAATCAGTTTTCAAAAGGGCTTACAAATGACCTCTCTCTAACACTGTTATCGGCAAGATAATCAGTATCTATTTGACTGGTATCATTTGTATGCAAAAGGTAAGAATATACCTCTTATAATTGAATAACAGTAAAAGCACTTAAAATTTTTCTTGTTACTTTAAAAGCTGCCTTGAACCAAACTAGTTATCTATTATTTAATGCATATTTTTATCACATTTCCTAATTTTAGAAAAAAACACGCCAACGGTTGAGCCACTTAGTGTTTAAATAATAGTGCATAACAACTGATATCAACTCGCCAAGTTTTCGCCAACATATTGATGGACGGTGTGATATGTGACTATGATATGTGTATGATATGTAACTATGCACAATAAAAGTTTACATATAAAAAGAATTAAATTCTTAGTGTAACCGAAAAATTAAGTTTAATACTGATGTGTTTGTAAACTGGTCATAAATAACTAACAAAGAGGTTGAATTTGATATTTTTTGGTGTGATAGGGTATAGAGATGGCTAACTTCTACCCTACCTAGGGTATATGTATATTGAAGTGACCCTCTAATGAAGTATAAACGACACTTAATAGATACATAACAAAGTTTATTCTGTACTTGAAACATATACTTGCGTTTCAAAACAATACTGCGTACTACTGGTACAACATGTATAAACACTGTGCAAGGAAATACAGTTCGAAATACTCATAAGTATAAACACTATGCAAGGAATGTTATTTCAAAAATACTCACAAATTACTCTAAAGTCAAACCAGCGATGCTGCTCAGTAAACTTATTCCTATGACCACAAATGACTTTCGTCTACCGGATCGGTACGAACTCGCGTAAGTTTGAAGCAAACTAGCTAATCGCCACAAGCGGTAACTCGCATAAATCACTACAAACAAACCAGACTCTCTTCTGTAATCTAGCTGCTCGGTATTTATACCAACGGCCTATGCTGAAATTAGCGTAACTTAAGCGGGTTCTTTAAATTCATGCACTTAAAAGTTCGATTATTGTCAATCGAATCTTATATCATCCTTACATCGGTAATGCTCACGAAGTTAACCTGTATATTTTGGCTCTAGCCTGAATATCTAGCAAAGATAATGGATTGGTTTCCATTGCATTATGTGATGTGCAATTGTTGGTATAATGGAGCTGAATGTAAATTCGTAATTGGAGCTTTAGAAGTGGAATTCCTGGGTCTTGGTGACATTATCTCCTGTAGTAAGGTAATTGTTTCAAGGTGCAAGTGCTCAATAATTAAAATTTAAAGTTAAGAAAAAAGTTAAAAATAGAAAAGAGGAATCAAAAATTTAAAAATTATTTAAATATAATAACAGTAAAATAATTGGGAGATTAAAAAATAAAAAATAAATATTTAAAAATTTTAAAGATAAAGTAAAAAAGTGAAAAATTAATTTATCAAGGCAGTAAAATTTTAAGATAAGAGGATTGTTGGTATAGAAACGGGAACACATAGCTTCTTAAAATCTACAGTAAAGATAAAGAGGTCGCTACTAGTTTTGAACTAATGAAAGGTTTCATCATCACGCCGAGGAGCATGAGGTGTGATTGTCTTTATGGGCAAGTCACAGATACGAGGATTATGAAATTCTTCACTGATTAATGAACATTCCCTTGAGACGCGTATTAAAAATCATTCTAGCTAGTCAAAAATCAAGAATTATGTAAATCAATGACAGCTAAACACTCCTGGAAAAGCGGAATTTTTCTCATACAAAACTTGTTCATCAAACTAAGTCCAGATCTCAATTAGATTTGCTAGAAAACTTTTCTGTTTTCAATATTTCCTCTGTTTTAGTCAATGGCATGTCTACTTTATCTTGCGCCGAGAAATATACTTACATTTTTTCTCCAACGTGGCAGGCATAATGTCTTGACGACATTCCTCCCACCCACACCGCTATTTTTGCTGGTTACTTTATTATGTGAACACCATATAAGAACCAACATTGCTCCCTTTGAGGGGACAGCACGAGAACAGTCGGACGGCATTCGGACGGCATTCTTGGTCGGCATTCGGACACGAGCCCCCTCCGTGGAAGCTCGAGACGTTCACCACTATAGGATATGGGCGGCATGAATTTGCAGGTCAATGCATCTCTATCCCATGCCCAGTCTCAATCACGTTTTTTATCCAATCATTTAATATTATTGTTTTATTGGTTAATTATTGTTTGTGTCTCTTGTGGTCCGATGGTGATAAAACATCTCCCTCTTTTTTTTCCACTTTCGAGCGTCCCGCCATTTCCCATGACGTTTCTTCTAGAATGTATGGTTGTCTCCCCTGTTTATGGGTGTCCAGGAAACAAAATTGTTCAAATTTCGAAAAAAAAATTTATTGCATTAAAAATTTCTGTGTTCTTTTACGCTTAAAATGACGTTTAAATCATGTTTTTATCTTAATTAGAACAGGAGAAATTATTATTATTATTATTATTATTATTATTATTTGCAACATTCTAATAGTAGCCAATCGTTCTTTAAACCTGTAAGTGTGTTTTTCTGCATGATGGGTTTTTTCCCCATTTCTCGTCTTTAAATTGTTATAAGTCAAGAACCGTTAAAGATAAATGGTTGAAACCTGGAACATGTCTTTTTCAACTATTTTACTTTAATTATGATTCAGCAAATTTTAAAAAAATATACTTTCTTTTTAAAATATGATTTTTTAAAAATAAGTTACATAATTTTTTTTTTAAATTTTTAATCTAAATATTTTAAATTTTTAAAAATTAATATTTAAAAAAATACTGAATCAAAATTAAAACTTATATATTTCTGCTTAATTAAATGAAAAAATTTTGAAATTCGACAAATAATATTTCAAGTTATAACGATTTTAAATCTCCTCACTTTTTTTTTTAATTTTAAATTTAAAACTTTTTAAAAAACTTTTTGGGAAGTGTTATGATGTGATTTTGTTTACAAATTATATGGTTAACCATCACGAAAAAATTCAAAATTTTAACTCAATAAATAAAAAACTTTTTTAAATGTGTCCCGGACTCCCCTTAAATCAAAGAGTTTTGCTGATCCTCACATTTGTGAACTGTTCATAGTGACAGTCGCACCTAATGCTCCTCGTAATGGCGATGAACTATTAATTAGTTCGAAACATGTAAGCCACCCCCTTTAATAAAATTGGGAATTTAAAGAATTTGTTTGTTCCTGCTTGCGTTTTCCACAGGGTTTCTGTAAGTCCCTTTGAAATAACATAAAGGAGTGCTCATGTCAGAGTAATAATGAAGAGAAATGTAAAACAATTTAATGTTTGAAAATTGGGTCATTATAGATCATTTCCATGGAGGTGTGCTTAGATGCCCTGCGCCTAAACGCAAATCATATTTTCAAGTCGTTTTCCTTGATTCGAGGTTTTCCGAATTACTAACAAGCGAAGAAAAACTTATAAAGAGTACTTTTTTAAATAAAATTTGTTTGTTTGTAATTACCTTTCGATTTATCGTATTTGAACGTCAATATAAACTGAGAAATTTTTTTTCTTTAAAATGTCTAGGTCAGGTATTTTAATTTATTGGAGCTTTAGGGTCTGTAAGACTTTATCTCCAGTTGTAATATAATGCATCAGAAATATATTTGCTCAGCAGGTATTAAAAATATTAGAAGTAGGCCCTCATCAGGTAAACAAAAAATTTTGAAAGATAAAATAGGACTTAAAAGATTAAAAAATAAAATTGTAAAAAAAAGCAATTGCTGGGAATCGAACTCAGGTCAATAGTATCGATTGCGCGTGCTCTACCACTGGGAAAGAATTACCACAGTAATAGAGAAGAGTAATTCGAAAAGATTACGGCGACCACGGCTCTCGCCTATACGCCCTGACAGACTGACGACCGGATGCTACGTAGCAAAACCTGTATACGCAGCCGAGGGTTGATTTCCCAAGTTCGGAGCAGTCCATTGTTATAGGCCTGGGCGCCGGACGGACAGTACAGATCTGCCGACAAATCGGGCATCCCTGGGCCCCTAGAGAAGAAGAATAAAAGATATTCGCACTGAGATTATAGTAAAATTATTGGGAGTTGGTAAAAATACAAGTGGGAGGAGTTTTAAGTTAGGAATAAGTTAGCAAGATAGAAGAGAAAACGTTAGCTATTAAGTAAACATGCGCGAGAGCGTTTGCGATTAGCAAGGTGGGAGTAGTCGTAATCTGGGAACTCCGCTATAATTTCATTGCGAATATTAGGAATACTATCGTAAAAATCCTTGGATAATTTATGAGCTGTTTCGGTGGAAGTTAGGATGCCGAAGTCTCGACGAATTGTTTTATTAGACATATAACGGAACGCGTGACGAATTTAAAATGTCCATGTGAGAATCATGTGACATCAAACCACGGAACTTGGACATGATCTAATCGTCCAATAACGGATCTCTTTTGCCAAAAACAATGCGTCATGGTGATGCGAAAGACAAAGTAGCCTTACGTTTCGGGACTCGAATGTTACGGCATTTCTTTCACAGTTTTTCGTTAGTTTTGAAACTTCTTTAAAACTTCTTTAAACTTCTTTTCTTTCTATATGGCGATGAAATTTCACTATGAATATTTTTCATCAGAAACAAGATGCTAGATGTATTCTTGTGAACATCATATTTTTACCAAATTCCCTATGAAGAGAAGAACAGTATTACAAATTATTGTAACATTCACTTTCAGAACAATTAAAAACATCGCAAATTACTTTCCAATTCTATAAGTAAGCAATCTTCGAAAATACCATAAATTTACCCTAATTGACCTTTCCCGTTTCATCACATTTTCCTATTTCACTGAATTGTCTTACTGGAAAATTTCAATTATACTTATTAAGCTGAATGCTAGAATATAAAATAAAAACCAATTTAATGCATTTGATGGTAATTTGAAATTAGAACAAAGTTTTGAAGCCTAAAAATAAACCATAATATTCTCTAAGGAGTTAACTATGAATTATTTTCTTTAAATATAACAAAAGAAAGCTATAAAAAGCTAAACTTACGTTTTGGTACCTAGTTTTTCGTCAGGTAATCAAGAAATTTGTTGAAAATGAAAATAAAGAAAAATTTTTGATAAAGAAACAATGGACCCATTGAGGTAGGATGAGTTATAGTGTTTTCAAGAGGTTGTGGGAAAATTCCGAGAGGTGAGATTGGTTAAGCTGAAACTCCCCTTAACCAATCGAACACAACACTATGCGTTAAGTGACATCATGACTGACTACAAAATGGAACGGGTTGGTAAGGGCCTGTTCACAAACAATCCGTCAGAGCCACTGTTATTCGTATTGAAATATATTTAACAAATTACAAACCAACAAACGATTAGCCACGAAATTGTTAAAGCCTGGGATACGTTACTCGTACAGCGTACTCGTACTACGTTACAGCGTAAGGGCCTGTTCACATAGGAGTCCGTTGCGTCGGAAGGAAAAGATGACGTTGAGACGAAAATAAACCAATCATTGGCATTAAAAATGTCATTGCTAATCGTTTGGAGGACTATGATTGGTTTATTTTCGTCTCAACGTCATCTTTTCTTTAACGCAACGCAACAGACTCCTATGTGAACAGGCCCTTACGCTGACGCTGACGGATGCTATGTGAACTGGCCCTAAATCAGATGCATGCATTATGTCATGTCTCAACTTGTGGAAAACGACATGAACATGGACAAAAAGTTTTCGTGAGGTTCCAAATAGGGCTAAGAAAGCCCTTTACCCTTGGTATGGATATGGGAAGCACTGAAGCTTTACACGCATGGTCCAAGAAGAAATTAATTAAGTTAAAAACAGGGTAAAGTTAAGTTACAAAATTAATTGAAGAAGTTACAAAAATAAAAATAAAAACATTAGAATTTAATAAGTTAACACACAAAAATTAAATCACCAAGACTTGTCAAAATAAAATGTTCCAATATAAGATAAAATAAAAAGCAAAATATAAAGATTAAACCCTCAAAAGTCGAAGACGAGCCACAGAGGACCGCGAGCAGCAAAGATGTTTAACGCTGGGGTCAAACCCAGGATGGGAAAGAACTATCATGCAACCCGTGCTTGAAAACAGGCCGAAAAAGGAAACAAGATGATGAATTTGTATTACAGAGTTAAAAACGATCAAGCTTAACTACTGGTCTCTACTTCCTTTGTTAAAAAAGCGTAAGAGGATGTGTGTAAAACGAAGAGCAAAACATTAGTTGTTAAACTTATACATTACTAATGTTGAGGTAGAAATGCATGCCCATGAAGCTATAAGATCTATCTTATAGCTTCATGCTACGCCGGAGCTCCACGTGTAAAAACTCACTGTATCCATTTTCTGCCCTTCGTTTTTCACATGGTTGCATCAGTGACTTAGCATCAAAATTCCTTATTGGAGGAAAATGAGCAATTTAAAAACTAAACAACTAAAAAACAAACAATATATATGTTGCAGGTTTCCGGGTTTTTTTTTTCCCCAGGAGTGACGTCTCGTATCGCTTAGTGGACTTTCGTTGTGGGAAATTTTCGTATTAAGAATTACGTCACTCGTGACTCTGAAGTTTCCCGAAAACTCCACATACAGCAATGGGTTCATTAAAGTTAATCACAGCGAAATTTGTTTCCGTGGAACGATAACATCCGAATCATAAGTGACTGAAACCTAAAACCAAACTTCCATAGTATCAGTTCATATTGAAAAATGCTGAGCAAGAACTTGTTATTAACACTGACAACACGAGTATGGGCCTGTTCACATAGGAATCCGTTGCGTTACGTTAAGGGAAAGATGACGTTGAGACGAAAATAAACCAATCATAGGCGCTAAAAATTTTATTGCTAATCGTTTGGAGGCCTTTGATTGGTTTACTTTCGTCTCAACGTCATCTTTCCCTTAACACAACGCAACGGACTCCTATGTGAACAGGCCCTAAGAAAATTCTAAGTGATAAAACTTTTTATTTCATAACACTATGTTTTTTTTTTGGGGGGGGGGAGAGGCAGTGGAAGTATCGATTATCTGGTTTTTTTCCAGTTCCTCTTCAGAATTATTTTTCAGTTTCTTTCGTATTTCATGCCATGTCATAATAAAGGCTAAAATCTCAGATAGATAGTTACTATCAATTTAGGAATTTTTTCTCCCGACTTTTAGAATTATTTTGGTTATATTATGTATAAGAAACAAAAATGGCTAAGTATATTATGGTGTATTCAATTTTGATATCAGGACTGTAATTTTCAATAATCATGATTAAAAAAAGGGGAGGGAGGAAGCACGTCTAAATTTAGCATTCTGAATTTTTGTTAATTTTAGTTGTAGAAGAAGAAAGACATTTGCAAATTATTCAAATTTCTGATGGCATCATTGGGAATGAGTATCTTAAACTTGTATATATTCTTCATGGGAGGTGCTAGCTTTGTCCAGTACCGTCTTGATTTTCTTATCGTTCAATCCTGTTTGAGTGGAGTTAATAGGGTAAGTTATTTTTTAAACTGTCTATCGCCATGAAGTTGATAAGGATGTGGTTTGCTATTGAATGCTGAGAGGTCATGAGCTTAAACAGATAAAATAATTGTTTTATTTCTTAGCATTATTATAATTGAATGCTTGAGAATTCTAAACAAGTTCTTGTTGTGAACTCAGCATTTGAATATTATTGTAAACCCTAGTTACACTATGTATAGTTATTAATGCTGTCTTTAATGGATTGTTACTTTTCAGATGCTGCGTATTCTATGGGTTGTTGCATTGATTGCAGCTGTTGGTAAGTATAAAACTACTTGTTTTGGGTATAAGTAGGCTTGGTTTTTAGTCTTTCACGTGAAGACAGGTGGATCATGCAAGAATCCTCCATAACTAAATTTTCTAATAGTTTCTGCTGTAAGGGGCAGAAAGTTGATATAGACAGTTTAAAATAGTTTTTCACTAATACATTTCTTTAGTCTAAAAAATACGTTTTGACTCAACGTACGTTACTTCCTCGAAGTTCTGTATAGTGTGTATTTTCACGTCATCCTCCTCCCAGTCCTAATCCAATTTATAAGTAAAATGCCGAAACTCATTTTTTCGTATGCTGTAAGCCTGTAGTACGGCGGTTTTGATTTTAGATTTTAATGGTCAATCCAATCTACTTTGAGACTTAAAACGGCTGTAATCTCCTGTGGCAATTTCATAATGAGATGGTATCGTGCAAAATAGGGTTTATATTAGCAAGTTGCTCTTCGTCAGGTAATTATTTCCACAAGCTTCTCAACATTAGTTCTCCAAGCTTTTATGCATGTGTTCTTTTTTGTTTAATGCATGTGTTCACTAACATGCTGTTGAAGTTAAAATACTATTTCGGTCATCTCCACATTTGGTAACTAAAATCCTTTAAAAGAACATTCTTCGGTGCAATTTTTATGCGCGATTAATTGGTTGCTACTTTCTCATTCCCTTATTGCGTTACCTCTTATTCTTAGGGGCACACGAGAATGATCCATGGATTCACAATATGGAACGTTTCTTTGACGCCTTAACCGATGACATAAACATCGCCCTCCGAAAAACTTTGGGTGTCCCCATCGAATCATCAACTGACAGCACTTACACGACAGCCTCAACGAAAGCCTCAACGACAGCGTCAACAACCTCGTCAACAACCTCAACGACAGCCTCAACGACAAGCCCCACGAGTGGATGTACATCGACTGCGTCATCTACGGCTTACCCCGTAAGTCAAGCTACCACGAGTACAACTGAAGGGTGTAATCCTTTTGAAAGTTCGACTAAATCATCAACACAAGGATATCTACCTCAAGTCGGCTCTATTAGAGGAGTACCAGGTGTCAATTTTCCTGTTTACCCAGACATTCCACTGACGTCCTTCAGCTGTTCAGATAAAAAATACATCCCAGGGTTTTATGCTGACATGGAAACTGGATGCCAGGTATGTTGATCGTTTTATTTCTCTCGCTAGTTTTAAAACTAAACTGTGAAATTCCGCTTCCTTCATAACTCTTGACTATTTTGCAAGCTCGTTGAACTATTCATTAGGGCAGTGCCTTGTTCCTCAGACTGAAGGCTCTAATTTCTAATGTTTTAAAGAACAATTTGTCTAGTCATAACTCTTCCCCGTTCTCGTGAAGGATAGTAGTCGGTACTACTAGTACAGCAAATCCTACGTTGACATCTTCCTGATACGAGTGAAATCTTATTTTAAAAGTACTCTCTTCAAAAGGGATGTCTCGTGCAATTTAATGGATTACTGTTCGTGACCGATATACCTAATGTAAAGTTATAAATTCAAAAGAGCGGTGGTGTAGATCAGTGTTAAATCGAGTTGAATTAGCAACTCTTAACTTCGGTTCCAGGCTGTATAAATTTATTCTGCAGGTGATGCTGCTCGCGCAGTTATAGAAGTATACAAGAGTTATCCTGAAGTTTTATGCCGCCTTTTTTCTCTAGTATACGGAAAAAATAACTTATTACAGTAAGGTATGCTTTTGAATTGCTACGGTCTTCACACTGTAAAACTTGACCGTTTGGTTTCTTGTGAGAGCATTCTCATTTTATTTATGGTATCTGACTACGTTCGGAGCCCATTTAAAAAAGCCAGAAATTTTCGCAAGTGCAATCTTATTTTCGAAGGAATATAACACTCGAAAATTATGGGGAAAAAGCACTATGCAAATTTTTACAAAATTGAGGGAATTGGGTCGAAATTTAACAATGTTTACAAAAACGGCTCTAGCTCTAAAACAACTATGCATATAACATTAAATTTTGTCGTATATACGTAAGTACCTTCTAAATGTAACGACCGACAAGTTAATCGTATCTTAAAATCTTTAAAAAATACAGGTCATATGCAATTGCATGTCAAATTTTAGTAATCTTTCATGCGATATTTTTTTTTATAAATGCAGCTATAATTCAACAAACTGTATACTTAGAACCAAATCTGTAGTTCATTACGCTCTTGTTATGAGAAATTCTATAGACTTATCCTGATTAGATTCTGAATTATCCCAAGATTCTTTACATTTCTGAAAGTTAATCGGAAAACACGATTAGTTTCCAACTTGTATTGAAATTCATAGATGCTGATCTTTAAACTGCTCAAATTTCATTTCTAATGATCGTATCGAAAAGCAGATTTAGAAACATGCAATCTTTTAAAAAAATTAAAACAGTTTCGAAATTTTCGTGAAATCTATGTTTTAAGCGTAGTCTGATACCTTAACTCCCTCTTGTTTATTAGAATGTTTGAGTTTGCTGTCGCTGTTTATTTCTAACAGCATCGGATTTCAATATCGTTTTTACTTGCGTTCCAGGTGTTTCACGTCTGTTGGCCCCATCGCAGGGAAAGCTTCTTGTGTCCTGCAGGAACAACCTTTAACCAGGCGTTGCTCGCATGTGACTACTGGTACAGTAGTAATTGTTCCCTGGCACTTCACTATTACAATGTTAATGAATATTCTGTCCAGCCAGCTAAATCTGATTCTGATAAGGATGTGAATATGGATTCAATGATAAATCTTTTACTCTCCACTGGACAGAAGAAGCATCTATCCGGTCAATCTAAAGATTCTGTAGAAGTCTCATCTTTGAATCCAGATTCAGTTTTGTCTTTCATTTCGCAATTTTTGCCTGTAAAGGCTAAGGTTACAGTTTATCCTGAAACTCTGGACTCTAGCTCAAAAATAGTTGCTACGGCGTCTGTTGGTAAAACTAAGCAACATAGTCAGTATCACGGTAAATATGCTGATCATAAGAAGTATCAGGCTTCTACCAAGAGGCCCCACTTTACTTCAGAGGCTACAACTGTCTCGAAACCGCAGCTCTCAACCCAGTCCCCCGAGACTTCTGCACAGAAGTACGATAATGTCGAGAAGGCTGTTAAGCGGATACTTCAAGATGTATTTGAAACTGTCCAAAACATATTGAAAGAAGCCCAAGGAATTCTTGCTGTTCAGAAAGCTCACGTACCAGCTCATGCGAAGCATGTACCTTTAACTGAGTTGAATCCAAGATTCATAACAAAGCCCGTTACACTGCCTAAAGAGAAGAGCGAAAGGCCACCTGCTGCCAGTTCAACAACTCCAGCTAAGAGCTTTTCAAGTTCTACCAAATATTCTGTCACTGGTATTCCTAAAAAGACAGTTGAACCGAAAACTCGCCGACCTGTCGATCAAAGCGTATCGTCAATGACTAAAGAAGCCCTTACAGCTAACTACCTCAGGCTCTTGAAGATAAGAAAGGCTTAATTTTTGTTAATGGTTTGTTTTTGAAATAAAGACTTTTTTTGGTACCCTAGTTTATAATTTCTAACAGTTTACACACGAGTTGGGAGATCGTGTATTATGATTTCAGTAAAACTGCACACTGTAGAGGGAAGGGAATATTAACGCAATGTCCATACTTTTATTTTTTTTTTTTAAAGGTGAATTGGAAACCTTTTCTTCAAAACATATTTACATCAGTTGTTCATAATGCAAGGCATGTGTCTTGAGGCAGTCGGGCGTTTTCATGTTGAGAATGTAGAAACGTATGAATATATTATTGGGGAAGACTGCCGTAATTTGAAGGGAAGATCTCTTTACCGTAATTTCAATCTTCAACGAGTGAATATCTGAAGTAATTGCTTAACAAATGAGATAGCACAGTTTACTTATCTCTTACCATGTCCCAGAAAATCTGTCATAATTTGACGAAAATGAAGCAACTTTCGGCCGTAATTTAAGTTGAGGAAAGCCACGACAGTAGAGCTCTGGAACAAATAAAGTGAGTGCTTCTCAGTGTGTTTAATATTTTTTTTTTTTTTTTTGTAGCTAGTAGAAACACTGCCTGAGGAGATTGATACTAAGTGCTTTTCTGCTGGTTCCTGATAGCTCAATTTTACGTTGGAGGGAGGTCTACAGATCGTATGCGTAAGATAAAAGTTGCACCATTCATTCGTCAAAACTATCTTGATTGCAAGAGGAATAAAACGGATCGTTTCTATAAAGGTTCGATAAGACTTTGGCCAGCGACTGACCACGGAACGGCACATAATTGACTGTACCATCGTGTCCGTGATACTTGGTCTCACTCGGTTTTAGACAATATGTATAAGCACAATGAAAGAATAATTGCACTGTGGGGAAATAAGTTTGGATGTAAAACCCCCTAAGAAAGATCGAGAGAACCACAAATTGCCTACACTACAGGATCCAACACCTCATATGGCAGTTGAAACGAGGCAGTAAGGGGGAGGCTTCAGTTGCATATCTATACTCGTAAATATATCCAGTTGTAGGATGAAGTTCCAACCCTTATTCTTTAGAATCAATGATAGAAACTGAAATTCCAATTGTAGTAGGGTATCGTTGACTATTATGGGTAGCTATCGATTTGCGATATGACCATGGAAATCTATGTGAAAGTTCCTGACAGACAGCATAGTCTTTTCTATCGCTATTTATGCATATATGTGAATTCCATACACATAAACACACACATGGTTACTGTGTAACATACCGTATATTTATATATGTGTGTGTGTGTGGTATGTTATACAGTATAAGTATGGAACTTTTAAAAAAAACTTCATTCAGGTTTTCAATATAAATTATTTCTCTTCCCACTTTCTACAAAACATCCTTGAAGTCTTTATAAATATGCGTGCTCTACTTTTGAGTGGGGAAACCTAAGTAAATCCATAGATTTGAGACTACATACTAAATCTAGGATTAAAGGGAACGCTTCAAGCCCTTTTGCCCTGAGTATAAAAGCTAAAGTTGACTATTCATGCATTATATTTGATTTATAATTTCATAATACCTAAAACTGTTCGAATATTTCTTCGAAGTAAATTAATATATGTATACTGGTTGATTGTACAGTAAAAAAAGAACTCCAGTAGCTGCTGCACACTCCCACAATGAAACGATGTGCTCTCTGAGAACGTAAGTTTTTAGGAGTTAGGCTTTCGTTCCTTATTTTGCATAGTGTTATTTTGACTCAAAACAAAGTAAACTTTACAGTTAGCAGTACATATTACATTTTTCTAAATAAAGAAATGAATTACATGTAGCATAAACTCAATATTTTATGAGGGATGCTATGGAAAATAAAAATATTTCTAATTGTTTGGGAATTAACTCTTATTTGAATCATTTCTTGTTTCTGATATTAGCTTATGGGCACTTATTACGCAAATTTTTCTCATTTTAACAACAAATCGTTAGTCATACATACCAAACATTGTTTTTTTGCTTATCGTCGCTTTATTTAAGAGTTATACTTCCTCTGACATCTCTTTGTCACACATGTACTACACTTATTGGTGCTATAATGGCCTGTAAATGACCTGTTAAGATTTTCATAAATTACAGCAAGTGATTGTCCAGCTTTATGACGCAAAACTATCAATTACCTTCTCGTAATTAGCTGACTATCCTCTTTGACGCTTCATTTTTAAAATTACACATAGATAGTTTTTCAGATTCACAAGTTAAACCGATACCATTGAAATAACAAAATAATCGACGTCCCTCTAAATCAAATGTTTGTTTTCTTTGTGCTTCGTACAAAGTAGGGTGCCTGCATCTCTCTAACCCCACAACTGTAATTTGGTTCTCATTTCTCTCGTTATCGTTGAAAATCCACGAAACTAGATTCAAGAATCAAGTTTGTAATCAATCTAATCAAAGAAATTAAATTTTGTCACATATCTAAAATACATGTCGGTATGTGTGTAATTCTAAACTTACGTTGTCTAAACTATCTGGATGTGTGGGTGTGTATGAAATATAAAAATAAAATTAAGCACTAAATTGTAATACGAAATATTTGATTTTCAATAATCAATGATCGTGGTAATTTTTTTATTTAGAATTTTTAAGCAATAAACACTTAAATTTTTTTATTAATAAAGATTTTTTAAGTTATATTTCTAAGAAACAAGAAAATATTTGGTCTTTTCATTGCAGTAGGCTTTGCGCAGGTAATGGGTCAAATATCTCCTGTTTAGCTAAATAAGATCTTTAAATAAAAACCTTTACAAAAATGAATCTACTCTCTTTACAAACTACAAGTATGATTAGAGTTTCTGAAAATTAGACCCATGGCGCCAAGGAGAGTTTTTGTGTTTTGGAGAGATTGGGGGAAACTTTAGACGTGAGTGACTGATTACTTCAACTGAAAATTTCCTATAATCATAGACGTGTATCTATGTGTAATGACTCCTGATCTGGAAAAAAGAGTGATGGTTCCATTGCAACGCCCCCCCCCCCTATATTACTTTAAAGAGTGTAGCGATTTAGAAATAAAACCCGTAAGTATTATCCATAATAAGCAGTTTTAAATAAAGGCATTTCATTTCCCAAATTGGTATAGTAATATTCAAATGAGTACAAGCTTTGTCTGTAAAATTTCCCTATTAATAATGACAAATTTCACAAGAAATTCAAAACCCTGCCAAAATAAAGATACCTACCGAAACCCCCTATTTTTTTTCATTTTTAAAGAAACAAAATATTAGAAAAGTTGGACTAAAATTAAAGATTTCACAAACATGCTTAGACTACTTAATAAATAGATTTTTAAGTGGATTTAGACGAAGTTCTTTTATATTATATTTGGAGATTCAGTTTTATGTTCTTGATCTGATGAATTGAAGAATCAACAACATGCCCTTTTTTTTAATCAAAACACTAAAAACCCTGTGTTTTTCTTAATTGTCTCCCGACCTAAAATTCCTAGTTGCTCCAACAAAAACATTCAGCCCTCGAAAATCAAAGCCATTTTAAACCCTGAACGAAAACTTTTTAATGGATGTGTTAAGATCATATGTCAAACTATTCTGAAAGAGTTTTCAGCATCAACAGTCATTCCTGCCTGATAAATACTAGCACAATTAAATTTTTTTTAAAGGGGAAAAAGTATTTTTTTAAATATAATACTTTATAATTGCTCGAACAGTTTAGCATAGTTCAAGCAATGGAACATCCTAAAATTCATATTTGTATTTTCGATTTTAAGATTTTTTTTTTGTTTTTAAACATAGTTTGAAATTTCCTTCTGTGTTAACATTTCTGTTTAATATGTATTGCATCGCAGGATGGTCTGCAGAAGTCCAATACAAACCTTGCAAATGTTAATTTGAGCATTATTTAAATAAGAATGCAATGGATTGTTTCTGAATTCCTAATGCAATATTATTACAGTCAACTGACTGATATACTTGCATAACTTAACGTTCAGCCCCCACAAGACATGTCTTCTTCTCTACTAGAAAGGCTCCAGAATCCAACATAACTAGCTAGCATTGCATATATCTGAATAAAAAACAGAAAACCAAAATGTTTGTTATGAATATTTTGACTCTGTATACTTTAAGAAAAGAACAAAGTAAACCATTCCAGTTACTATAATTATTTAATCATTTCAAATACAAGTTTAAATGTAATGACATCAATTTCAAATTGGTAGCCTTTCGAAACTGCTCTAAAACGATGTAAAATGTCTTTCAAAGGGCACTTAACTATTCTATCGCCGTGAATTACAAAACAAAATGAATGATATTTAGAGATTTACTGTTCATTGGATCCTCTGCCGTACTTCTTGAACCAGAGTAGTTCGACTAATGCTGTAAAGAGGATTGGCTGATCTTCAATCTAAATTCTGAATGAGACTCTTTAGAAACTCATACATTTAAACTTAAATAACTTTGGAAGGTCTTTTAGAGGTTGCATCATAGAATTTCTGTAGAGTCGAAGTTTTTTTTTTAAATTTATCGCATGAATTTACAGCCTTTCAGAGAAGTTCTTGATAAAGCGGTTGATAGGAATTGTGGAAATTTTGATCAGGGGATCCCATATTGACAGTCCATACAGAGCAACATTAGGACAAAAATGAAGTAATCTTATTAAAAGTCATAAATTCGGATATATTGATTCCCTCTTCTCCCCTAAAAAAAACCGAAATAAAATTAAAATAAGAATGTTCTTTTAGGTCTATAGGACGAACTCGCGACTTACCTACCAGTTTAAAACTTGGTAAGCTGAAAGGAAATACCATTTTAAAAAACAAAAGAAAATGCTTTTTTTAGCTTTAAATTAGTAATTTCTTTATTTCATCTAGCTTAGTCGAATAAGTTGTTTTAGCAACATTTTGTCGATTTATAAAGTAAAAACTTCAATTTTGTGGTGAGTAAATTAGAAATGTTATCAGTGTCGGAAAAGGAAGGAGGATATGAAACCAGCAACTTTTTTTATTTAAACGTTATGTCTATAGTATTAGAATAGTAATCTGCCCCAAGGGTGAGGTGTTTTTGTGGAAGTTTTCCTAAAATGTGGTTGGTCATGGCAATTTTGTCAGATAAGAAATAAATTACAATCTTATCTGTACAAAAAGCATACACTAAAATGGAAGAATCAAATTTGAACTTCTGACTAACTATTGAGGTGCCATTTTTCCTTTACATTCGGAGTGGTTTATTCAAAGACAGTTTAATTGGGAAAAAAAAATTATCTTCCAGCAAGATTAGCCCTGCACTGCATATTTACTTTTATAAGTCAGCGCGCGCACACTATACAGAGGCTGTTCGCACATTTAGACGAATTTGGTAAGAGGTAATAAAAAATCGTTTGCTGCAAAAGAAATGATTGCAATTGTACTATGTTTTTAAAAGTCAAAATTATCGTCTGCGGCTTGAAAGTTTTGTTTTTATTCAAAATGGCGTTTTTAACAAAGTAGTGGTTCGAAGGCTACATTTATGCTCTTTCCGAAGAGAAATATGCATACTCCGTTATCCAAAAACGATGTGAGAGTCATGGTTTTGTGATATCTAAAGCGTCGATAGGTAATATCGTCAACAAGAAAGGAAAAAATCGTCAAATTGGAGCCTCAAGTGGGACAAAAATTCCAAACGAGTATCCAAGGAAAAAACGGACATCTTCGACTATTGCAAAGGTACGTTGTTTAATGTTAAAAGAAAATCCCCCTAGTCAAAGGACAGTTGCAAAATCATTAAAATTTTCGGTGTCCACTGTAAAAAAAATGATAAACGTTGATTTAAATCTTAAGAAAGCGAAAAAACGCAATGTGCATCGCCTTCCAAATCATATCGCTGAACGCAGGACACGCTGCAGAATTCTGTACGAGAAACACTTATCCAAAGAGAAATGAAAAACAATTGTCACAATAGATGAATCATGGGTGTATTTAAATGATTGCAACAAAAAAAGAGCCATTTATTCTCATAAAAGGGGAGAAAAAATTTAAGTACATGGTTCAAAGAATCGAAAGAAAGTTTTTCTAAGGGATTCATGATTGTTGCTGGTTTTTCTTATAATGGCAAGTTAAAAATAAAGAGAGTGGAAAAAATGTCAAGATTAACTCCAAATACTATCAGGAACATATTTTATCGCCAATTTTTCTGAATGAAATACCATCGCTTTACCCACAGTGCCATCAATCTGTGAGACTCCATCAGGACAAAGCTAGCAGTCACACATCAAAATCCACTGTAAATTTCCTAAAAGAAATGGAACAAAAAACTGGTATCAAGGCCATACCCTTCACCGATATCCCTACTAAATCTCCCGATGTATCACCTATGGATTTTTGTGCTTTCGGACTTTTAAAATCTGCATTATTCAAACGTCGTCCCAAAACCCTTACAGGACTCTGGAAAGCTGTTCAGGAAGAATGGGATAGAATACCTCTTCTGACACTTCCAAAGGCATTATCCTGGAAATTGCGGTGTCGAAAGATGTTCAGAATAAGGGATGTCAAATAGAACATTTAAAACACAAGAATTTTATGTAATTTAGTTTTGTGAATACAATATACATAGTCTAAAAAATGTGTGAACAGCCTCTGTGTATATATAACTTCTCTTCATTAATAAAATGAAACCATATTTTTAATCATGATTCCAAAGAATGAAAGTATGGTGCATAGAACATTGTATAGCAATTAGTAAGAATAATGGGGTGACAAAGCTAAGATTTCTAACGAATTCAATCTTAAGTATTTTAGGGTCAATAAATTGAGAATTCAAAATTTTATTGCATTTCTCAAGTGACAAAAAATACAAAACTTGTTTCAATATTTAACAATTAAACTATTGTCTTGGGCCAAAGCTACGCAGGGAATTTATTATAAGCTACACCAACCATTCACTATTTTACGACCACAGTCGTTTCTACTCAGTCTAGCTGAAGTACTATTTTCATGAAATGCGTTCGACTCTGAATACAGCCACACATATTGTACCCCATGCTACTGAACAGCAGTTTTTATAAAAACTGCCAGATGTTTTACGTAAAAAAAAATTTTATTTCAAACATCGGATAGATAATTGGAAATATTTATGGAATGATTAAACGTGGTTTTAAATTTCCAAGCCAAACTATTTTGATATAGTCGAACGGTCACCGAAAACTAAATTAAGAGTGGTTCAACAATGCATCGTAGGTAAATAGTGTTCCTTTTTTTTTTGGGGGGGGGGGGGGGTTCGATAGGATTGAATAAATTCTCTTTAGAAAGGGCACACAAAATAAGATTTATTATTCTCGAAATTCTTCAGGTGCATACACAAATACTAACAGATAAGACCTATTGTCTTCTATATAACAGAAAACTCTTAACAAGTCAGGATAGCAGAGTCTTCCAGACAATATACGCCTAACGCACTTCCAATACGCAGAAGAGGACACTCACTTCCAATCTCAGGTATGTATTTACAGACTTCCAACGCGCCCCCTATCGGCCGCCAGCTAGAAATCTCCAGAAAGATCTAGAAAGTTGGCGACCAAAATACGTCTCCAAATCCATCGCCAATTTGGCGATAACTCTTATATTTGGCGAGATTACCATTGACTCAAAATTCGTAATCGAATCGAAATCAAACTAAAAAAGGGTAATGAAGTTCTATCTCACGACTCTAGTTACAAGTAGTCTGCATCTGACAGGACCCAACATAGGACCTCCCTCCCCTTTACTCCCCATAATAGTGTTCGAAAGCAACCATTAAGCCTTTGATTGGCTAATAAGAACGGACAACGTGAATGATTATAACACAAGGATCATGGAAAAGCAGACTAGAAGCGAGGGATGTCCTAAAGTTTTATCTCCGTTCCCATTAATGTTACCAGTGCAATTAAGTGAATAATTATTGCCGATTTAAAATCAGTATTAAGGTTTTTCAGATGTCATTAGCACAAAAGATTTCTATATCCCCACAATCGCTTGATGAATAAAAGCTAACTTTTAGTAGACCTTAGTTTTAAAGAATTAAACTCGTATGCCCTATCCATTTATATATAGTTGAAATCTTTAAACCTAAATGCGGGTTATTAATTCAAACATTTTAGAACTGTTAATCTTACAATATTGTCTTGTAAAGTCTCAGCTTATGAGAGATAAGGTAAAATGCATCTAAATAAAAAATGCCTGCTTACTATATATTTAATGAGAAGGAATGAAATTGATTTCATGCTATCACCACCTTTCCGTTCACAGATGTATACCCTATGAGATTAAACATATTCAATAAATCAAAATTTTACTATAGCTGAAGGTGCTCAAGAGTAGTTAACATGGACTTACTAATTTATTTCATCGAAGATCTAAAAGCATTGAATGTCATTAGACTATTTACTAATAAGACTTATTAATTCTAATGAAGGCATCTATTAATCGGCAAGTTACTGGATGACACATAATGTAAACTCAACTGTACTTATACTACAGAGGCAGACAGAAGCGTGCATAGAGTTTATGAAAAATTGAATAAAGGAAACAAAGTGTAATCCTCTAAGTACTGAAAAGAGCAAGAGCTTCGCCTTAGTGGGTACACGGGTAAGTAAGGCAGTAAAGTTTTTGTGCTGCGAGTAAGCAGTCACTGCGGATTAACTAGACACTGGAGGTTATTACAGGTAAAAAAGGAATTTTATTCACTTCAACATTCACTTACAAATATCAAGCGCCATTTCTTCAGCTACCCCACTCGGCCCTTTAAAGCTAACTTTTTAGCTTTCAACAGCTTCATGTAACCCAGTGCTAATGCTTTCTTTGTTAAAGGCGATATTGTTGCGACCTTAGCCAACTTAACTTTTGCTATTGGAGCAGCACCAGCGAGCGCGACTTTCACTAACGGTAAAGTCGCCACCTTAGCCTTCACAAGGGGTGCACTAGCGGCTTTCAGTGCTTTTCCTTTTAATACTGGTGAAATCATCTTTGATTTAGCTAAAGGTAGAGCAGATTTAATCATTTTAGTTTTAAGTACCGGAACCGACGCCTTCGCTGCAAGTTTGGGAACAGCAGCAACTAGTTTTGCTTTCGCAACAACTGGAACAGCAACTTTCTTAACGGGAACAGCTGCTGCTAACTTTATTTTGGCAGCAGTTGGCACGGCAGTCTTCACTGCAACCACCTTCGCGGCAGGAACAGCAGCAGCAGCAACTGCGGACAATTTTGCTTTAGCAGCAATTGGTACTGCAGCCTTGACAGCAGCCACCTTCGCGGCTGGAACAGCAGCAGCAGCAGCAACTGCGGACAATTTTGCTTTAGCAGCAATTGGTACTGCAGCCTTGACAGCAGCCACCTTCGCGGCAGGAACAGCAGCAGCAACTGCGGACAATTTTGCTTTAGCAACAAGTGGTACGACACTCTTCACAGCAGCAACTTTAGCTATTGGAACAACAGCAGCTAATTTAGCTTTGGCCAATTTTGCTTCGACTGGCTTCACCCCAGGTTTGAATACAGGTTTAAGGTCAGGGACTTTCTGGACAATATCTGGACTTACAGGTACTACTTGTGTTGCAGGAGACACCATCTTAAATATTTGAGAAGCAACTTGATCAACTTCCAGGATTTCTGGTATCGCAGATACAGTCTCCTCTTCAGATTTCGGGAACTCTGTAACCTTTGCTTTCACAGGAAGAAATTTCATAATATCCACCTCAGGCTCGTGTTTAGATGAGCCAGGAACGATTTTTTCATCCGTTTCCTTCTTGTGTTCTACAAGGACAGTAATTAGCTCTTCAACTGCAACATCAGATTCCTCCTCCGTTTTAGTATTAACTTCATAATACACAGGAGCAAGAGAGCAGTTTGAACTATACCAGTAATCGCAAGCTAAGATAGGCTGATTAAATATTGTGCCTACTGGACAGAGGAAGCTTTCCCGCCTGTGTTCATAACATACGTGGAATACCTGAAAGAGACACCAGCTTTAGATACGGAACAGAAAATAGAAACACGCAAGTCCGTTAGCTGCTTAAATTAGCCTTAAAGATCTCCTTCACTTTGATAAAGTGAGTGAAGGAGACACCCGTCATGTTACACTAAAACCCAATTTTCCTTAAAGAGGAAAACTAGTTCAAAATCTAAAAAAAAAAGAGCTCAATAAGTACCGTCGTCGGCAGACTTCAAATACTAAGACCCCCCCCCCCCCCCCCCTGTGTAAGTATCCATACCAATGCAGCAACCGGGACATCCAGGAGATTTAAGTATTGACGCGCTTGTGGGTTTCTAGTTAATCTGCTCTCGGTAGGCTACGGTTAAGATGCTCTCGGTAGGCTACGGTTAAGAAACATTTCCTACATATTCGATTTGAAAGCAAAAATTGACCAAAAGTTAGTAAGAAACAGGAACGTTACATATCGTACGAGCCATGTAAAAAAGCAACCTCAGGTGAAGACTGACAGCAGTAATATTGTAAATACAATTCTCTGAACATGGAATGCATCTAACAATTCCATCTGCTAAAGCTAAGGTATTGGCATTTGTCCAAAAAGAAATGCACTTGTGTACACAGACACATCTAGGTGTACTGAAATTTATACTTTCCTAGAGCAATTAGAGACTTCAAATATAATCGATACATTAAGTTTAAGGTTAACTTAGTTTAAGTACATGGAATAGATGTTTACTCACTTGACAACCAGTTTCCAAATCAGCGTAAAAACCAGGGATGTACTTTTTATCAGCACAGCTGAAAGAGGTTATGGGAACATCTGTGTAGTTGGGATAATGAACTCCGGGTATTCCTCTCACAGATCCCACGTATGGTGGAGATGGATAGTCATGTCCGTAGTCTTCCGCAATTATCTCTTCCGTTGGTTCGATTTCATGCGAAGGATTTTCTGGGCAAGGTTTTACAGTAGTTCCCACTTGCTGAGGAGCCACACTTTGCTCACCATCCACTGGGCAAGGTAATTTGGTACTAGCTTCAGTTGAAACGTAGTCAGGTGATGTAGTTGATAGATCAACGCTTGCCGACGTAGATGTTACTTTCACTTCATCATCGCCTCGCTTAGGATATTCGAGCAATTTTCCGTCGTCAATAATTTTTGTATAGTTACAAATGTTCCCACATTCCTTAGCATAATCGAGCTTTAGCCTCTCAGCGGCAAGACTTATGTAGTCCAGCAGTTTCATAGCAGGATGACAATTTTCATCATCAAGAACAGAGATTTGGAAAACCCACCGCACCAGATCTTCAATAACCTTGAGTTTGATTTCTTTTATAGCTGGATGTCGCATTCCAATGATCGTAACTTCATGTACAGTACTGGTATGCAGCGGTAAGCAGAGCTCAACAACAGTGTCTGGAGATGGGGACACTGCATCAGGAAGCTGTGGTTCATAGTCTTCAAAATGAGGTTCTGCATTTTGAACGGAAAGACTAGTGCAGCCTTCATCGAAGCATGGCCGAAATCCGAACAGGGAACTCATGACGAAAGAAGTAGCATCCTGAAATTAAAGTAGTATCCATTAAGCACACTGAAATTAATCATGCACTTATCCAATACTGTTGTTCTCGGGAATCATCAGTTTGTAACTGTCACTAGTAACATTGAAGGCTACTGGTAAGCTAGTTGTATATTAAGTGAAACTGATCACATAACATGGTAGCTTCAGAATAACCCCAGTAGATTGAAAAGGCGCTAGGGTAGGGTTCGGAAACATATGCTATGCACTTCATCCGAATTTAAAAAACTAAGGTATAAATCGGAGGCCAATAATGAGTCTGTCCAGTAGAAACGAAGACTATCATTTACCCAACTCATCCCCGGAAAGAACTTTAGTCGGATCTACAGATGTGGAAGACTTTAAAAACGATCAAGAGAGTCTCGGGTTCATTTGGTTTGCTACCACGAACGTCATCGAACCAGACGAGACACAGGGGGAAGTAAAAGGGCAACTTGCTATTGAGTCTTAAACACAAATACGTAAAGATCACAGCGAGGTATTAGATATACGATAAAAACGCATATAAAGAGCTTACAAATGGATCACTTTTAACCTTCCTGAATAATACAAAGGAGGGGTAAATTAAGTATAAAACTAACGACTATTGAACAGACACGTTAAGAACCTTATAATTGTTAAGAACGAAAAATTAGTCTGATTAGACTGTCAGACAGGTTTGTAAAATATTTCAACGGCATATCACGTTAATTAAAAAGTATACTTACATCGGAGGCTTCAGGCATTTGTTCTTTCGGGGATTCAGCATGAAGACCTCGATTGATGCAGCATGATATACCTGTATCGGAGGAAATCTACTTTTAATACCAAGATGTTTACTCACGAAGTAAGGAAATTTGGTGCCAAAGGATTGAATGAGACTCATTTCTACTCGCCATAAATTTAAAAAAAAAAGGTGGAGAGAAGAAAGGGTAGCCTAGTAAGAAATTGGCACTTTTTAAATAAGTCTGCATTTTTAATGCTTAAAGATAAGTGCTGTACAACCTAAATTAACAAGCAAATTGGACAGAATCCAATTCAGGAACTGCAGGGATATAGATTTACGAGTAACATGAAATACACTGTACGGATAAAAAAGCAAGAAATTAACGTTAACTTCCTGTGCAATATACTTTTAAAAAACAAATTTGTCGTTGAATCTTTTTAAATAAATTTACACATAATTGTGCAAGCACAGAAGTTTCCAATTAGGACTGGACTGAAATGAGTCATTTATTTCGGGGGGGGGGGGTGAGAAATGGTTTAAGTGCTACGATTCTGGAGCTCATACTTACATGCTATCAGAAGGAACCGTTGTAGACCCATGACCTAAAACAAAAAGGATTCCAGTAAAAGAACTTGTCATTTAAGTATACGCATGTTCAATGATAAAGTTTTGAAGTACTTATACTGGAATAACAAATTACAGAAAAAAAATATACTAATCACTTGCAATATTAAAATCAAGTCAAATAACTACATTTATAAGCAAACACCAAAATATGAAAGCATTAAGTCACAAGATTATACAACAAATACGAGAAACATGCTTACCCAAAACGCCCTCAAAATGAAACAAGGCAAATAGAAGTGCTTTGTGCAGCTGATTGCGGGTACTTATAGTGCAGAAAGACGATGTCTCACAGTATAAAACAGAAAATTTGCATGTTTCCACACTCATAGAAACATCTGTTGTAGCGAAGTAAATAAATATTTATTTTTTATAAGTACATCAGGATTAAATGCATTTAAGTTATTTAGAAAATAGTTAAAATAATGAAAAGTAGTTTAATCATCAGTACTTATTCACTGATTCAGTACGGTTGCAAAATTAAAGTTTATTTACACTACATATTTGTGAATACGTTTGACTTGGATTAAAGTCATAAACTATAATATTTAAAACGGTTCCTGAGTTTGTCTAAAATGTTGATTTTTTTTTATTTTGTAAACTTATTATTTTATATGAGCCATTTCTTTGATAAACTAGTTCTGTATTTTATAGTTTTTGCCGAAGTAATTGCGTATTCTTTAACACTCCTCAATCTATCCCGAGACCGACTCCTAATTTTTGTCGTAGATGAACAGCGGCTGAGTGATAATTCAACAGTGTAGAAAGCGTCATAAAGCCCTAACAAGGTTTAACTTGCAAATCAACTTTGAATCTGCACAAAGTGCGAGATACCAGTTTTAAATATGGTGCTAGAAAGCATTCTTATTTAAATCGCTTTTGCATTAGATATTTTAAGCAACTCAGTTTCTCGTGCATCTCAAAGCGTTTAATGATTGGATATACGAGTATTAGAACTCAGCTACAGAATTTATTTCAACTTGTTTATATAGATTAAATAACTTATCATGAATGCGCTTTTAAAAACTTGAAAGGATGTTATGAGTTCAACGATATACATTAAAATGGCGTTTTAAGGGGCTCCGGGACACAAAAATCTCCAAATTTTTCAAAAAATATTTAATTGCATTAAAAAAATTTCTATTTTTTCCGCTTAAAATGATGTTTTTATCTTAATTAGAACAGGAGATGTAATTTTTTTTGTTTTGGTTTGTTTTCAAAATCTAGCTTTCAAGCTATGTTTGTCATGGAAACGACTTCTTTGAAATGTAAACACGCTTTTTTGCGGTACGTTCTTTCCGAAATTAATATATATTATTATTTAAATTTCAGAGGAATTTATATTTAATTCTTGTCCTTTATGTATATGCACTTCTACTTCTTCTACAGGAAAGTAAGTGGTAGATTGTCTATGTTTTAATTTTGGTTAGCTTTCGAATAATTGTTCTGATATTTCAAATTTAGCATTTATTTAAGTATTTTTGCAATTTTTTTGTGAAATTTTGAAAGATTTTCTAAAAGAAATCTTTAGAAAGGCTTAGAAAAAGAAAATTTGAAGTTGTCAGGGCTAAAATTATGAAAAAAATCTCGACGTGCACAGTCAAATTGTAGTACTTCAGTTCCTACGAAAAGTGAAAATGTAAAGCGCTTAAATCAACTGAGACATTTAAACAGTACAGAAAGAAGGTGGAAATGGCAAAAATTAAACTGAATCAGAAGCTATAGGAAAAAGTTCTTACTTACCTGGAAGATTTAACAGGCATTTAAGCATTCTATAAGCAGCCAATTTTCGTTCAAAGCTTTAAATGCGTATTTCTGCATGATGAGGTTTAACGTAGGATTACGTTTATCCATAAAGGTCTTCGGGAAAGGAAAATTTCAGATGCTAAAACCGTCCGGCCGTCCGTCCTCGCGAGTTATAATTTTGGCAGCACGCCAAACCCAGTCTATCGCTTGGACAAGTTAAACAGAAAAGTACCAAGATTCGTCAAAATTTTGACATATATATATATATATATATATATATATATATATATATATATATATATATATATATATAAATAAATATATACATACGTACATATATATAGATACATATATACATACAAAAGATGTAACAACGATAAGTAATCCTACGTCAATAACCCGCGGTAGTTTCGTTAGAAGGGACCACCTGAATTTTTTTTCACCATATCTCGTCTTTACATTGTTATAAATCAAGAACCGTTAAAGATGAGTGGTTTAAACTCGGAACATGTCTTTTTCAATTATTTTGCTTTAATTTTGTTTCAGCAAATTTAAAAAAGATATTTACTTTAAATATTTTTTGTTTTTTTAAAAATTAATATTTAAAAAAATTCTGAATCAAAATTAATATTTATATATTTCTGTTTAATTGAATGAAAAAAGATTTTGAAATTCAACCAATAACATTTCGAGCTATAAGGATATTAAATTACCCCACATTTTTTAAAAATTTAAAATTTTTTTAACTTTGTGAGAAGTTTTATGATGTGATTTTATTTACAAATTATATGGTTAACCATCACAAAAGAATTCAAAATTCTAACTCAATAAATAAATAAATATATATGTATATATATATATATATATATATATATATATATATATATATATGTGTGTAATATCATAGCAATAGGCATCGTTGGAACAGCTATAAAAGAATTCTTGGGACGCAGTAAACAGTCGAATGATTTAAAATAGTTTTATTGTTGTTCATATGGAGTTCCCCATAGGGAGGGAGCTAGACCGTGTGACATATTCTATGTACAATCATTATAAAGAAGAGCCCGGCTTCATGCCGTGTTCACTTTTTATATCGGGAACATACAGAAGACTTGGTGTAAGCAATAATCCCTATGACGCTATGCTACGTCATGGACTAGGGCGTGTCCGATGATTCTTATCGGTTCAGTCTCCCTAGACAGAGGCTGTTCTAAGTCTATCAGGATATTTCTCTGTCTATAGGGGAACGAAGGGATTAACTACTGCAAATTTTAAGAGCTATTATATCATCATTAGAAATGGAATAAATTATGTTTTATAGGAATATAGACAAGTCAGATAATTAATATAAAAATTATTTTTATATTACATCCCCCCCTCAAAGAAAAAGAAATTCCCCATGCCAAACAAAAGAAAAATTAATTTACCTATTCTGACAATTTAAAACTGAACCTATCCACCAACTCTTCTGTGTACAAAACTAACATTCAAATCTCTGAATGCTCACTTATAAAATTTTTAACAACAATCTTTGCATAATATTCTCTCCAATTTCAATATTCTTTGCAAGTTCAACATAAAAATTGCAACGTACACTACAAAAAGCACAATACAATATAAAAATATAAGACGTCTTGAAGAAAAACATGTGGTAACAAGTGGTGACAACCATGGTTGTTTTGTTTTTTGGCTTATACAGTCTTTTGCAGAGAAATTATTGTCCTTTCACTGCTGAGCCAAATAAAACTGAATACAAATGCACTATCATAATACTGAAAAAAATTGCAATACAACAATACGTAAAAAAAAATACAACCCTATAATAATATACAAACATACATACTTTATTTACATTATTCATGACTCAGTTTTAATTTTTCTGGTGCATGGTATTTTCGTAACTTCGAAACATGCACAACTTCTGAAGATTCTTGAGAGTGGGTATTTTTCTTATTAATTTCATAATTAACGTCAGAAATTTTGCTAAGGATTTTATAAGGACCACTGAATACTGGAGACAGTTTCCTAGTATTAGGGTATTTAAATTCTTCATAAATGACTGACTCATTAGGTGTAAATTGTATATCCACAAATCTAGCATCGTAATGTATTTTATTCCTTTCATGGTAATGTTTTGTTCTCTGAACTGCTATTTTTCTCGCCTCTTCAACAGGAGGATAAATACTTTCCTTTAACGGATTTGTATATGGAATTGTGCCATACATTAAATAGGCTGGTGGAAATTTAGTAACGGAATGGGGGGTCAAGTTGTATTCGTGAGTTACTTCCTTTAGTAATTTAGGCCATGGAACTTTTGTAGATGATTCATTAATTTTACATTTTAAACGTGCGATTATTGTTTGGCCTAATCTCTCCACTTTGCCATTAGTTTCTGGTCTGTGTGCTGTAGTCAATAGTTGTTTAACGTTATAATGCTTAAGAAATTTTTTAAAATGAGAAGATGTGAAAGCTGGATTTCTATCACTTAAGATACTCTTTGGCACTTGAATTTGAAAAATTTGGTTTAGGAAGTTAGTGTAAGTTTCTGTTGTAATTGATTTTGAAGCAAAAGCCCATATAAATCGAGTGTGATGGTCAATAATTAACGTCAGGTATTTTTTAGTTGAATTGTAATGGTTAAGGCCACCCACACTATCAATTGCAATCAAGTCAAATGACTTGTCAACCGGAGGCATTGATTGCAAAAGTCCAAATCTTTTTTGTCGAGGTTTTTTATTTATTTGACATGTATGACAGTGTTTAATAAAATTACTAATATCAGAAGTTATATTTTGCCAATAATAAACAGGGGTGAGCAAATTAATTGTTTTTTGAATACCAGGATGGCCAAATTTTTCATGAGTAATTTTGAGTAATTTCAGTCTTAAAGAAAAAGGTACTACAATCTTTGTAAACCCCTTTTTACGAAGGCATAAAACATTGTTAATTTCGACAAACTTTCCAGTTAAATTGTCATTTTTTTGAGCCTCGGTAATTTCACTCAACTGCAAGAGATGTGATACCTGAGTTTCAACATTGCTTACAATAACATCATTTTGTACATTGTTATCTGGTACATCACGAGAGAGCATGTCTGCTTCGATGTTTGTGGTGCCCTTTGTATATTTAATATCATATTCATACATACTTAACTGCAAAGACCAGCGGAACAATCTTCCTTTTAAGTTTTTAACATTTTTGAGCCACACTAAAGCCGCATGGTCCGTATGTATGGTAAATTTTTGTCCGAAAAGATAATGATGAAACTTATTTAAAGAATCCACTATAGCGAGACATTCCAGCTCAGTAATACAATAATTTTTTTCATAATCTTTTAATGAGCGGGAGTGAAACGCGACAGGGTATAGGACACCAGAAGCATCTGTTTGTTTTAAAACCGCTCCTACACCAGTATGACTGGCATCAACATAAATATGACATTCAGCTTTTGGATTAAAAATTTTCAACACAGGTTTACAAATTAAAGTTCTTTTTAACATTTCAAACGCTTCTTGGCATTTCTCAGTCCATTGCCAAGGTGTATTTTTTTTTAACAAGTTATTTAGTGGCTGTCTAATAGTGGCATATTTGTCAATAAATTTATGATACACATTAATTGAACCGAGAAATCTTTGTAAAGATTTTACATTATTGGGTGGTTTTAGCTTTTTAATAACCTCAATGTTGGTGTTATCCGGAGTGACAATCCCATTGGTAATTTCATATCCTAAAAATTGAATTTGTTTTTGTAAAAAGGAACATTTAGAAAATTTTAGTTTTAAGTTTTCCTGTCTGCAGATATCAAAAATTTGTTGAATGTGTTCAATATGATTAGAATAGCTATCTGAAAAAATTAAAATATCATCAAAATAATTTGCAGCAAATGTAATTTTATATTTAGTTAAAATTCTACGAATTGTTCTCTGAAAAATGCTGGGTGCATTGCGCCAACCAAAAGGTAAACGTAGCCATTCATATAATCCATTATGGGTTGCAAAAGCGAGTTTTTCTGTGTCATCTGGGTGAATAGGGATATGCCAGTAACCTGAGGCCATGTCCAATTTTGAAAAATATGTACTTTGAGCTAGTTTATCAATCAATGTCTCGACCAGAGGTAATGGTTCGGCATCCGACTTCGTCACCTGATTTAATTTCCTGAAATCAATACATAACCTATTCTTTTTGTTTTCATCTTTTTTATAAACAAGTGTTACTGGTGCCGAAAATGGAGACGAACTTTCTTTTATGATATTGGCTTTTAATAACTCTTCAATTTGAGTATCAATTTCTTCTTGTTGTTTTGGTGAAGTTTTATATGCGCGTAACGAAACTGGCAAATCGGAAGTCAATATCAGTCTTTGGGGTTCTATTCTTACTGATCCCACGTCATATTTATTTTTCGCAAATATGTCTTTATATTCCTCTAAAAGTTCTTTTATTTCGGAACTTCCTACATTTTCACTCATTTTCGTTTTTTCCTCGACTGTACTCTGATAATGTGTGCACCCATTACCAGAATCCATCTCGGAAACATTCGAAAATGTTAAAACGTTTTCATTTTTATTCTTTTTCTTTACTTCCTTTTTATCTTTAACGTTACTAACATGTAGCTCAACATGATTTTCGGGCATGATATGCAAAGACAAATCGCTGCATTCAGAACTAGAGAAAGTGATCAGTTTTCTCCCATCCTGCTCAACAATTTGGTTCGCACAATTAATTACCAAACGAAAATCAACACAACTCTTTAAACCCAAGAGGGCATAAGGTAAATCGGTGTCAAGTATGAAAAACTCTGCCGATTTAACAATATTACCAATTTTAAGGTAGAGATTGCATGTTTTGTTAAGCTGTATTAGACCTTTTGTTTGTTTCACGTTTATCACTTTATTTTCTCTAATGGGAACATTTAATTTTTCAACAATTTTACTTGGAATTATATTCAGCGAAGATCCCGTATCAATATTTAACCATATCTTATTATTTGAACTCGAGTTATTTTCATTATTTGTTTTTCTTTTATTATGTACGTACGTTTTGTTTTTTGTGTATCCGGATACTATTAATTGTCACTTTTCGGGTTGTGGCTTAGGCGCTGCAAATTCAGACGTAGATGGTCTATTGATGCAAGAGAATCCCCAATGATAAGAATTCATGATCCCTATGTTTGCACAAAACTTACAGGGGTTGGGGGGCAACTCTTGCACCGCATGCGTCGTTTGAGCCTTTGCTGGTTTTGAATTATTATACATTCGTGGTGCAATTTTCTTGTCCTTACTACATTGGAAAGATTTGTGTCCTAGCTGTTGACAAATAAAACAACGGATTTCCGGTTTCAGTTTTTCTGTCTTTCCATTCGTATAGGGTACCCGATGGAACGGTACTTTTACTTTGTCCATGTCTTTGCGAATTTGTTCGTAAATTTTCAATTTATTTTTAAACTCAACTAAATTCTCACATCCATATAAAATGGCTTTGTTCTGTGTAGTGTCATTAATCCCGTTAATGACGTAGGTGATTAAAGCACCTTCGTCTATATTACTTTGATTAGCAATTTGTTTCATGGTTAAAAAATATTCTTGCATTGACTCATTATGTTTTATTTTACGTTTTTGTAGGATGTCATGTATTTCCGCCGAATTATATGTTACTTTAAACTCTTCAATTAATAATTTCTTTAGTTTGTCAAAAGAATTGACTGAAGTTTCACTACGAATGAACAGAAGTGCGTTTCCTCTAAGACAACGTTTTGCGAATAAAAATTTATGAAACTCAGATAAGGAGAATAATGCAGCATGATTTTCAAAAGTTTCAAACCATTGTACGATATTTTCATGTTTTTCTCCCTTAAAGAGAGGAATCACTGCCTCAATGTCAGAGAAGTTTACCATAATTTTTGTTTCTCCCATGTTTGACAATTTTGAATTTTTATCGACATTTTCGATTTTAGAATAACTGTTTTCCTCGTCATTACTGCTTTTGATTTCATGTTCTCTACTTGTATTATTTTTCATTTTGACTCCAAACGTTTCGGTTTGGGTATCATTTTCGTTATTACTTATAAGGTTTTCGGTTTGAGTAGTATTTGCGGTAATATCTGTAAGTTGTACCCCACCTGTTTCGGTTTGAGTACTATTTTCATTATTGACTTTATTTGTGGATCCGGACTGAAATTCAGCATGTTCTGTTTCGAGACTAATTTCGTCTTCCGAAATGTCCTCTGCAATTATCGAATTTTTAAGAAATTCGAAATTAGATAAGCACGAAATAATATGTTTAGTAATTTCCTCTTTTTCACCTTCTCCCGAAATATTTAAAATATCACAAATCTTAATCAATTCCGTTAACTTAAACTGTTCTGAAATTTCATTCACTTTAGCTAAAAACTCTTTATCTCCAACTTCATATTTAAAGCCACAAAAATTTAAAACTCTATTACGATCTAATCTCGTGTTTCCATTTTGGAATATGAGTTTATCTAATAACTTGACCGTTGAAGCTTTTTGCTTCTTCAAAACTTTACAAATTACGTCAATATCCTTAAGTAACATGGTTACAATATTAATATACAAATTCCAAAATATTTACACATAAAGCAGATTCAGTTATAAACCATTATAAAACTACAGCATATTGAGATATAAACCATTTGTTAAAATTATTCATTATTCAATTCAAAAAAAATTCCTATCCACATTTATTTATGACTTAATAAAGAAAGAAAAATTACTCACGTAATGATTCACCACTTCCTTGAACGAAAAAAAAAATAATAAAAAAAAATTTACTCCTTATGTACAGTTTTTGTTCATATTTCACTGGAATCGTCATGCACGAAACGAAAAAAAAAAAATCGGCTTAGATTGTCCACTTTCGTGTATTTTAATCCTGGAAGCATTGGACTCGCACTGTTCTTTGATTAATCCACAGGTAGCACTCAAATAGGAAAGTATCCAGGCTTTGGGATCGAACAGAAGGTTGGTCCTTTTCAAAACAAGTGTATTCACACGCAAAAACATTATTGATGTCGCAGTGGCCGTAGAAATACTGCATCGGAACTAACACCTCTTAAAACGCTGTCTGTCATCCTCCATCTGTATTCCAGCTTCCGTTTCGGTTTAACAGCGAAGTTCGCGGGTAGACACAACACATTCCTCCAAGAACGGCGGTCTTTCACACATTTCATCCATCGCCTGCGTCCCACAAAATTTAATCGTTTTGTCTAGCCCCCTTTATTGTCCTGGCGGCTTGTAATATCATAGCAATAGGCATCGTTGGAACAGCTATAAAAGAATTCTTGGGACGCAGTAAACAGTCGAATGATTTAAAATAGTTTTATTGTTGTTCATATGGAGTTCCCCATAGGGAGGGAGCTAGACCGTGTGACATATTCTATGTACAATCATTATAAAGAAGAGCCCGGCTTCATGCCGTGTTCACTTTTTATATCGGGAACATACAGAAGACTTGGTGTAAGCAATAATCCCTATGACGCTATGCTACGTCATGGACTAGGGCGTGTCCGATGATTCTTATCGGTTCAGTCTCCCTAGACAGAGGCTGTTCTAAGTCTATCAGGATATTTCTCTGTCTATAGGGGAACGAAGGGATTAACTACTGCAAATTTTAAGAGCTATTATATCATCATTAGAAATGGAATAAATTATGTTTTATAGGAATATAGACAAGTCAGATAATTAATATAAAAATTATTTTTATATTACATATATATATATATATATATATATATATATATATATATATATATATATATATATATATATATATATATATATATATATATTGTGTGTGTGTGTGTCCCGGATCCCCATAAGACCTTTCATTTGTAAGACTTTCCGTTACTTGTTCACTGCATAGGTTACAAACGTATAAGTCGGTGCAGTTAGAATCTGTCTGACATGTGCAGTTATAAAAAGGGTCTCATTTCTCCTTTGGACAATCGTTATTGTGATGCTCAAAGCAGAGATTTTTGGAACATGATGGAGACTTACGAATTTCAAGTACAATAAGCAATTGTGTATGCACGTACTTCGTTGTTATGTTGGATGCAGTACAAATGTTTTCTAAGCTAAATTGACAATGTACAATTTTTAAAACAAAACATTATTTGGATGAATATTGCGCAGCAGTGCTTAATATTTGCAGCATCTATGGCATATGCCTCCTGTTTTAGCTTTATATCACTAAACCAATACATTATTCATTATTCTAAGGAACAAAATTATGGCTTTAAGTAGTTGGTATAAGTCTATTGTTTTGTGTCTCAAGATAATTGTCAAGAAATTCGAGGCAGCAATTAACTTATTGACTACCTAATCAGAAGAGAGCTCTAAATCAGGAGTGTCCAACCCGCGGCCTGTGGGTCGCATGTCGCCCCAAGCAAGTATTAGTGCGCCCCAGTAAGAGAGCTCAAAGCGAAAGAAAAATATTAATAGCCCGCCTCAGCGATGATGGCAGGCGGCCATTACAGATCCCACTTTGTTCATTCGACAGATTGACAATACATCATTTGAAAAGGGTCCGTATAACCTTCGGGTGTGGACGGCGGCGATATTACTTACATCATTTGAAATATCTTTAATTCTATAAAATATTCCGTATGTAATTTCTGTATATTAATTTCATTACAAAAATGAAATGCGAAGTTTTTACAGATTTAATATGTCATATTTATAGTATTAAAATTAGTATGAAGAAGAGTGAAGCACACTAAGAGTCAAGTTAGAACCAAAATATCGGATGAACATCTTGAGAATTGCGACCACTTCAATTGACCCAGATATTGATGCATTAGTTTCTCAAATTCAATGCCAAATATCACATTAATTTTATGGCCCCTATACTTATCTATACTTATATATAAAGAGAGAGCGATTTTGTACGTGGAGTGTAATCTCCAGAACCCCTGCACCTATTTGAAAAATTCTTTCACTGTTTGAAAGGTACATTATTCCAGATGGACATAGGCTATATCTATACTTATATATAAAGAGAGAGAGCGATTTTGTACGTGGAGGGTAATCTCCGGAACCACTGCACCTATTTGAAAAATTCTTTCACTGTTTGAAAGGTACATTATTCCAGATGGACATAGGCTATATATTATGTATATCTGATCAGTAGAAATAAAGTTAGGGGGGATACTCTAGATTTGTGTGCACGGCCGCCATCTTGGATTTTTCCGCCAGGGTTTGGCGCACTTCGCATGGCGATAATTATTGCGTTCTGGTAAAAATAACCCAATGTCAAATTCTCTAATTTTAAGATCAAACAGTTATTTCTGATGTGATCTTTTAATTACAGTATAATAATTTTAGGTCAGGTCTTGGCCTTGACCTGGAAATCTGAGTCAAACTGACTATACTCAAAAGAGTAAATTATTTTTAAAACTAAGAGTCTTTTTGTTGAAAATTTTTGAATCCATTATCAGTTTTTCGTTAACTTATTAAATTTAAGTTGCTTTTAATTTTGTTTATCAATTGTCAATTAGTATACTATAATGATACACCATTTCATTTATTTGAAGTAAAAATTATCTGCCATCATTTTTTCGTAAAATGTAAAATACAGTATACATTTTAAATACAATATATTTTAAAATATTTTATAATTCCAAGTTGTAGTGGATTACAAATAAATATAAATAACTGAAGTTCAAGTTCTCTCTCCCCAGTAACCTAAGTTAAAAAGTTAGTTAAGGTTAAGTTATTGGTTTAGGAAAAGGGTTTTTTTTTTCTTATTTCCAACACAGCAGGATAAATGGTCAAATAATCCTTGTCCCGATTTTATTGTATGCACCAAAAATTTGGTTAAGGTCAAATCTGAAGTAAAATTTCATTACCACAATGCCCTACCCCCCCCCCCCGAAAAAAAAAAAAAGAAAAAAAAATAGGATCTGGTTACTCACCATAAATTTATGGGTTCATAATTATTTTACATTTTTCAAAGCTGAATTTTAGATAATTTTTAAATTGCAAGTTATTTAGGTGGTATGAAAATGCTGTATTTTTATCTAATTAACTATATATTGGCATAATATTTTGGTGATTCATTGCTATTAGTCAAAGAGTTAGGGCAAACTGAATAGATGGCATTGAAATTTTATCTCTAAGTAAAATTCATTTGACCAAATTTTTCATATGGATCATAATTTGAAAAGGTAGTTTTTAATTAAAAATGACAAAAAAAATCTCAGTCCAACGATTAAATGATTTTTCAAAAATATTTCTAAGTTTCACAATTTAAAAAGGTCATTTTTATTAAAAAAGCTAAAAGAAAAACCCAAAATTTCCAATATTTGAGAATGATTTTTTCAATAAAGTGGTTTTTATCAAAAACCCAAAAATAAATCTAAGTCCAACGTTTAAATGATTTTTCAAAAATTTTTCTAAGTTTCATAATTTAAACAGGTGGTTTTTATTAAAAAAGCTAAAAAAATTCAAAGTCCAGCGTTTTGAAAACACCGCTTAAAACACATTGGCGAGAAATTTTCCACTTCTCAAAACACGGTAAAATCGCCAAATTGGCGCAAAAAATCCAAGATGGCGGCCGTGCACACAATTATTAAGTAACGTAATATTAATTTGAATATTATTTTAGGTGCTTAAAATAATTAAAAAAACATTCTTTACTTAAAATCCTTTTTTTATTTTTGTATTTTTATTTCATCTCTTACTCTAATTTTGAGATACCAATGTGTATCTATACTTCTATAATCTATCTATATATATAAAACAGTTCCGTAACTGACTCATTCATTCACTGACTGACTGACGACTGACTGACTGACATACAACGCACAGACCAAACCGCTGGATCTAAAGGGCTAAAATTTTGCATGGCGATTTTTCTAATAGTGTAGGGGCGCACTAAGAAAGATTTTTCAAAAATTCTTCTTAGATTTTTTTAAATTAAATTTTTAAGCTGTTTTTAAAACTTTTTTTTACGTTTGCATTTAAAATAATACATTGAGGGTTATAAAATTTATATCACGAGAAAGATCATAAAAATTCCTTTAAAATAAATTTTTTTCGAATTTTTACCTCCATTTCCTGATTTTTGGTGAATTTTTAAATATTAATTTTTAGAATTTAATTTATTAAATGCTGATCACGTGATTTCTTTTTCTGGTACTTTCAATAAATTTATCGTCACGTGCGTAACAACTAAATAGACAAAAAAAAAATTTTTTCTCTTTCTAATGCAACAGACGATTGGATATTATCAAAAAAAAAATAAATATCCCTTACGATTTTTTTTATAAATATACAAATATATATATTTTTTTACATGAATAGTATACATTGATCGTCGTATTTGTTATAAATATGTATATATATATATATATATATATATTGGCATTAATTGCATACATTGACCGTTGTATTTAATTTGAATGTAATCCGTAGCGAAGTGCGGGTTTTCAGCTAGTATTATATATATCTGATCAGTAGAAATAAAGTTAGGGGCTTAATCCTAACAATCTCCATTGTTACCGCTACTGTCCTCTACCGCATTTTGTGCTGAAGTCTTCAACGATCCTTAGCGTGGTGCTATCGCGGTGGGCTTCTGTTCTGACGATAGTGGTTCGAACCTAGCTGTTCTCCGGCACGCCTTTTTCTTTTAAAAAATTAACTTTAATTATTTACTAACGTAATATTAATTTGAATATTATTTTACGAATATTATTTGAAAAAAATTTTAATATTATTTTTAAAAAAACATTCTTTACTTAAAATCCTTTTTTTATTTTTGTATTTTTATTTCATCTCTTAAACTCTGTCTTTTAAAAAATTAATTTTAATTAATAACTAACGTAATATTAATTTGAATACTATTTTAGGTGCTTAAAATAATTAAAAATACATTCTTTACTTAAAATCATTTTTTATTTTTGAATAAAACTACGGTCTCATGCACACCTCTTTCTTTTAAAAAATTAATTTTAATTAATAAATAACGTAATATTAATTTGAATATTATTTTAGGTGCTTAAAATAATTAAAAAAAATTCTTTACTTAAAATCGTTTTTTATTTTTGTATTTTTATTTCATCTCTTATTCTAATTTTGGGATACCAATGTGTATCTATACTTCTATAATAATATACAAAGAGAGAGAGCAGATTTTGTATGTGGAGGGTAATGTACAACTTTTGTACATTAAAATGCACCTTACATCTTTTCTTTTGTCAACCGCAGTCAATTAACCATAGCAACACCCTTTAGCTTACGGGGTCCGTTTTTCGAAATCGCTCTTTACAACGGGAAAATGTTATCTACCTCCTATCCCCATTTTACGTGGGGGACATTCAGCGTGGGGTCAGGGGAAAGAGTGGTTAATTGCTTTCTTATTGCTTTCTTACTATTGAAGAAGAATTTCAATAGTAGTTCTTCGGCACTCCGTGCCTCTTTCATCTCTCAAAAGGCTGAAAATGGATGAACCGCGGGTGAACCGCCCTTCTGATATCTCTCGCCTGAAAAGAAATAGCCTCTAGCTAGAACGACAAAAGATTATTATTCAGTCCTTTTCGGCAAGATTGACCCTCCGTTCCTAGAATGTCACCCAATTGTTCTTTGGGGGCAAAGACATTAGGAAAGTCACAATGAAGTGGAATTCGAGACTATATCTCTGCCGACATCACACCGTATTTTTCGAGAGTATGTGCTTCGGATATATGCTATCCCACCCCGTAAGGAAAAGGTTTAATATTTTTAAGATTCAAGTAGAGGAGGTATTGATAAATACAAAAAGGATTTTTGAAACTGGCAACGTTAAAGGGTTTATTGAAGAAAACTACATTTGGAACTACGCTTTTTATTGGACATTTAAGGTAAAAAAATATTTACAATTTATTGGCTATCAACTGGAAATTTATTGGTATAATATTTTGTTCAACCCGGACAAAGTCGGGACGGGCCGCTAGTCTTTAATAAAATTTATAAGGAAATAAATATAACTATATATTATACTTTTTTACTCATCAACTATTTTTAATGTTAGGTATATTTTTGTGTGGCCCAAAACAATTTGTCTTCTTACAATGTGGCCCAAGGAAGCTAAAAGGTTAGACACCCCTGCTCTAAACTCTTTTACAAAACTATATATATATATATATATATATATATGTGTGTGTGTGTGTGTGTGTGTGTTTATATGCAATACCCTACAATAATGAATCACACAGCGAAATGTGATGGTATAAGGGAAAGAATACATGCTTTAATAAGGGGGTGGTCCCCCCACGGGCTGCAATTACACTACCAACCATTCTGGACATACTTTCAACAAGGTTCTGATACAAAGCTATGAGTATTTGTGTCCTGCTGAAAGAATGTCGTCGATCAGCTGTAGAATTCGGACGTGGTTTCCTGGTTCGTAAGCGTCACTCTAACGCGTCCCACAAATGTTCTATGGGGTTTAGGTCGGGACTCTGAGCAGGCCAGGGAAGACATTTTACATCCATATCTTGATATCACTGCTTGACAAAGGCTACAACATGACACGGAGCGTTGTCGTCCTGGAAGGAACATTCATCCATTCCATAAAATTGCCAGAATGTAGGAAGAACAAGATTGTCCAAAATGTTCATGTAGGCGTCAGCGTTCAATTTACCAGAAACAACATGCAAAGTTCCCAGGCCATACCACGAAAAACACCCCCAAACAAGTACACCACCACCACCAAACTTGAGAGTTGGAACGATGCACTCGGATAACAGACGTTCTCTTGGCATTCTCCAAACCCAAGCACGCTGTAACATCGTGAATCCCTCTTTCCTGAGAAGCGACCAACCAAGCCCAAAGTTCTTTCTGTCCAGAGAGGCCTGATTCCGAGAAGCGAGGAGCCCCTTTTAATTAATAGGAGAAATATAAGCCTGTGGTGAAAATTGGCTTTCATGTATCTGGCTGAGACCATCGGTCGCCTCTCTTCCTTGCCTTACGAGACACCAGACACAAAGCGAAAGTCTGGTGGCGCTATCCTATCGGGAACTGAATATGACCCCGTCTAGCTGACGCTCCCCACCAAGGTCGCCAAGAAGTGCTCCGACTGAACGGCGGTTGACCCCCGTGGGGACTGAAAGGAGTCGACCGTTCGGCTATGGCCACCGACCGTGGGATCAGCAAAAAGCGTGGGAAAACCCACTGTCGAACATAGAGATTTATAGGAACACCTCGCATAGCCCCAGAGAGACGGGAGTGAGAGCAAAGAGTGCCTCAGAGCCTCTGTCAACGTGTTCAGCGAAAGTATTGGGACGGAACAGTCCCAGTTTCTGACCGATGCGAATCCGTATCTCGGCTAAGTCCGTTTCTCGGAAGAGTCTTTGTGTTTAATTGTGTGTATGTGAAGATGCAGACGGGAACTGTCTCTCTGTTTGTATATACGTAAATATACGGAATTATAATACAAGCTGTTGTTTTTAAGTTATTCTGTCTCTTGTGTGTTCATCTCAACTAAAGAGACGTTACAACGATCATCAGACTGGAAGAGCATGTAGTGTGACTTGTCGATCCATAAAACAGTTTTCCAGTGGTCCACAGTCCAATTGCGAAGTTGCAAACACCAAGTGAGTCTGCCAGTTCTGTTGGATGGGGTGATGTTCCGTTTTAGTGCGGCAATACATCCGGGGATATTGGGGGCATGCAGTTCTTTCCGCAAAGTATTGGGGAGCATCGTAACCCCTGCTGCCTGTTGAAACTCACTGCTGATGACTTGGAGTGGTTTCTTGCGGTTCTTATGAACCTCACGCTTCAGGACACGCCGATCCCGTTCGGTCAGTTTGCGGGGAAGACCAATGTGTGCAGTTCGTGTCCCAACTCCCGTAGTCTTCCACTTCTTCAAGACATCACCAACAGTTGACCGTAGCTGTGATAATTCTACCGCAATTGCGCGAATAGACTTGCCACTAATGTGTCAACCAACTATAACACCTCTTTTAAAGTCACTAAATTCCTTTCGTTTCGACATATTGTTACAATTTCACACAGAACTAACAACGTTATCACTTCACGCAACGTATTTAACCTTAACAGATCACGTTCGAGCCCTGGATTTCCGACTGCATGTCGGATATTATGCAAATCCGCTGGCGTCCGGTCCATTATTGTAGGGTAGTGTGTATAGACATATATATATATATATATATATATATATATATATATATATATATATACACAGGTGGTTATCAAAATAATGGAATCACGTATCAATATTAGTGGTGTTTATGAATGTGCTTCGTATTCCTTAAAAAACAAGTCTGGCCACCGGTATTTTTTTATATAATATAGTGTATGTATTATTCTACTGTCAGGTAGCAGTAATGAAGTTAAGGGCATCGTGCTTTTGGAGGCAATAGCGGAAAATGTCAAACCTTGCAGACCTTGCGAAAAGGGCAAATTGTTGGAGCGCGTTTATAAATTGGAGTATCTGTTACTGCACCCCCAGGCCAATGGGTGTCTTTTGAGCTATGGTACCGAAAGTCATGATAGAATACAGGGTGCACGGAAAAACATGTTTTCCCAAACAGGATAGTGGACGAAATGGAGAGCTGAGTGAAAGAGACGGACGAGGTATTGAAGAGGATTGTGACATAAAGAAACAAAACAACTGCAACCAAAATGACCGCAGAGCTCAATAAGCATCTGCATGTTCCGGTACCAACTATTAGAGACAGGAGGGAACTTCACAAGCAAATCATTTAAGGAAGAGTAGCTATTCCTAAACCACTTGTAATAGATGCCAGTACAAAATATCGTCCACAGTGGTGCCACGAGCGCAAATCCTGGTCGAGTAATATGTCTAAAAACAGCATTTGGTCCGACGAATCATTGTTCACATTGTTCCTCGCAACAGAACGTGCGTAAGTCTGGAGAATACCTGCACAAGCGTAAGATTCTGGCTGTCTAATACCAGCTGTCAAACATGGCGGTAGATCTATCAGGGTTTGGGATGGCATCTCATGGTTTCTTTCAGGCCCTATTATAAACCTTAAAAGGGAGATTGAATGGGAAGGACTATGTCGAAATTTTAGCTCACTAGTCCATCCTATGGTGCAAACATTGTTTCTTGCAGGAGATGGTGTTCTCCAGGATGATAATCGCCCTTTACATACAGCTAAATCTATCAAGTATTAGTTTGAAGAGCATGAAAAAGAAGTCAAACATCTTATCTTGCCCTGTACAATCCCCCCCCCCGACTATATATCATCTAACCACTGTGATCTGTATAAGCGGATAGAGCTAGGTACCGATATCCACCACAGCATCTCTAAAGGAACTTTCATGATTTTTCCCTGAAGAATGCTTTAATATATTCTTAGCCACTATTCATGACTTGTATAATCCAATTCCAAGGTGAATCAGGTAGTATTACATGACAAAGATGATTCTGCGCCGTATTAATAAAGGTTTTTATGACGTTTCTTAGTGTTTCCATTATTTTTATAACCACCTGTGTATATATATATATATATATATATATATATATATATATATATATATATATATATACACCAGTTATCAAAAATTGAGAAAAAATCACAAAAAGAGGGATAACACGTTCAAAACTAGGCCAATCTGTTTAAAATTTGAATATGATGTTACGTAAAAGGTGCTGAACAATACTACATTATGCAAAATAGTGATGCTGCAATCAGAATACGTCATTTGCGATGATCATAAAAGTGAATGTCTCAGAGCAAGACGGTAATTGTCTCTGCCTGACTGAGATTAGATATCTGGCATAGCCAAATTGTAACAATGACCTCCAGGCATCATTTGACCGCAGAACTGCGATGGAGAGCTATTAGGAGACTAGAGGCAGGGAAAAGTCAGACAGAAGTGGCCAGATGGCTAAATGTGAGTCCGTCTGTGGTTTATAGACTTTGGCAACAATTTCTAACCACAGATTCGGCATCCAGGAGTTTCAGCCAAGGACGGCCACAGGCTACGACGAGTGCCGATGACCGATATTTGTCATTATGCGCACGAAGGAATAGAACCGCAACTCTGTCTGAACTCAGTCCTCCCTCGCTGCAAGCTCCAGAAGGTTGGTATCAACGTCAACCGTGCGTAGAAGGCTTCACGAAGATGGTCTTCCATCGAGACGACCAGCCATTTGCGTCCTGCTCATGTCACGCCATAGGCGCGAACGTTTCCAGTGGGCAGTCAACATGTCCACTGGACGCGTGATCAATGGAGGGCTGTTCTCTTTACGGATGAGTCCAGGTTTAGCATCCAAAGCGATAGTAGGAGTATTTTGATTTGGAGAGAACCTGTAACTCGTTTTCATCCATCACACATCCGTGAAAGAGATGCATACGGATCAGGCAGTGTCTGTGTTTGGGGTGGTATCTCTTTGGGTGGACGCACAGACCTCCATGTTTTTCCCCGTGGAAATGTGAATGCTCACACCAATAGAGATGACATGCTTGATGCTTATGAGCGCCCTTATGCCGGGGCAATAGGTGATGCTTTCGTGCTACAGAACGATAACGCGAGACCGCAGAGGGCTCGCATCGTGGATGCTTATCTTGAGCAGGAAACAATTCAGCACATGGAGTGGCCAGCTCGATCACCGGACCTGAATCCTATCGAGCATGTTTGGGACGCTTTAGGACGACGTATAGCTGCTCTCAATCCTCATCCAAGGACCCTAGCCACGCTTTCAACTGCTTTGCAAGACCAATAGCTCTCACTTCCAACCAAATTCATAGACCGCATAATTGACAGCATCACACATCGCTCTTTGTGCTGTATTGCTCCTCGGGGGGAATCATACGCTATATTAAAGGTACTTTTCCTAAACCAAACTGACACATCCGATTTGTTCATTGTATACATATGCTAGATTCTATAACACCATAATTGTCTGGCGATTTCTTTTTATGCTATTTCATACCTATCTATGTGTTGTATAATGTGTATAAGTTTCATTAAATTCTACGCGTAACTTTTTGAGTAATCGCTATTTTTGTGACTTTTCCTTAATTTTTGATAACCAGTCTCTATATATATATATACACTGAAGTGCCACTGAATTAGGGATAGCAAAGCCTATGCAAATTGTGTAGCGCTGCGCATCCTGTATGCGCAAGTGAGGGCGCTGTGGTAACTGCATATATAGCGCGTACTGTGGTTGTTCTGAATTAGTTGTTGGAATTGCCAGTATGGGTAAACTGCCTGATTTAGACGCCTTCGATCGCGAACAAATCGTAGGTGAGCGACGCATGGGCCATTCAATTTCCGAAATCGTCAGACAGCTAGGATTTTCAAGGTCGACAGTGTCAAGAGTATACCAAGAATACATGAATGGTGGAAAAAAAACTAGCGATCGGGCAAACTGCAAAGGACAATTAGCCTTAACAGTGCGTGGTGAGAGACGGCTCAGGCGTATTGTACGTAGCCAGCGAAGCCAAACATTAGCTCAAATTACCACCCAGTTTAATGACGGTGCCAGTCGTACAGTAAGTAAACGGACTGTGCAACGCTCGCTTCACCGTATGGGTTCACTGCACCAAAGAACCTTACGGAATTATTGACAGCTTTAGCCGATATTTGGCAAGCCATTCCCGTGGAACGTTCCCAGAAACTTGTTGAATCTATGCCTCGTCGTATGGCAGCCGTTATCAAGGCCAGAGAAGGCCCAACTCGTTACTAGGTAGGTATCCCTAATTCAGTGGCACTTCAGTGTATATTGTTACGAATTTTAGGAGTATATGGAAAAACTTGCTAAATATGAGAGTTATCGCCAAATTGGCGATGGATTTGGTGACTTATTTTGGTCGCCGAATTTGGTCATATGGCACCAAATGGTCGCCAACTTTCTGGACCTTTCCTGAAGGTTCTGGAAATATCTAGCTGGTTGAACGACAGAGGACGCTTTGGCAGTCTATAAATATACCTGACATTGGCAGTGCAGTCCGCCCTCTTCCAAATTTTCCCTCTTGCTACTTTTAGCCTCCCTTTCGAAGCTTCACAATCATCTCAATACATAGTTGTACGACCCTGCAACGGGCCTTTCTTCTTTTCGTTTCCTCTCGACATGTTTTTTTTCCCGAGCCATTCTTTAAAATTTAAATTTTTTTCTCTTTAAATTATTAATCATTTTTAACTTTTCCCTCCTCCTTTAAGAATATTTTATTCTTAATAGTAATGTAATCTTAACTTTAAATATCTACTAACTTTAAATATTTTTTACTGAGCACACATACCTCGATACTTAACAACTTGCTTACTGGAGATAAAGTCCAATTGGACCAAGGCACTCTTCTTCTTAACCACAACTAGCTGTTTGGAACTGTGTTCTTTTCTGCTGAGAATTGAATGTATTGAAAGCGCAGTAGGCGAGTATTGTATTGAAGACTCTGTTATCCTGACGTGTTTTTAGAGTTTTCTGATGTATAGAAGACAGTTGTTACGTGTTTTCTGCTTGAATTCGTGTATGCGCCTAAAAAATTTACAGAATAATTTTTTTTTGTGTGTGCACTTTCTGAAGAGATTTCATTCAATCCTACCGAACCCAGGAAAAAGGAACAATATATATGTGTGTGTGTGTGTGTAAGTAATGATCTGTACATCACGGATTCCTGATACGCTGATCATATTGTAATACTACATCACTGGCACGGTCCACTAGAGATGGGTTCACATCTAAGATTCGCGGGCGCGATTCAGTCGCTTTTGTAGACGTGGCAAAGCAGAGTACGAGATTAAATAAACACCCATACTCACTTCACTGTAGACACGTTAGAGAGGAGATATACCGACGGCGATACACGGCGTAAAAGAACGATAGGTAAAGAAACGCGTAGTCACTCGCTTTTGAAGTATTTATTTCACAGAACTCCTGATATTAAAAGTGGACATCAAAGGATGACGAATTGGTACACATGGCAATCGGCAACCTCCTGACCTGCCGGATCTTCAGTATACACAGTTTTCACATTTTAAGGCAGTGGCGGAAACAAGGACGCGGACAGCATAGCAGGACAGGACGAGAGAGGCCAGAAACAGACAGGAAAAAGCTCGCGAAAAACCCTTGCTCTAGCTTATATATGAAGGGTTCATGACCATGACACTAGGTGGCAAAAAAACTTCTAATTGGCTGTCGGTGAACATCTGACCTCGTGAGTCAAAAGTGGTATGATCTTTCGAAAGGCGCGAGATAGACTCGTGATGTTGAATCATGTTTTAAAAATAGCTTTAATGTTCGACGCGTGGCAATTCCAGGGACAAACCAGTTAGCTAGTTCGTTTATCCCTAGATCATAATTTGGAAAGTGGGCTGTACTTTATTAAAACGATAACAGGATAATTTAGAACACCCGTTAGATTAGGACAATTAATAATAGTGGGACGTTATTATTACTTACTTACACTTACTTACTCACACACACACACACACACACATATATATATATATATATATATATATATATATATACATATACAGTGGAATCTCGATCTATCGTTTTCGAAGGAACCGATTGAAATGAACGATAAATGCGGGAAAACGATAGATGCGGAAACATAACAAAGCAATATGATCGTTGGGACTGGATAGGTTTGGTTTGGAGCGCTACGGTCATTTTTTGCTGCACGAGGGCTAATTAGACCGGGACCTACTGCTTAAAGCCGATTCCGAACGGCTACAAACGTCCATGCCAAGAGTGGGATTCGAACCCACAGACTCTGGTACCGAAAGCCAGCGCCCTAGCCATTCAGCCATCGTCCGGCCAAAGTTGGGACTGGATAAAATGAACGACACATACGGAAAAACGATGGATCCGAAAACGATCGATCGACATTCCACTGTATATATATATATATATATATACATATACATACAGTGAACGCTCGTTAATTCGAACTCAAAGGTTCTCAGAAAAAAGTTCGAATTATCCGAAGTTCGAATTATCCGATGTTAAGAAAAAATATATAACTTTAAATGTGTATCACTGACGAAGAAAATCTCCTAGTATGTATAACCCCAGAAAATATATTATACTATGTTATCTAAAGTTAAACATATTAAAAAGCAATACAGACTTGCCTTAATCATAAAATGAAGCAGAAGATATGCAGTAGAAAGTAAACTTTTATTAAAAATATGAATTACACTTTGGGGAAAAACTGTAAAATGGATGTTTGGTTCTGTTTATGATGCCTACATTGTTCAGCCAGCTTCTCGATTTTATGTAAACATTTCAATTCATTTTCAGAGGAAGGTTCCATCTGAATAAACGCTTTCAGAGTTTTAATAGAGTCCATTATGGCTTTGTCTATTATGGTCGCATTAAAAATATCTTTCGGCAGGTAAGTTAAGAAAAGCCCTGGCAGTTTCCTACCGAAATTAATGTGCATACGTCTTCGTTTACATCAGAGCTTTGGCCACATACAGTTTGATAAGAAATATTGTGCCTTGACTTAAATCGAGAAAGCTATCCATCACTGCATTTAAAATCTTCAATACCCATTCGACTTGCCAATTCACCAGCCTTCGTCAGCACTAGGGGTCCATTTATCGGAAAATTTCGAGATCTAACATCCTGGAACCATAGCAGTAGAGCTTTTTCTAGAACTTCTTGGGACGCATTTCCCATGCGTTTCCTTCCTCTAGCAAATTTTGATTTTTCCCATGAATCTAAAATTGACTCCTTGTTTTTCAAATTTGTTGACATGGCATTTTTTTAAATTCCATAGTCAGCTGCTAACTTTGTTTTACATTCGCCATTCTCTACTTTCTTTAAAATTTCTACCTTTGTCTCCGAAGTTAGGGTTTTGTACTTTCCCCGTGTAGACATCCTGAATTTTTACACGTTCACACCACACAATGAGGAATAAAAACTAGACCACATTAACTTGTCTGCTCTGCAGTTATAACTGACGCAGATCCCTAGAATCTGAAGTAAAGACTAATTTTTCTAAAATTCTAAGAAAATCGATCTAAATAAAGGAAAATTGCTTTTTCCGTTTAGCACTAATAAGAAGGACAATAGCTACTAACGTTTAGAGGGCATGCAATAGTCTAGGAATGCAGGCATGTGCCTCTTTACACAGAAAAGAAATTTTGACACACAAAATAATAAATACAGTGTGTATTTTCTCCATTAAACGAGGAAAAATAATTTTTTTGTCAAATTTATAGTTCGAATTAACCGAAGTGATAAAAATTTAGTTCGAATTAATAAGATATTTTTAACATTAACTCCAATACAAGTTTTTGGGGGCCTGCGGATTAGTTCGAATTAACCGAAAGTTCCAATTAACCGAGTTCGAATTAACGAGCGTCCACTGTATATATATATATATATATATATATATATATATATATATATATATATATATATATATGGGATGTGTTTGAACTGAGGAATGACGCCTTCGTACACACTCACAGGATTTATTTTATCACGACACAAGACACTTAAACATATAATGAAATGAGGTTTCTTGGCTCCTACTCGAGCAAAGCGATCTCTCCTCCGCGAGAGCGTACTTCCAACTGGCGTAATTCGTCTTCAAACAGGAAGTGGTGAGAGGGCCCTCTAGCGGCTGAAAGTAAGTCGCTCCCACATTTATATATATATATATATATATATATATATATATATATATATATATATATATATATATATATATATATATATATATATATATATATATATATATATATATGTGTGTGTGTGTGTGTGTGTGTGTGTGTGTGTGTGTTTGTGTGTGTGTGTGTGTCACATTTGGAGACCTAGGCTAAGTTCATTGCTCCAGTTGTGTAAATCCATTTCTCCCTAACTTAAAAAAATAATGTTGAGTGTTATTGGATGAAATCAAATTAAGACAATTTTTGAAAGTATTATTTTAAAACCTGCTTATTATATTCCTGATTATTTGCAATGTTTATTGCCAAGTTACTTTTATTTAAGTTTACTGTGTTGAATTGTATTTTTAAAATTTTTCTTATTAATTTGTTTCCATGGTGCATTTGAAAAAATTATTTTAGAAAACCTTTGAAGATATTTACCAAGAATTTAGCTAATTAACTTTACCAACCACCATGAAGGCTAAACCTGAACAGCGACCAAACTCATGAACCAGAGATCTATTTCCTTTTTGATTTTATTAATTTTTGGGGTGCCTAACACCTCTTGACTCCATTTAGATGGTTAAACTTTGCGTGTCGTCCAAATAAAGAAAAAAAATCTATCTTTTAAACTTTCTCTTAGAAAAACCTATTATGTATAAAAACCTTTGGATCTCATGAATGTAACCCGACAATGACCATTTTGATTTATTTTTGCTTTTTAAAAGTTTAAGTACTATTTTTTTAAATAATTGTATTTTTATCATTCCAGTTTAAGTGTATATTTCAGTTTTTTGAATAGTTAAATATTGCCATACTCGTTCCAAACTATAATTCAAGTCTATTAATATTCTTTATTTTTGTTTAATGCAAGTTTATGCTATTTTGTACATTTCGTGATCTGAGCAGACACACAAAGATGATAGTAATATAAAATTTAAATTTGTCAACCCCCGAGTCAAAATTTTATTCCAAATTACTCCTCAAAATTTTAGTCCCAATTGCGCTTTTGATACTCGGGTCTCGCCTGATGGAGAGCCTTGCTGAGGGAGTCGGCCCCTCACGCAAGTCTTTTCCGGAGGGGGGGGGGAATTGAAATAAATTCCAAACCCCTTTTTACTATATAACACGCCTGTTCCAAATTCTTCATCATAACGCAACAGAATACCGTCCCCTTAACCTTGGATTGCGACCTAAATTCAACCAATATCAAACTATTAGATTTTCCTCTAAGGCCACGCGCGGAAAGAATTATATAACGAAGTCTATTCTAAAAGCTATGACGTGAACCCTTTCGATAATCACCCCATGTGGCGTGATGGTCATGTGTCAGTTTTTTAACCAATTAAAGTTCAGCCCGCTTGAAAAACCCGCGCTTTTCTCGATAATTCCGTAGCTTTGTATGTTTCCTCACAGCCAGAAAAGATGTGAGTTTTCGCTCCTGTAAAATTTGTACGGGCGGGGCCGCGTCCCCGTCAGCGTCGCGCGATGTCTTCGAGTAAATCTAATTGATGTTCTACGAAACAGTGTCGGAAATAAAGACTTTGTATGAACCAGCTGCCTTTTTCCTGATGTGTTCGGAGGTGTTTTATTGCCCTCTCCATCTACCTCGCTACTTTGATTGCACTTTATGCATACAAAATGTTTGAAGCTCCCGGCCATTGCTTCGCCCCGCCACAGCTTCCATTTGCCTTAGCTACGACTACAAAACTGATGATTTCAACGGTCAAGTTATGTGCCCGGCTACAACCATTATACTATTATTATTATTATTACATATATATATATATATATACGAGGGTTGTAAATAAAGTTGTGGCAACGTAGCCCAGAAAGTCGTAGAGCATCAGGAATTCGCAAACAGGATATCAGAGGAGTGAGGTGGAGCTGTCGTCGATGTATAGAGTGCATAAAACCATCCATCCATTAGGGGTAGTTGCTGCGTGACACTGAAGTGGACAGTGTCGTTTCTACCACTCTAAATCATGTTTACAAAAAGTGATCAGAGGTCGGGGATTAAAATCGAGGTTGCCTGTGGCTACAGCACCATCTGCGCCCGGCTATACGGCGCAAACGTCCACATTTATTGCGGGACAATCTCCCTATCGTGTTGCATGACAATGCTCGATGTAATATTGCACGAGCTGTAAATGATCTTTTACGACGGTGGTCTTGGGAGGTGTTGGAACACCCTCCGTACTCACCTGACATGAGTCCTTGTGACTACATGTCAGGGGTTCTTTCAACTTAGGCCTCTTTCCTAAGTTGAAAGAACCCCTTCGAGGCATCCGATTTCCTGACTGTCATCCGAGAATTAGGGCGTTCTATTGCTGACATCAACACACAACACCTTGTCAACGGTATCTTACGGCTTCTTGACATCTGGCAAATGGTACAAGACTTCGCTGATGATTATATTGCAGGAATGTAATGTACACTCATGTTCATAAATTAAGGATAATTCAGAATCACACGGAAATCGAACACTAAAATAAAAATTTCACCTGTAGAATTATCACACACGTCTTCAAGAATAATATGCAAATTACAGGAAGCCACCAGATGACACCGATAGTACGTCACAATGACGAGAGTGTAAGAGAGGGGTATTTAAGGAATAGTGGCAAAGAAATAAAATTGTTTACAAGCGTTCTGTAAGCCGTTCAGTGCCATAACCGAATAGTTATGACACAAAGGACGCATGGAGACGATTTTTTACGTGGTAGAATTATCGACCGCCTCGAATGTGGGCGTACTCAGATGGAAGTATCCGAGGAACTTGGAATTGACCAAAGTGTCATGTCTAGGCTTTGGGAACGATTCCAAGATGATGGAAATGTCAGTAGACGTTACAGTACAGGTCGCCCCCGAGTTGCAAGCCGAATAAAGACCGGTATTTGGCAGTAACTGTCAAAAGAAGCAGACGGAGCACAGCATCGACCTGTCTCGTAAGCTATCTGCAGCCACGGGTACCACAGTTTCAAGGCAAACCGTGTACAGAATTTGGGAAATATTGGTCTATATGCTCGCAGGCCTGTCAGATGTGTTCCGCTCACGGCAGCTCACTGTCGGCAGCGATTAGCCTGGAGTAGAGAACATGCAATGTGGACATCGTCAAAGTGGGCTTGTGTGATGTTTTATGACGAGTCAAGGTTTAGCTTGCAGTCTGATTCACGTCAGACTTTCATATGGAGAACGCCAAGTACCCGTTACCACCAAGACAACATCATTGATCGACACCGTTACGTTGGTGCAGGATTGCTCGTTTGGGGTGGAATTATACTGGGCTCCAGAACAGATCTGCATGTTCATATCGGAACCATGAACGGCCACATTTATCGGGACATCATTCTGGAACAACCTGTACGTTTGTTTAGGGGTGCCATGGGCCCAGAATTTGTGTTTATGGATGACAACGCCCGTCCTCACCGAGCAAACATCGTAAACGAATGCCTTCAATCTGAGGATATCACCGTATGGAATGATCAGCATTCTCACCTGACTTGAATCCGATAGAGCATGTGGGGAACATGCTTAGCCGACGAGTTGCAGCCCGTCAACCACCTCCTACATGTGTACCGGAACTTGGGAGAGCATTTCTTGCTGAGTGGAGTAATGTTCCACAAGATCAGCTCGATAATTTGATACTCATCATGCCTAGGCGTTGTATGGACTGTATTTCATCGCATGGGAGACATACAATGTATTAACCATCATACCAACCATGTAATATTAAGTTTTTGTAAAGGAGATATTTTATACAATTGCTCCAGGGAGCAAAAATCGTAATTTCTATGAATGGTATCATACATACACCATCTTTTTTGTTCTTTATCTTTTGTTTAATAAATGGACCGTCTTTTGTTTAATAAATAGCCGTCTTTTGTTTAATAAATGGACTTTTTGAATAAGTCACGTTTGTTTTGTTTCTGAACCTTTATTTGCCGGAGCTGGCATTATCCTTAATTTATGGACATGAGTGTAATTTTGCTTGCACGTTCATTAAAAAATATTTTCCGTGTATGTTGGCATTACTTTATTTACAACCCTCGTATATATATATGTATATGTATGTATATGTATATGTATATGTATATAATACACAAAATTAAGGAGACTCAGTCGGGGAGCAGAATCAAATAGCACAAGCACCGTTACAGTTCTTTCAACGATTTTATTCCAAATGTCCACTGCATGGAGATGGATTTTCCACACAATCGAGATAATACACAAGTAAGCCGGATTAACAGTCGTGTATACAGAAAAAGCATATTGGCGGATTTAGGGCCTGTTCACATAGGAGTCCGTAGCGTTGCGTTAAGGAAAAGATGACGTTGAGACGAAAATAAACCAATCATAGGCGTTAAAAATTTCATTGCTAATCGTTTGGAGGCCTATGATTGGTTTATTTTCGTCTCAACGTCATCTTTTCCTTAACGCAACGCAACGGACTCCTATGTGAACAGGCCCTTAGTCGGAGAAAGGGGAGAGACACAGCATGACTATAATGACAACACCTCGAACGGAAACAGTCATGTTAAAAAAAAACCTGACAAGCATGATGTTCACACGAGACTCTCTGCCTCGCATTTTTCTCTCTCTGGATCAATCCAAATCTCCCGACTCCCACGCGTGGACTCTATGGGCCTGTTCACATAGGAGTCCGTTGCGTTGCGTCAAGGAAAAGATGACGTTGAGACGAAAATAAACCAATAATAGGCCTCCAAACGATTAGCAATGAAATTTTTAACGCCTATGATTGGTTTATTTTCGTCTCAACGTCATCTTCCCCTTAACGCTACGCAACGAACTCCTATGTGAACAGGCCCTATCTGGAGTCTAGCGCCGCATTTACACAGTCGCGCTAGCGGCGAGTCGAATCGCTTGGGAGGTGCAAGGCGAATGTGTAAACCGTGCGCTCGCCGTTCATCCAGCTTTTCTCCTCACCAATCGGAGCGCTCGCTTCGGGAGTGGTTATCTGGCACGAGTGAAAGAGGCGAATGGCGTCGGGAAGTTTTGTCCACAGCAATGGTAGAACGGTCACTCGCGTCGATGCAGGAACGTGACGAATGTCTCGTAAATGTCTTGCGGGAGACGAGGTGTGGTGCGAGCGTGCATGTGTAGATGCGACATAAGGATAAGAGCAGTATTGTGTCCACGGGGATCGAAAGCCCTTCCCTCCTTCTAATGGGGTGCCTTGAGGGGATTGCAGATCTGCACTGTATATCCGGCATCCTCGGGCCCTACATGAATGCAAAATGGCACCGAACCTGGGAAATTAACCCTCGGCTGCGAGTACGGGTATTGCTACGTAGCTCCCGGTTGTCAATTTGATCAAGGCGCATAAGCGAAAGCTGGGGTAGCCGTAATTTCTGAATACTTCCCTCCTTCTATGTAATGTTTCCATAGAGAGCTATGGAACTGGCGACATTACATAATCTAATTACCATTAGAGTTTTATATTCTTACCTTTCATAGTTTTTCAGAAAATTGTACATGAATTTATTACGAGGAAGAAAATTCTATAAATCCCATGAAAAATTTTTTATTTGGTAGAATGAAAATTAATTTTTGACGCGAACAGGTTAGACTATTTCCATATTTTCCGTGCTTTTTAAACCTTTGAGAAAATGAAAGTTTCGCATTTTAGAAAATTATTTTCATCACTCTGCAACTTGTTCAGGTTGGGGAACAAGCTGCAGAGTGTTCAGGTCAGGAGAAATTGTTCAGATTTACCAAATTTGCCATTTATATTTATGTCTTTCTTTCCTCCTTTATTATGGTTGCAACACAGATTTTCTACAATAAGGGCCTGTTCACATAGGAGTCCGTTGCGTTGCGATAAGGAAAAGATGACGTTGAGACGAAAATAAACCAATCATATGCCTCCAAAGGATTAGCAATGAAATTTTTAACGCCTATGATTGGTTTATTTTAGTCTCAACGTCATCTTTTCCTTAGCGCAACGCAATGGACTCCTATGTGAACAGGCCCTAAATGCTCTAAGACAACAAAAACATTAACATAAAAGGCTTCAGGTGGTTGTTGCTATTTTACTTAGGTCGCTTGCTTAAACAAAATGAAGCAGGCAGGCATCATCGGAATCTTTAACGCAAAGGTTTATGCTTAGATGGGGGCTACAGCATGCTCAGCCCACTACCGAATGCATTTCCGGGAAATTCAATTAAAAAGGGTTAGAGAGCAGATGGTTCAAGTCAAAACTTCTGTAATGTGATAGAGATGATGCAAATTCGTGATATCATTGAAACAGGGGTTTAAACCTGCACATTTAGCTGACATAAATTTGCAATGTCTGTAAAAACAAACGTGTTTGTCAGCCTGAAACATAAACCGTTAAATGTCTCTAATATTCCTGCATGATCAAAGCCTTGAATTCCGTTGAAATCCAGCTCTTCACTGTCTCCACGAGTAGTTCCATTTATTAAAACTGATCGTACAGATGTATATTTTGGCTTAATGCTTAGCCTCTTTGGCATGCTGTATGCATTTTGACATTTAGTAGTTGATGACGGCAACACAGTATGTTTCGCGGGCGCAGTCAGATTCGTAAACAAAGCGACCAGAAAATCGAGGAAACTCATTGAACGTAAGTTTCGACCTCTAATGAACGTAACTACCATCATCTCAAATTAAGGTATACCTATTTAACTACCATGAACATGTGATATTAAAGTATACTGATTTCACTGTCATTACGCGGAATTTCACTTTTTTATTTACTTTGCCGCGAAAATGCTATAGGTTTGACAACAGTAATTTTTAAAGGGACCGCCGTAGTCCATATTTTGTGATACTATGGCTTGCAAAAATATTTAAATATGAGGGTGATGTATTGTTTTTATGCTTTCATAGATGAATGTTATATCTTAGTCCTTAAGTAGAATCTGCATGGGAAAAAAGCGATTATACACTCATGATACAGAATGTGTTTATTGTGAAGTTCAGATGTGTGAAATCTTTAAAAGGTAATAAGTGTTTGGGGGTGGGATGTCAGAGCTCAGTTATTTTCTAAACATATCAAGATTTGGGGATTATTAAAGAAATATCAATAAAAACTGAGCCAATGAAATTTTTGAAAGTATTTTCAATACCCAAACTTTTGAGCAGTTATATTACTCGTACGTTAATTCATCAGTCTTACTTAAAACATTAACATGGGAGTTATTAAGTATGTGTAAACACAATATACTCTCATTGAAATTTATTGGTATTTTAAACCCATTAGTTGTAAGTTATGAACGTTTCCACTTTCTTGACCGAATTGTTGTATTTCAAGGTGTTGTGATGGTCGAAATATTTTATGTAGGATAAATTACAGTTCTCTTATTGTCTAATTATTAAGTTTTTAATTCGGTAGTGCAGTGAGACTAGATAGAAAACTTACGTATTCTTTATAATGGCACTTTGTCAAACTTATTCATGTCTTACTGCTGAAAGTATATGTTTGTAATTAGATATTTCTTATTTACACTCAGTTTTTAGTTTCAGAACTTAGCTTTCTCTTGTAAGAAAGATCTGCTATGTATATATTTGTTGAAACAATATAGGAATTTTAAGTGTGATAATAAACTTTTCTTTCGATAAAATTATGCTTTGCAATTTGAAAATAAAATTTTTGTTGATTTAATTTTTTTTAATATTATTGAGCGTTAGCAATGTAGGTTGAATATTAAAAAAATTATTAAAATATTCTGCTCTTTGTAGTCTATTTGTAGAGTAGAAAGTGTTTAACTACTAAGAACAGCTGCATTTAGTCCCCTGTAGTGCTCAGAACTTCATTTATTCTAACAGGTTAAATGAGAGTAGTTATCTAAATCTGGTGCACATATTGAAATCTGATATTTAATTTTAATGTTATGATTAAATGAAGGTGTTAATTACTGTTAAAATGGAATATATATTGGTTATACACAGTACATAAAAATAAGTAATAGTGTTATCAGTCACTGCAAAAAATTATGTACATGTTCTCTATTGGCAGTTGGTAACTAAGATGTGAAATTGGTTGAAGCCATGGTTTCTCTTCTGTTAACTCTCTTTCTTTTTCAACACTTTTTTTTCATATTAATTAGCTGGATATCATCATAAATTATTAATACAAGTGTAATATAATGCATTTTCCTGGAAATCTATTATTTAGTTTATTTACAGAAATGGGTGTCACTCATCTGTGGTCTGTTCTGAGCGAGTTATGTGATAGAAAACCCTTGACATATTTGACTGGAAAATATGTTGCTGTGGACTTAAGTGGATGGGTTGTTGAAGCTATTTCATGTGAAGGGTTAAATAAATCTAAGAACCCACATTTAAGGTGAGAAATATTAAATTTATAGCTGAAAACAATGTTTTGAAGTAAAAGCTATTTTATTCATTAATGTACAGTTTTTATCTATGTTGATGTATTTTTTGACTAAGATTTTTTTTCTGATAGAAAAATTTCACTAGCAAAACAAATGTGTCTGTGTGTACATTTTAAAAAAATTCATGTACATATCTTATCATGTGATTTGACATAGTTTTATTTATTTTCGCTAATTTCTATTACAAATCATGTCATTCTAAAACATAGGCAAAATAAGTAGAAAAATATTTATTAAGTAAGGGTTACAAACCAAGGAAATTCTTTAAATTTTATATTTCTTAGAAAGCATACCTTAGGTTGATTCGTTAACGGAATATATATATATATATATATATATATATATATATATATATATATATATATATATAAAACTTTAAATAAAAAACATATAATAAAAAAACTTTTTCCTGCCATGGGCTAATCTTTTATCTTAAAATGTTTTATACCCTGTAAATTAATTTCTTACTTTCTAAATTTTAGTATCTTAAAATTTTGGAAAACTTATCGTATAATTAAAAAAAAAAAAGAAAGAAAATTTTAATTTTATTCTCTCAAATCCAATCAGTTATTATTTAAAATCTTCTTTAAATTTTTATTTTATTTTCTTGTTCAATATTATTCTTAACTTAATATTTTTAATTACTGAGCACATTTACCTTGATATTCATAGCATGCTTCCAGGAGATAAAGTTGTCATGACCAAGGTACTCATCTACTAAAGATCCAATTACATCTGGTTATGTGAATAAAGAGCATATGTTAAAGCTTTAATTTGGCTGTTGAATATACAGAGCATATAGAAGTACCAAAATTTTCAGTTAGGTCATAGAGTTGATAATAATAAAATAAGATTTTGTTTCAAAAACTGACCTTCTGTATTTTAAGACTAAGGTATTGAGAACTTCCATATTTTCTGGGAAAACTTTATAGTAATTTATTTTAAATTTGTAGTTGAATTCACAAACAATGTTTTTGTTTAAATCGTTAGAATAATGAAAGATATTTTAGTAGGTTTAAGAAAGTATATAATTTCTTAAACCTACCTATTTGATGAATGTTCTGTGTAATAAATGTGAGCCATGTCAATGTTATAAATTTATTTATTTTTTATTTTTCAATTCTGTGTGGTAAGATGTTATGTAATCTAATCATTAAGGTATATTAATCTGTTGGTTTAAGATTTTTCTCTGTTGCTGCTGTGATGAAATTATTTTGAAAGTATTTAATGACTATTTTTCAATTTTTGTAATTTATTATTGCTATTATTGTAATTTTTATTTTTGATTCTGTAAAAATGTGAGGTTAATCTGTATTACTTCTCATTTCTCATGAAACAGCAAAATGTTGTAAATGGAAAGTATTCTTATCAGTTAATTATGTGTAAGTTTTTATAAGCTTCTGAAAATATGGTGAAGAGATTTAAAATAGTTGTTATTCAAGGAAGAAAAGATTATTATTATTGATATATAGCTATTATTATTTTCCATTCTGATATTCCACCAGTGAATATCATCCAAGATAAACTAATTTAAATGTGAATTAAAACCCCATCTACCAGAATTTTTATGTAAATTGTTTTAAATGGGAAAGTTCCTGTTACAGTATTGCCTAATTCAGATAAAAGGATTTATTGAGAGTGAATGTTGTACATTTTATGTAACCTATAATAAGTGGCTGCACTAAGAAAAAAAATATATAAAAATAGCAAACATTATAGTATGTCAAATTTTAAAAAACATCAGTTAAAAAATTATATTACTTTTATTTTTCAGAAATCTATTCTTTAGAGTGTCTCGTTTACTTCAGCTTGGTGTTAATCCAATTTTTGTCATAGAGGGCAAACCACCTAGCCTTAAAGAAGTTGCTTTCAAAGCGAGGAATCATGATCGTTTTACAGGAAACAGTTACTCTAGTACTCACCAAGCTATATCAAGACCAATTTTTGATGAAACTCTACAGCAGGTATGCTTTTTTTGTGTGTTAACAATATATAAATAACTAAAAGTAATAAAATGAAAACTTTCTTGGGGCATTAACAAATTAGCTATATGATAATTAAAAATTAAAGCTACTTTAGTGCTCAGTATCTTCAGAAATATAGTATTTATCAAGCTATAATCTTTTAAAAAGCCTTGAGTGTTACAATTAGTGAGTAGTTCTCCTGTTTTACCTACTTGAGTGTTTTAAATCAACCTTATTTAATGTTTTAGTTTAAGCATGGTTATTAACCCTTACATTGGCTCATCAGTCTTTATACTGGTCCCCAGGTCATTGGTCTCAGAGACTGCCATGCTATAAAATTAGGATATTTTCCCATTTTTATAAGTTTTTCGCAGTTATACGTCATTAATGAAAAACTACTGCCTCCTCTCATTCTTGAAAAAGGTAAATAAGAAATAGATTATTCAACAAAAATTTAGTCTGTATGTATCTTACAATTAGAAAAATAACATTGGTAACAAAACTTTACAAATAGAAAAATTTTGGTAACAAAACTATACTAATAGAAAATTTTCGTTAACAAATCTTTACAAATAGAAAATTTTGTAAAGAGAATAATGAGGTCATTGATTCTTGAGATGATTTAAAAATTGCACAAAGAATCATTATTCCAATGAGTGCATTTACTTCTTCTAATGTAGTATCCTTGTAATAATGATCTGAACGATTTTCAATGTTTGAGCGAATTTTTGTTATTTTGCTATGATTGACAATTTTTTTTCAATCATCTTGTCAGTAAATAGTAAACACCAAATTTGCTCTGAAGAAGGGTTGTGCCCAAAGGCCAGTGCTGGACCCTACAACTTGTTTACTCTCACTTTTACCACATTAGAAGGCACTGACTGTGCTATAGGACACAAGGGCTTGGAACTCCAAGTAATGCAATTTTTTTCCATCGATATTGAGTGCTTTCACAAGTTGTAGATCTGTCCTCACTCCCTGAATCATCAGAACTATCATCACTTGTTACGACAAGTTTTCGTGGTTTGTGATCCCTTTGTTTCTGTGGAACATCCCCTCCTCTACTTTCTTTGTCTGATATATCAACGTTCGCATGACTGGACAGTGAAGGCTATTCAAAGTGCTGTGATTTGTAGCTGATGTTCAGAAATACTGACAATCTGCTCATAATCTTGTAAAAATACTTCATTCTCTAAATCTGACTCATCATCATCATCATCACTTTTTTGCTCATTATCGGAAATTTGAGGAAGAATAATACAATTGTTAAGAATGTAGGAGTCTGATTTAATTTCAGAATCCGATTCCTCAATCTGTGATAGTGCGAGAGAGACAAGATGTCTGGTTCATTGTGAAACACGAGGAATTCTTCCAGCCTTGTTAGCTACAACAATAAAACAAAGACCTTGGAAGTAGAATGCATGCAGACTGACAAACAATTAGCACAGTTCAAGGCTTATCCATCATAGAGACTAACAAACAATTAAAACAGTTCAAGGCTCATTGGGTCAAAAGACAGACTATGTTTTACAAAGATTAAATTTAATGACAAGATACGAGCAGGCGAAAATCTCTGATGTGTTGTACTTGAAGGTCAGGACTCGACTGATGATGTCACAAACCCCCAACAGTCTGATCAACCATACCACCACCCTACCCTTCACAACAGGTGCAACAGCAGTCTTCTATACTGATGAGCCGACATAAGGGTTAAACTTCATTTTCTTCCATTGAAAACTTCCATACCCCAATTTCATATGTGGGACATTTATAGCATATTTTGCAGCAATTGTAATTAGCTTATTACTGGCTAAAGTATACTTACACTTAATACAGGAATAAATGAGCATTCAAATTATGTTGAAAATCAATATATACCCAATTCTATGATAGTTTAATAGTACAGGAAATTTGAGGAAACAAATTTTTTTAACTAAAATTATTTATCACGCTAACTCATACTATACCTATATAAGATTCTCTAGAAAACTTTTCTATATTATATATTAACATCACAGTTTTTGGTCAATAATTGTTTGTTTTACCTTTTTCAATTGCCACGAGGAAAAAATAATAAATATGTTTATATATATCCTAGTTTTCAGCTTTCTTATAATTCTATTTTTAATCTGTTAATTTTATGTCTTAATCTCATCTTTCATATTCCCTCATGTCTCCTTCTCTGCCTTTTCTCCTCATCTTGCCTTATTTGCTTTTTTTTTCTTCTTAATGTATATGTCTCTATGAGTTGGGAACTTAATTTTACTCTCTCATTCTTATGATGGACAAGTCTTTTATGTGTTTGCCTTAAACACATAGATGTTCTGAAGAATTCTGTTATTTTTTTCTATTTTTAAGAAATAGTTTAATGATTTTTACATTTATGAATTTATTGGTAGAGACACATCATAGCTTATGTTCATGGGACTGAAGAAAAACTACATATCAGATTGAAACAAGCTGACATTTTTAATTTCTCATGGGAATTTTAAGAAGCTTTTATTTATTGATTTGTCATCAACAAGTTCAATTAAAAGTAATCTGTGGTTTTCTATAAAAGGGAAAAGAGAATTTTCATACAATATGAAGGGACTTAAAAAGTCATTTTAGTTCGTATACTCTTTTAAATTATTTATTGTATTTAAAAAAAAACTGAAATTAAACCTAGATGACTGAGTTTTAACCAAGATTTCTACCTTTGATCTCATCTTATAATACCGTCCTTTCCATTTTATCTGTAGCCATGTCTATTTGGAGTTTGTGTTCTTCTTGCCAGGTTTTTCATATCTGTGGTTTGACTAAAAAATTTTGGTCTTGAGATTTTATTGTGAAAAACACATTATTGCAATGGATTACTGGAATTTCAAATATATATTCATCTTGTTTTTATTTATAGTGCCAAGAACTTTTAACTTGTTTGGGTGTACCTTGTGTGAAAAGTTCTGGTGAGGCCGAAGCATTTTGTGCATTTCTGTGCCTAAAACATGTAAGTTTATTGATTTTAATATTATTTGTGTTAAGTTTTTGCCCTTGCTATTTACAATGGGATATTTTAAATGTGTTAAATAATAATCAAAATGATATGAAATAAATAGTTTGTTTTAAAGGAATTGCAAAAATCTATACAAAAAAATTCAAACAAAATTTTAGACAATCTTTATATTTTACGTATTTTCATTATAACCATCATAATAACCATTTAATTGCTACAAGCAAGATCACTTGTTCAGAGAATTTTGTACATGTAGTGCTATGAGAAAAATACTTAAAACCCAATATCATATTTGTATCCTCTACAGGAATTTTAAAAGCCTTTTATTTTAAAGGCAATTTTTCCTATATTATCCTTTTTGTGACAGTCTTGCTAAGTTAGAAAAGAATCTAATACCTTGGCATGAAATACATGTTTGCAATTTATGATTTATTCTACTATGCCATGAGTTCAGTTAGAAACTTTATTTATATTGTCTGTTTTTGTGCTTATGTGTGTATAATGTATATAAGGTCCTGTTTGAAAGGTTATGATGTTTGAAATTTATTTATAACTGTCTTATGGTTATGCTTTTCATGGAAGGTTTTAGTGTAACTTGAAGAATAGTGTAAAAAAATAAAATGATATGGAAGATTTTGGGCATTTACTGCCTTTTAAATTCTGATGTTCTTCTGATTAACTTTGAAATTCAAAAAATGAACAAAAATTTTTATGTTTTGAGCTCAAAGATAAAAATTTTAATAGAATTTTTATGCTTCATATTTTTACAAAATTCATAAATATGATTTGTTGCTCTGTGGAATTGAATTATTACTGCACAGAATAATTTGTTCCTTTCATTATGCTAACCAGAAACACTCATAAGGTTGTTATCTATTTAAATTAGCATAATTATCATAAAGTAACAGATATTTGAATTTTAAGATTATTTGATAGCTTGTAATTTTTAAAGAGCATGTATTTACAGATTGTTAGTGGCGTTATCACAGAAGATAATGATGCTTTTTTATATGGTGCTGATGTAATATACAGGGATTTTAGCATAAAAGAAAATGTATGTATATGTTTATTTTTTATTAAATGTTATGATAATAATTAGATTTATATTTTTAAACCTTTTTATTTTCCAACAAAACTTTAAATTAATACATTTTTATCAAATGAGTAATATTGAAACAAAAGTATTAAAACAGTATGAAGGCAAATTTTCAAATCAGAAAATATGTTATTGAAAAAGTTCAGATTCTTACTGCACGCATTTTTGTTTATATACGTAAAGTCTTAATATTTTACGTCATATTCATAAAGTTTTCCAAATTTACTTTAAAGTATTAAGTCTAAGCTGATTCGAAATTAACTGTACAGTTAATATTCCTGCACTTGAGACATGCCCTTTCAGCTAAAAATATTATGTTTTCTACTTATAATATTATATAATTGTCACAAATCAGTGAACTTAATTTGGCTTGTCTGTTCACAAAAATTTCTCTCTTGGCAAAATTTGAAATTTGGATAAATCATTGAAATTTAAAAAATATTACAGTTCATGTTAATTTCTCGGCCAGTTTTATTTATGTTACTGTTTGTTCTGAAGTTTCTGCTACCAAATAAATAATTTTTTTTCTCTTTTCATATTGAACCTCATTCTTTTCATGATATCACTACCTTCGTGGTTCTTTATAAAATTTTCTGTTTCATGTATATATTATCATTAAATTACCTGAGGATAAGCCCAATAAAAAAATATTTTTTAATAATTGTTTTCTACTTTTACAATGAGTATTCTAATTTATAATGCAGTTTCTAAAAAACTGAAAAAATTATTTTTCATCATTAATGCTTGTTTCCTTTTCTCAAGTTCAAAAGATAATTACTTAAATATAGTTTTTTAATTGTAGTACCAAATTAAAAGTATCTTTTCTTGATGTTTTTATATTTAGCATAATGGATCAAAAAGTTAGGGTGAGGAAGGGAAAGTTTGAAAATTATTTTCGAAAGTGTTTGGAATCTGATGTACATATTTAATCTGATGTATATATGATGTACATATTATCTGATATGTGTATTTTAAAAATAAAATCAAGATTTTGAAAAGAGAACATTAATAGCACACTTTTCTCAGTTTTAATTGTTTATTTATAAAAAAAAATTATTTTAACTTAATATTTATTTATACTAATTGATTTTTTGAGCTATTAAGTTTCTATAAATTAAGAGATGTTTACTATATCTTGGGGCTACAGTGGTATAACAAAATTATTTTTCATTATTTGACCTATATAATTTCATGTTAAACAAATATTTAAGTTGAGGAATTTCAAGTTATTATCCCCAGGTATTCCCATTAAAAATATTTTAATATGTGTTTTGTAAGTACCACATTAAAATTTAATAGTAAAGCAAAAGGTATGTCAATGTTTAGATTTGATGGATTTAGAAAATTTTCATATACTGTGTGATTATTTTACAGGATTCTCATGTGAATGTGTATTGTTTGAAATCTGAGAAGAACAAACTGAAATTAGACAGAGAGAAACTTGTTGCATTAGCGCTTTTGTTAGGTTGTGACTATTCAAAGGGTGTCCCAGGTATTGGAAAAGTAAATGCTGTAAGTTTAATATCTGAGCTCAGTTGTGAAGATGTTTTACAAAGGTAATTTATTGATCAAATCTATAACTTGAGTTCATTTGTTCACTTCTAATTTTTGCAAAAACAAAAAACAAATGTATTATTACCATGTTAAATTTTTCGCTTTTAAGAATCAATCCACCGGTTTTAAGAATCAGTTTACACTCTTCGCTTTCATTTCATTTTTCCAAAAAAGCCACTTAAACCCTCAAAAGGCACAAAGTTCTTTCTTTTTCTTTTTTTTTAAGAAAGATTGATAAGATGGGATGGAATATAGTCATAAAATTCATCCCTTTCTTTGTTAGACATAACATAATAGTTTCCCCTTATATGCTTTAGCACAAAACTGTCCTATTAGCTTGACCCGGGGGTATCTTTACCCGTCCGGGTCTGATTTCACTTTTCTCCACTGACCAACAAAAATAGGGACTCTTTTTTCCCACCTCCCACATCGTGGTTGCGGCTTCCTGGATCCTGAAACACATAAATCTTCAACGAAGTGTCCACTATCACTTAGGCAAACGTGACATTAGTAGATTCAGCACGTTATCAAACCGTGCAACGTAAGCTAGAAGGTGAATCTTTGTCTGAGACTATTGGTATTGAAAGAGGTATAAACAGCCTCCTGAAAACTTCATTACGTCAAACTACCATAGAAAACTTTTTCTTGCTCCCTTCCTGTAGTTGAAATGTTAAAACTGTTAAGCAGGTATGTTGTAACAAATATTGGATTTTTTCTCCTTTTACTATAATCATGTGTATCTACTTATAGGTCTAAAAATTAAGTTATATTTTTAAAATTATAAAAAATAATTTTAATAGAAGATAATTAACGCAAATTAAATAGTATTTTATGGTAAATTATCTAATATATGTATATATAGGTGTTTGTGGGCTTGTCCAAAAACCTAAATTTCGGCTATAAGAATCAACCGCTTATAAGAATCAAAAACAGTAATAACAAACGTGATTCTTATAAGCGGAAATCACTGTATTTATAAAAAAATCATAGTGGATATTTTTATAGACAAAATAATGTATAAGAAAATATTGAAATTAAATCTAATAGAACATACTAAAGAATATAGTACAGTTTGAGGAACATTTCTTTTACCGTATTTTAGTATATTTTTGGATAATGTCCCATCGTCTGCCACATTAGAAAGGAAAAAAATACTTTTTTTGTCAATTTATTTCACTGTTATGCATGGGACACAAAATTTAAAGTATGACAAAAAGAAAAGAAACCATGTGATCAGCATTTAATAAATTAAATTCTAAAAATTAATCTTTAAAAATTCACCAAAAATCAGAAAATGGAGGTATAAAAATTCACCAAAAATCAGAAAATGGAGGTAAAGATTAAAGTCATTATAAAGAAATTGTAATGATCTTTGTTGTGATATAAATTTTATAACCCTTAGATTATTATTTTAATTGCAAACTTTAAAGAATGTTACAAAAACAGCTTAAAAATTTAGTTTAAAGAATCTAAGAACAATTTTCAAAAATCTTTCTTAGTGCACCCCTAGGAACAGCTTTTTCAGACGCACCGCCCTTGGCAACTAGTTGGCACCAAAAGTTTTTGACGCCAACTTGACGAAAAGTTGGCATAAAAAGTTTTTGACGCCAACTTTTCTCTATTCCGCACACCTGTTAGGCCTACATTGCAAAATGTAGACAAAAACATCAATAACAACCAGGAAATAACAAATAAGTTAAAAACAAACTTACCGTTGATGTATTAAACTTCCAAAAACATAACAGAAATTCCTAGCCGATGGTTTGTAGCCGTCACTAATATATCTTCCGCTGGCTGTATTAAACTTCCAAAAACATTACAGAAATCCCCCGCCGGTGGTTTGAAGCCGTCACTAATATATCTTCTGCTGGCTGTATTAAACTTCCAAAAACATTACAGAAATGCCCTGCCGTTGGTTTGTAGCCGTCACTAATATATCTTCCGCTGGCTATATTAAACTTCCAAAAACATTACAGAAATCCCTCGCCGGTGGTTTGTAGCCATCACTAATATATCTTCCGATGGCTGTATTAAACTTCCAAAAACATTACAGAAATCCCAATCCTAACATTACCCAGTATCCTTCCCTGATAATTACAAACTACATTCTTCACCAACATGGCTGCCATCAGAAATCTCATTAACAGCTCACAATCAAAAAACTTTTAATCTAATCCCAGCAACAACAGAACACGATTAAAATTCAAACTGGGTTGCCAGACAAAATCGCATGGTTACCAAACCATACACAAAATCGCCAAGCTTGGCAGGAAGTTACGTCCATGCCAAGCTTGGAAAACGCGGTGCATCTGCAAAAGCTGTACCCACCCCTTCACTATAAGAAGAATCGCCATGCAAAATAATTTCAACCCTTTAGGTCCAGCGGTTTGGTCTGTGCGTTATCTGTCAGTCATTCAGTCAGTTACGGAACTAACTTTTATATATAAAGACTATGGAAATTCTGGAGTTGCTTGGGACTTCAAAGTCAAAATGCATGAATAAGGATAATAAGGACAAGAGTTTTTAAAAAAAAATGATAGTCAACTGTGATGATAAAAAATTATGAAATAAGCATTTATGATAATACATTAAGGAATGGGCTACATTTCATCCTCCTTTGAAGAGAGGTTTACATCACATTTAAAAGGCAAAATCCGTTAGGTACCTACCAAATTTTTGCCGGTTTAGTGTACTTTCTTCTGCACCTCTGGAAAGCTATGATTGAAAACAATAAAAAAAATTCTAAACAACTATGCTGTGATATTTAAATAGGGAAAAGTTAGAAAAAAGCTCACAATGAAGAATCTCTTCCTTAACTAGAATTTCCTATTCAAATATTTATACATTAATCTTTTTATTCTTATATGGTTGTTTAATTCATACTAATTACATTTCATTTATGCTGTTTTTCATCTTACATAGCTGACAAATCTTTTGCTAATTTGTTACTTCACTAAATATAGGTATTTGTAGCTTCTCACTTTGAATTTCATGAGTGATAAGATGTGCATATTTTCTTTATCTTATTTTCTGTATATTATTTTATCACATCCCATGTATTGTTGCTGATACAGGCAAATGCATCCTTATTTTCATCATCTCTTATCGGCCAGTTTTGTTGTTAAAAAAATTCATGCCAGACAAAAATTGTAAAAATATATTGTTTTGTAGAAATTTGTTTTAAAGAATAGTTTAATTTGTTTTGTTTTTTTCTTTGATTTTGACTATGAATATTGAGTCCTTTCTATTGTGAATGCTGTGTTTAGTTTCAAAATGTGATAATATCTGCCTGCTTAGTGTTTTATGGGGGGTTTTTAGTGTATTGTGTAATAATAATGAATTTTACCTTCTAAGGTTCTCACATGCACAAGTAGATATTTCTCACAAATCTGCTTTTGTATACTAAAAAATACTTCTAATTAAAAAAATGTATAAAAATTTTCTTGGACAAAAGCTTTAACAGGAAAACTAATTTTATTTTTTTCCTTTATTTATTATATGATTGTTTTTTGTTTATTTTATTTTCTTTAAAGATTTAAGGATTGGAAAAACTTGAGTGAATCAGAGCTTTTTCCTGGTTTGGGCAAAGAATCTATGAAGAAGAGTGCTCATTGTAATCGCTGTGGACATCTTGGTATGTATACAGTTTTATTTTACTGTTTCTTGCATTAAGAATAAAACTATGTTTGGAAAAAAATTGTTTAGAAAAATTTAATGTTTTTTCATCTATAGATTTGTAGTCTTGAAATATGTAGCCATAATCATTTTTAAATCATCCTCATCCTCATCTAAATTTCAATTAGAAGAAAATATGACTGAATTTTATGGTTTAAATTATAAGATTCTTAATGTTTTCTATTTTCTGCAGCAGTACTAATCATGTAATTCCATGAAGTGCATTTATTTAATTTAGTGATTCTTTAGTTTTGGAAAATTATTCATGTGTATATATTATCAGTTTTTCTTTTAGTAATATTCTAGGAGAGTAATATATGTAAATAATTAATGTAATAATTTATACTTGTCATTTATAAAGTTATATGTATTTACATTTCCTGTACTGGAGAAATTATTCAATGCTATTTTAGTTCATTGCTATAGATTTGAGAATTAATCATCTTGCTGTTCATTTGGAATGTTATAAGTCTTATAAAATTGCAGAAAGCTAAAAATTATATACTCCCTTTTTCAACCATCACCAGTTATGATGTAGTATATAATGTGCATATTACCTAAGTCAGACAGTAGTTATATGCCTAGATGTATCTCTTGTTTGATGGACTTTTAAGGTGAGACATTTGCAGCTTTATTTATACTAGGCTATAGTGTTATTTTCCAGATACAGTGGAATCTCGATCTATCGTTTTTCAAGGGACCGATTGAAATGAACGATAAATGCGGGAAAACAATAGATGTGGAAACATAACAAAGCAATATGATCATTGGGACTGGATAAAATGAACTGTACATACGGAAAAACAATGGATCCGAAAACGATTGATCAAGATTCCACTGTATTATATTTTTGTCAAATTTTATTGATTTTTTTGTACAGTTTTTAATTAGATAGATTGTATTTCAGTATGGACTCTTACACAGATGATCTGTGATTTAAAAAGAAAAAAAATCTAGTTTATGTGATCTGCCTTTTTTTTGTTTCTACGTCTTTGTGACTGTCAGTGTTGCTACTTTTAATTTTTTTTATAATTTAAAGAAAATTCATAATTTTTATCTCTTGTGCTCAGTATTCTTTTTCTTAAAAACTAAGAGCCTGTAAGAAATATAAAAAAAATAAATATTGGTAGATATAAAATAGGAAAAATATTTTCTGGATTCCAAAGGATTGTTACAAAGGTCAATCTTTTTTTAAAAAGGTAGTAACATAAAGAATAACTTCAATTTATGTCTAGCATATTATATCTTTCTCAAATCTAATTATGTTATGCAGCATTAATAATGCATGTTGTTAATGCTATTCTTGGACAAGCTTGGTTGCTTATGGAATACTAAAAGACTTTAAGTTCTTAGATATGCATATAAACAATATTTCCTTAACTATTAAAGTAATTTTTTATTCTTCCATTTTACCCTCATCTTTAAATCATTATTTTATTTCCTGTTACAACTATTTATAATTGATCTTAAATTCTATTGAAGTGTATTCTGATTGGATCATATTTGTTCATTAAAGTAAATAATTTTAGTCTGCACTTTTATGGCTATTAGTTTATATAATTGATGAAATATTTAATGTCATAATTATGATGTATTTATTATATCCAAAAATTACTGAGCAATTACTGTTTGTCAAAGATTTCATGGATTATTGCTATTTTGTTCTGTGATTTCCACATGGAATAATTTCTACATAAATAAGAGTACAAATATATCGATAAATGTTGCCAATTATTTTTCTCTCTCTTAGAGAATTTGTTATGTAATTATTAAAAAAGATTTACTACTTGTTATAGAGGTATATTTTCAGTTTTTTTTTTCATTTTCATTGTATTATTGAGTAAATGCATTTCAATTTTAGAATGCAAGTAAATATGATTTTTACTTTATTCGACAATATGCACTTTATTCTTTTTATTTATGTAAGAGAAAATTTATTACATTTTTAATGATTTTCTGAATTTGATTTTTAATCTCCTAGGATCATTAACTAAGCATAAAAAAGGTGGTTGTTCATCATGTAACAGTGAAATCACTTGCTATTTAGCCAAACCTGACAATCAGTGTAGCTGTGAATGGCACGTTATTGAGGAGAAAAAACTCAAATGGAAAACTGAGTTGAAAATTTATAATTCAGTGAAAAAAAGCTGTCCTGATTTTCCTGATGAAAAGGTAATTCCTTATTTAAAGCATTTAGCATTACAGTTTGTGAAAACATACTTAAAAAATAGACATTTAACTTTTCTTCTTTAACAATATAGCACATAAATTGTTTGTGATTTTTTTTTCTGTCTTATGGTAGTATGGAAAGCATTGCAGGGTCAGATCTCCTCATAATGGGACTCTTAAAGAATACTTTATTCTTCAATAATATCTGGTATACATTACTGATCATAGTATTTCTACCCTTTTCTTATGATAAATAGCACATAAATTTGTGATTTTTTTTCTGTCATATGGTAGTATGGAAAGCATAGCAGGGTCAAATCTCTTCATAATAGGACTCTTAAAGAATACTTTATTTTTCAATAATATCTGGTATATATGTTCATTACTGATCATAGTATTTGTACCCTTTTCTTATGATAAATAGCACATAAATTATTTGTGATTTTTTTTTCTGTCTCATGGTAGTATGGAAATCATTGCAGGGTCAGATCTTCTCATAATGGGACTCTTAAAGAATACTTTATTCTTCAATAATATCTGGTATTTATGTTCATAACTGATCATAGTATTTCTACCCTTTACTTACGATAAATCTACTTTGAGTAGAATATATTTAATTATAGAGGAGTAATATGCCCTACTCTCTGAGCAGTCTTTCTTTTGTTTTCATTTTTGTTTTACACAAGCCATAATATAACTCTACAACTAAACTTCCTATTTTCTTTTGAGTTGATTACTGCTTTGCTGAAGGCATTATAATTTAACATTTTTGGTGTGTTCATCGAAATCATCCCCATTTAAAATTATTTGTTTATCTTAAAGTTTTGATTGTAAGAACTTTTCTTTAGATGTGTTAGATGATTTTAAGTTTTTTTGCTAAAAAATCATAAAGTTTAACTGTCATATTTTAAAGTTTGGAAATTTACTGCAATTGCGCATTATGATATATCTATTTCTCCTTGTTTTTTACAGTTTTATATAGTCACTTCCTCATTATTTTAATTTAGCTTTATATTTTTAATAATATGTTTTGCTGTAAAATATATTTCTTAGGTTATTGAGGAGTATTTGAACTTCAATGATTCTGTACCACCCGATAAAGAGTTAAAGTGGAACTGTCCGAATTTCGAAAAGTTCCAAGTATGTATGATTATGTAAATATTTTTATGTGTTTACCTTTTTCGTATAAAGATTTTTTTTTCTGATTCTGAAAAAGCATAGTTCTGGGACAAAGTTATGAAAAGCTCACGTGAGTGTAAAAATTCATTTGTTGTCTCTCTGCTATATTTGTTTCAAATTTTGTTGAAGTTTGTTGTTGCTTATGCCACTTGACTGACAGCAACATCAGATTAAGTCCCGAAGGCTTTGGGCGATGAAGGTGCGGCTCCTGTTTTGACTGGCACCACAAGGGTTGGAGTCCAACTTGGGCAAAGGACCAGTCTCGTAATTTTGAACCGAGTCAAGTAACGAGACCAAAACACTTGACCCCGCACCTCCAGAGGTAATTTTGAGAACTTGGAGGACATTGTAGTGACGATAGATTTTATGTGCACCAGCCACCATTAGTGTACATGGCAGTGAATTTGTCAGCGACGAACATCGAACCAGTGACTTTCAGATCTCTAGCCCACTGCTCTTGCCAACTGGGCCACTGCACCCTGTTGAAGTTTTCATAGTGTTACAGTAATTAACCTCTACCTCAATATATTTTACATTACTTTCAATATTAGGAATTACTTTCCTTTATCCCACGATTGTGGGTGGCTATAGAAATTTGTTGAAATTTTTAGAATGGACGTTATGTTTAATTTGTTATTTAGTGTGGGATACTTGTAATATTGACATAATTGATATGTTTGTTAGCAACAAGTTGCATATTTTCATAAAAATGTGCCTTGATTTACTTGAGTTTAATGAAGATTTTGTTAATCATCTTTAATAATTTTAAAATTTTACTGTTCTATAATCTACTGCATATAATATTAAAACTTGATGAATGAATATAGAGAAGCATAAAGGTTGCATAAAGGTCTCTTTTCTATCTGAAGTTTTTGGTACCTGTGTTATTTGCTCTTCTCTCAGTTTTTTTTTCTCCTTTTCTTTTATTCAGAAATAGCCTTATTACTGCTACACTAAAAATCAGAATTGTCGATTTAAAAAATCTATTTTTCACTGAAATGTAGCTTTTTTATAATTTAAGCTTCATATTTTAAGTATGAAACTTCCATTTTGCTTAAGTATAGCATATTTCCATTTTGATTAATAGGTTATGTATGTGTGTATGCTTGTATGCATGCTTGCCCTTTTATTGTACAAAATCATAAAAAAATTAATAAGTATGTACAACTTTCTCTATCTTTTGACTTACATTAATTCTATAGCTATTTTCATGGATTAAATTTTATAATCTGGAAAACAATGTGTTTGCCAACATTGTGTAAATTATTATCTTTAACTTAATTAATGTTCTAAAAAATTTAATTTATACTGGCCAATTCTTGTATTATGAATCATTTCAAGGAGAGATCTCTATTGAATCATTAAAATAGTGAAAAATGTTGAATTAATGTTCTAATAATTTGTTCTTCTCTCAGTTTTTTTTTGTCTTTTATTCAGAAATAGCATTATTACTGCTACATTAAAAATCAGAATTGTCGATTTAAAAACTCTATTTTTCACTGAAATGTAGCTTTTTTACAATTTAAGCTTCATATTTTAAGTATGAAACTTCCATTTAGCTTAAGTATAGCATATTTCCATTATGATTAATAGGTTATGTATGTGTGTATGCTTGTATGCATGCTTGCCCCTTTATTGTACAAAATCATAAAAAAATTAATATGTACAACTTTCTGTATATTTTGACTTACATTAATCGTATAGCCATTTTCATGGATTAAATTTTATAATCTGAAAAACAATGTGTTTGCCATCATTGTGTAAATTATCTTTAATTTAATGTTCTAAAAAAATTAATTTATACTGGCCATTTCTTGTATTATGAATCATTTCAAGGAGTGATCTCTATTGAATCATTAAAATAGTGAAAAATGTTGAATTAGTACTCTAATAAATTTTTCAATAACAGTTAAATATATTTCTGAAGAAGTTTTACTTATCAACATTAATCAACTGTATTATTATTTTATATATTTTTTGTAGGAAAAAGCATTGAATTATTTTGGTTGGACTTTTGAAAATAGCTGGGAGAAGGTTTTGCCACTTATTACTTCTTGGCAGCAATATATACTTAGAAATAACCTTGGTGATAATGCAAATTTTATTTATGAACCTGTAGAGTAAGTTTTTACTTTAAAAATTATATTATGTAGTTTTTAATTAAAATGTTTTAATAGATAAATATTTGTAAAAATATCTTCTGATAGTGTGCTTGTGTTTTCTAAAACAGGTCTATAACTGTGAAATACAAATACTCTATAATATGAATAAATATTTTTGTGTTATCACTGCTATGGAATTACAAACAATAAAATAATGACACTCTGATCAATGAATTGAAATTTGCAAAGAAATGGTTGGAATATTAGAATAAGTGAGTAATTCAGAAAGTTGTATTTATTGCATATGTTAAAGCATCTTTTTGTCAGTCTTGTATAAATCTGTATTTTTCAGATTCATTTAGTAAATAAAGTTTATAGGTAGATCTCATGATACAAATTTATTTTAAGTGCATTATTATTAGTCTAAACATTTATTGAAATGTAGGGATTTGTTCGATAGTCTGTTTATCATGATGCACATTTGTACAAAATTAATGTGTACAAAGAGGCACTGTGAAGCTTTGATTCATTAGTCAGTCTATCTAGATGATTATTGCAGGGCACCTTCTTCTAAAATCTCATTTTGTTTCCTGAAGTTTATTACATATACAGTACAACCCCCCCCCCCCCAATCCATAATAATTTAATAAATGGCCAATTTTACTTCTCCATTTTAACGAAAAATGTTGCTACCTAATTGATCGGTAAAAGAATATGCTTCCTTTCAAGGAAGTGACAGCAGCGATTTTGGAGGCTTTCAAGTGTCTGGGAAAGAAGCTGACATAGCAGAATAAGTAGAATGTGCAAATAAAGGCAACATTAATTTGTATAGCATACAGGAAGTTTTAGATATTGACAAAAATTTGCCGATCGGTGGTTCTCTGAGCGATTCTGAAATTATTTGTAGTATGGTAAATAACAAAGGTTATCGTGACAGAAATTGTAAAAGTGATTCAGAGTGCCCTGAAAATGAAAAAATGTCAAAAACAATATTAGGCTTAGAACACTGGAATTTTATTTCGGAACATGAAATTATGGCATTGTATAGGATTTGAGAAAAAATGATATCTAATAAGCTGAAACTAAAGCAACAGACATTATTGACTGAAATGTTTAAATTATAATATAATTATATGTTCTGTGTTTAGGTTTATTAAATAATTAAACCATTTTACATGTTTTTTTAAAAGTGTGATAATTTTTTCTCCTAAAATTTTGTAGTGTTATTTAAAAACCTCAAATCCAGAAAATACCCAAATCTGGAATTGCCATGTCCTGAACGATTTCAGATTGCAGAGGTTGTACTGTATTAGCTTTTGTCAATGTAAAGCTATACATTTGGGTGATTTATTTCTCAACTGTGGAAATGGGATGACTCTTCAAAGTTCCTAAATGGAATGCAAATGTATTTAATTTAGATATTTATTATTATATTATTTCATAAATATTTAATGAAAAATATAACCTAATGGTCATGTAGTAATTAAAGGATTTTACAGACTAGCAAAATTTGTGAATTTTTAATTTTAATTTCAGGATTTTAAAAGAACATAACCTGAGAGATGTTACTTATTATGATGTTCAGTGGAAAGCTATTGGTAAGTTTCATGTGTTTACATAGCTTTTATCATGAAATGAAATACATTGTAAAATTTTACAATTATTAATATTTTTAAAGATTCCACCTTTAGGAATTTTTCTTTTAAAAATTCGAAATCTGAATACATTTTTAGCTTTTGTTTTTGTGTATGTAAATTTTATTATTGGCCTTTTTAATGTTCTTCAAAATTATCAAGAAGTTTATGTATAAATCTTTTATTTGAAAGTAAGTCTGATCGGGCTATATGTTCTGTTTAATAGTTCTTTTTTTTCTTCTATTTTTGAATGAATTAATGAATGAATTGAATACAATCTTGAATCTATATCATACCTATCATCAAATTATCTAAACATTTCTGAGGCATTACCCTTTTACTTGTGGGTGCAGTGGCCCAGTTGGCAAGACCAGCAGGCCAGTGATCTGAACGTCCCTGGTTCGATGCTTGTCACTGCAAATCTACTGCCGTGTTCACTAATGGTGGCCGGGACACATATAATATGTAGTGGCTGCAATGTCCTCCAAGTTCTCAAATTTACCTCTATAGTAGCAGGGTCAAGTGTTCCGGTCTTGTCACTTGACTCAGTTCAAAATTACGGGACCGATCATTTAGTCAAGTCGGACTCCGACACTTGTTGTGCTAATTCAAAATAGGAGCTGCCCCTTTCAGCCCAATTGCTTATTAAGACCTGGTGAATGAAACCTCCAACCAGGGGGCATATGCAACAACACAACAACACCCTTTTTCTTTGTTAGAATACAGTATGGTAATTTCAAAAGCAGTATTGTAGTATGGTAATTTATAATTTTTATAGTTATCATTTTGAAATATGTAACAGGTGTATACAGTGTTTATATGCCTCTTGAAAATCTAGAACTTTCAGTGAAAGGAAAAGAAGTCTCTGAAAGTCAGGAAAAATATGAAGACATTATTAATTTTCCTCGAAAACCTGGAATTATGAAGGAATTTCTCATTGAACTTAGCTAAATTGCAGAATTTATTTTTTCCTGATATATTCCTATGTTAATTATTTGATGCAGAAAATAGATTTCTCATGTTAATTACCAAAGAGGGAGACTATCATAAAAATTTTCAAAATTTTATTCCCGTTTTTCTAATATATACCTCTAGCTGAACATCTGTGCTTCACTACAGAGTACATTCAAATTAAATACAACAGTCAATGTATGCAATTAATGTCAAAAAAAAAGAAATATATATATATATATATATATATATATATATATATGTATATATAGATATATATATATGTATATATAGATATATATATATATATTTATAAAAAAATTATAGCAGATATTTTTATAGACAAAATAATGTAGAAGAAAATATTCAAATTAAATACAACGTTCAATGTATGCAAATAATTTATAAGTTTAATATCCATAAAAAATACTATTTTGAATTAAATTCTTAAAAAACTTCCATCTCAATTAGTGTAGTGGTTAAATTTTATCTTTTACCTTATTTCAATAATTTTTTGTTAATTTATTTTGTTGTTATTCACGTGATGCAAAATTAATTTAAAGTATCACAAAAAGAAAAGAAACCATGTGATCAGCATTTAATAAATTAAATTCTAAAAATTAGTCTTTAAAAATTCACCAAAAATAAGAAAATGAAGGTAAAGATTCGAAAAACATTTCATTTTAAAGGAATTTTTATTATATTTCTTGTAACATAAATTTTATAACCCTCAGATTATTATTTTAAATGCAAACTTAAAAAAAAGTTACAAAAACAGCTTAAAAATTTTATTTTAAAAAATCTAAGAAGAATATTTCAAAAATCTTTCTTGGTGCACCCGAACACTATAAGTAAAATCGCCATGCAAAATTTCAGCCCTTTAGGTCCAGCAGTTTGGTCTGTGCGTTATCTGTCAGTCAGTCAGTTAGTCACTGAACTGTTTTATATATATAGATTACCATCCATTCTTTGGAAGGTTAAACATTATCAGATCATTGTTTATCTATGCAAATATACCATAGGAGTATTATTTTGTCATTCCTTTGAGAATGCAAGTTCATGTTTCATTGCATTGTTGCTCTATATCCATCCTTCCCAATATTTAGAGACCTTGCGCTATTAAACCCCATACAACCAACCAACCAACCCAATTTTTATACTATATTTTATATATGTATATATTTTATGCATTTCTAGATGCCATATTACATGCATTATATTAACAGTTGCTAACTGTAATGGAAACATATTCTGTGCTGTACTTGATAAAGTTATCCTAAATAAATATACAATCTGAGGTTATGTATTTTTGTCAAATTGTATGTTTAAATAGATAAAAATAAATGCACATTAAAATTTAAAACAATATAAAAATATCTTCTTTGGTAATATCATAATACTAGAATTTTTCGCAAAATCATCTGAAGATCTGGGAAAGTAAAAATGAAATTATCTGTTTGAGTGTAAACTTTTTAAAAGTCAAATTTAAAGTTATAATGATCCAAACATGCATACTACTGTCCTAACATGCATACTATGATGTCTTATAACTATATTCATGCTAAATGAAAAACCTAAGGTTTTGTCCTAAGGTTTTGTCTTTGTAATACTAGGTGAATTAGAATAAAGATTCATTAGTGAGGTATTTTAAATTCTTCATCTATTTTTATGCAAATATTTCTGTACTCAGATATGAGTATTTGAATTCCTAAATCTAAATGCAGTTCATCACCTTTATAATTTTATTTTAGCCAAATTAATTGTGAATAAACTATATATCTTTTCTTAATATTTGCTTACCTCAATATTAGTCTTTAAGGTTTAATTCATACTTTACCTTTATTTTATTTTAGATGAATATACTTTCCACATTCTATGTTTTAAATAAATTCTAGAGCTTTAGACAATCTAGATATTCCTATTGCTACGTAAGATGAAGTTAGTCATTTTTATTGGCATGATAGTTCTCATATTAATGAAACCTTTGGGTGATTATAGAAAAATCAGAGCATTTCATGTTATGAAAAAATAAAATCTGAATACTTATATTTAATATGTAACTCATATATAAATATTGTATTTAGCTTTTAGTAATTTTTGCATATGTATGAATACATTGTCAGCTAGTTCCGTGGGAAGAGATTTCAATCAAACTTTCGGACTCATTGGAGGTTAGGCATGTATTACCTCTAAAACAGTAAAAATATTTTGTATATCTCTAGGCCTCTTTCCTTACCTGAATTCATAGTTTTGATTACTATTCATTTTTAACATACAAAAGTAGGAAATCAATTTACTATTTTGTAACTTTGCATTTTATAAATTTAAAATTTCAAATCAACAAAGATGTACACTAACATGCACCTGCAATGACACCTAGAGAGAGGAGAGAAAAGGGTGCAAAATACAACTTGTATTGTAAATAATGCGGTATATGTACAGTACATTTATTATTTCACTGAAGATATTTGTTTATAAATCACAGTTTCATATTTAATATGGTTAAGAACCATGTTTCATAAATTTTAATCAATTGAACATGGCAGAATGTTATAAAATGCAGAAAAACTTTCTGTTGGTTTGCTCTACCTTGTATATTATTTATTATATCAGCTATTATAATAAACATAATAGAATCAGCAGTTTGAGGAAGGGAACAAGCACCAAAAAAAATTGAAATTCTTTTTTTTTTCTCGCCATACTATTATTTACATTTCTTGTAAGCTGTAAATGGCACTAGAATAGCGGGTGAATGTAAAGAATTTTATATAAAAGTTTAGTGAAGAAATAATAATAAATACAACATTTTTTTTTTTTTTTAAATTTTAATTTCCCACAAAAACAGCTTTTGGATTCGTTCCCTTCTTTAAACTGCCAATTCAATATACAGTACAACCTCTTAAATCCGGAAACATTCAGGACACGGCAATTCCGGATTTGGGAATTTTCTAGATTTGAGAGGTTTTTAAATAACACTACAAAAGTTTAGGGAAAAAATAAACACACTTAAAAAACATGTAAAATGGTTTAATTATTAAATAAACCTGGATATAGAACATATAATTACATATAATTTAAACATTTCAGTCAATAATGCCTGTTGCTTTAGTTTCAGCTTATTAGAAATTATTTTGTCTTGAATCCTACATACTGCCATAATTTCATGTTCCAAGATAAAATTCCACTGTTCTAAGCCAAATAATGTTTTATCTAATGATTTTATCAGGTCTTCCATTAACATTCTTTTGTTTTCGGGGCATTCTGAATCACTTTCACGATTGCTATCATCATAACCTCTGTTTGACACATTATCAATAATTTCAGAATCGCTCAGAGAACCAACGATCTGCACATTTTCGTCGATGTCTAACACTTCCTGTATGTCCGATTTATCCAAGTTAATGTTGCCTTTATTTACACATTCTGCTAATTCTGCTATTTCAGCTTCTTTCCCAGACACTTGAAAGCCTTCAAAATTGCTGCTGTCACTTCATTGAAAGAAAAGGGGTTTTATAACAGATCATTTTGGTAGCGACATCTATCGGTAAAATGGAAAAGTAAAATTGGCCTTTTATTAAAAGCTCCGGATTTGGGGGTTTCCGAATTTGAGATGTCCGGATTTGGGAGGTTGTACTGTATAATGTTATGTGCTGTACATTTGAATGACCTGTCTGCCAAATATTTAGAAAAGTTGACTTTTCAAAGTTTCCATGGTAAAAAAAATTTAAATAAACATAGATATATGCATATGTTTGTGTATTTATAATTAAGATATCTTATTTATGATTTTCTATATCATGTTAATATCACTAATTTTATGCATAATTTGCATTGCTCTCAATGTGTTTTTCGTTAGTATTATTTTTAATTTTTCACATTTTCATTTAAGGACAGTTGGTTTTAAAAAAGGTTTAATGAATTTCTGATAATATTTTCAAAGCATCAATCTCTCCATATAATCTCTGAAACTACCTATGTGTCCCATTGCTAATTGAATGTTAAGAATTTAAAAAATATATATGTGCTCTTTTAATGTAAAAATATCAGTCTTTTTGTACACTATCTTTTACTAGTTCTGTTTTGAAAGTTTTATTTTCCAACTGTGTTGTAAATCATCAAGAATGTCAGATATTAACTTCGAAACATTCTGGGACTGTAAAGTAAACAATAACACAGGCCAACAAAAAATGACTATTTGAAAATTTTTTTAACATTAATAGCTGATTCTTATGTAATTTTTGGTGCAGAATCTGTATCTGACCTCAGTTTTTTTCTATCACCCACAGTTTTGTCCCAATGTGACTTTGTTGGAAACTAGAAAATTAGCCAAATCTGCTTGAATGATACACAAGCCTCCCTCTTTTTTAAAGTCATTTTTGATTCAAAGTTGGGATCGAAAATCATTTTTCCGATGTTAGTCCAAACAAACATGCCTTGTTCCAATTTTGCTTCTGATAGATGAGGGAACTTCTTGCAGAGATACTTGAAACATTCTCCATCTTTGGGTAAGGCTTTCACAAACTGTTTCATTAGGCTTAATTTTCTGTGTAGAGGTAGCAGCAGAATGTTTTCCGGGTCCACGAGGTTCTTGCACAAAATGTTCGTCTCTCCAGGCTTTAAGGATTTTCTTGCAGGCCATATTTTTCCCGACCAATGTTGATCCCGTGCCCTACCGTCCCATTCACATAAGAATCATGGGAATTCGGTAAATCCACATTGCTGGTGGTTAGCTTATGACGTTGAATTCGCTAAGAATGTCATTTCTTTAAATATTGAGTGTTGAAATATGAAAAAATGGAGGATGATACGGCTTTTTTATTGTCATATTCAGTTTCAGCATGCTAAAAACTACAAGAATAAGGCAAATTTTTCATCGTCGGCCTGTGTAATTTGTAACATGCAAAATATACAGGGTTATCAGGAAAGAATCATCTGATTACAAAATTTAATATTTTCCATAATTACAAACAGAAAATTATAATTAATATGTCATTGTTAAGGAAAAATGTTAAATTTTTTTTTTACAGGTGTTCAATATGACTTCCTTTAGTCACCCATATAATATTGTGATATGCCATTACTTGTCAAACACGTTTAATGTTTTACTATTAACTGTTTGTAAAGCATCACAAATGTGTTGTTTAAGTTTGGGTAAACTTGTAGGCAAAGGGGGTATGAACACAAAATCTTTGGCATATCCCCAAAGGAAGAAGTCACATGGGGATTAAATAACATCGATTTCTTAGGACTTCGTAAAACAGTCTCTCACACTCTTTCAACATTTTGTGCTGAAACACCTGGTTGCCCTGCACTTTTGCCTTTACACAGGTATCCAGTTTCCTAGAACTGGTTGTACCACAATCTGAGACTCTGAGATGTCAGGCTTTACAAACCGTTAATAGTGAAACATTACAACGTGTTTGGCAAAAAATGACATTATATGGGTGAATAAAGACAATCATATCAAACACTTGTGAAAAAAAAATTTAACATTTTCCCTTTAAATGACACATTTGATGACTCGAAAAGAGACAGCTGCAGAAATGCGGCCGCCGATTCATCAGGCATGACTATCTCTTAGGGAAAAAAAATGCTGAGATTATGTGATCAGGAAACGGAACTTTTGAATTTTTATTTTATTGAAGTGGTATAAGTGCATCATGTAAGATGCGTTTATATGAACCAAATTTCATTAAACTAGAATTCCTCAGCTTTGAGATTTTTTTTTTGTGTCCGAGTGCCTAATTATTCTGTAGTGGAAAGAAATGGAGAGCTGAGTATAAAAGCCAATTATTCTTTTCGTTAGCCCAGGAAAATCAAAATTCTTAGTCGAATTACATTCTTTAATTCAACAATATTAATTATAATTTTCTGTATGTAATCATGGAAAATATTAAATTTTCTAATTGGATGATTCTTTCCTGATAACCCTGTGTTTTATTCATTTTTCTGTTTTATTTTTTGTGCAAAAATCGTTTCAGAAATCAATTTTTCTTATACCCTCTCTTATTTTACAACAGAGAATGACAGGTGTTCCAATTTTCCATCTGAAAATCCTGTTACCAAAGAATATGGTGAACAATTCTCTGCTTGTTACAAAGAAGTAGTGGAAGAATTTAACCGTGCAATATCTGAGAAAAAGGGTAAGGTTCTTTGTATGAGATACTAATATTTATTGAAATCATAGTAGAATGAATTATCCTATTATTGGTATTAATTTTTGTTTGTATTTAGAATGAATTATTTCTTGTATTTTATACATCTGTTTATTATTTTTATCTACATAATTTACATTGTACTTAAATTACAAAGTTATGGTATCGAATGCATCTATTCATTTTGTAGGGAATAGTTATGTACATTGACCACCAGCTTATGTTCATTCTTTTGCTTTATGATAATATATCATACAAGACACAACCTATTTGAAATAAGATTGTAAAATTCTAAAATTATAGTATTAATTTTCAGTTCCTCTTTCATACAGTGTCAAAGCCTGAATCTAGTCTCTACAGCAGTGGTTCCCAAACCGTTGAAGTCTGCGGACCACTAAGCCAGAAATTGAACCATATGCACCCCCCCCCCCCTCAACTTAAGGGGGAACCTTTCCGGTGGTATAGAATAATCCTCAGGCAAAAGGGATACAGAAATGCGTGCTAACTTTTTGTTTCAACCTTGTTTTCAATCTTTAGAGTCAGATAGTGTAAATCTGAGCCTGAAATTGAAACATATTGATTCATGGGTGATTAAGTTAAACAGTTTTTTTTAAGAATACATTATTTATTATTGCTATGGCACAGTGTACAGTATGACTTAACTACAAATTCTTTAATTTTAATACGTAAAATACCTAAAACTTAATCCCACACCTGATAGCCATCGGATATATTCAGCCCATCTAGTTCAATGAACATTGTTTTCAAAATCCCGATTTATTTGGCAACTTTTTTTATATGTGGTGCCAGACCACGCCCGAGGCTCTTGCGGACCACCAGTTGGGGACCACTGCTCTACAGAAATCAAATAGAATTTTAGAGAATTGTGATTATTTTGCACCACAAACTGGAGAGCCATGGCGTCTAATAGACCAAGATGGCGGAAACTTCTTGGGGCGGTCTTGGCCTGCTCTAGGCTGTAGAACCGAAGAAGAAGAAGTGATTATTTTATCCTGTTTTGTAAAAAGCAGGTTGTGTCTTGTATGATATATTGTCATTACTTTTGTCAATATATCACTGAAATAGGTTTAACAGTGCGGTTGTTCCTTCATGATTTCAGCGGACAATGGCCAAATGGCTTGGGTGCTGGCATTTGGTGGGACAGTCTGTGGGTTCAAGTCCCACTTTTGGCATGGACGCTTGTAGGCATTCAGAATCGGCCCTAAGCAGTTGGTCCTGGTTTAATTATCCCTCGTGTAGCAAAAGCTGACCATAGCGCTCCAAACCTTGTCTTATCCTTCATGATTTCTCTTTTGATTGATTGACTTTACTAGTAACTGTCAGTTTTTTTTTATTTTTTTAAAATTTATTTATTTTTATTTTTTTGAGAGTGATTTCCTGTATGGATTTTTCAGTAAGAAAATATGAGCTATAAATATTTATTTTATTTGTGATTCTCTTTTATTTTTTCAGAAAAAAGACAGGCCAATGGAAAATCAAAGAAGTTAAAAGCTAATGAAGGAAATCGGAAGGTAAAATCTGAATCTAGACTGCATGACATTATTTCTCCCACAAACTCACCTTATAATGATTCTTTTAATGGACTATTAGATATTCCATTATGGGAAAGAATAATGATTCCCAAAGTAATACTCGAAGATTGTGGCAAATCTCCTGGATCAAATACGGTTCACAAAACTAATGAAACTGTCAATCTGTTATTCAGTAATTGCTCAGACTTCTCTGAATTAGTTTCACCTGCATCTGTAAATTCTTCAAATAACAGTTTAAATGTAAGACATGGAGAAAATTTTATACAGACTTTAAATTTTTCAAATAAGAACAAAAATCGAAATATAGTTTTAGAGCCTGTAATAGAGAAAGGGAATAATATTCATCATTCAGATGTAAAACATTCTGTTTGTTTAAACTTCAGTGATACTGATGACAGCTTTTTAAGCATACTGTTGAGCCAGAGTAAGAAACGTCCATGTATTGAAAATTTTGATCCAGACCATGTAGTCAAAAAAGAGCTGTTAGATATGTCACCATCTGGTCTTTCCGAATCTGATATAAATTCCTCAAAGCAAGAAGGATGTAATACAAATATAGACTATGTTAAAAATTTTTGTAGTCCTGTGACAAAAAGGTCTGATCTTAGTCCACGATTACTGTATTCTGTAAATCAGTCAACTTCTACACCTAACAGTAATATTCGTTTTAATCACTTATTTTCATCAGCTTTTAGTGATAGTTCTCCATTATTAAAGGATGAAGTATTATCTAATAATAATCATGCAAGCACTCCTAAGTCATCAAAACTAATGTCAAATATTATATATTCACCCTTAATGTTTGATTCTGGTATTAATAATGTATGATTATTATTTATTTATTTTTATATTGTAGTTTGATATAGAGTCTAAAATAGCAGTTATCTTCTTTCCAGTTATGAACTGAACCAATCAGTTGTCTTGTGTAGCACAAGTGTTTGTCCAAATCATTTTTTTTCTTGATGAATTTTATTTTTGTATTTGACAAAAAAGTTATATTTTTGGATTGTTTGTCAAAAGAAATACAATGTGGCTGGTAGTTTTCCCATCCATTTTTTCTCTTTCTCATAATATCACTAATTAAACTAGTCAATTTTATGTTTAATCAGGTAATAAGCTTAACCTGATTATCATTTTGTAATAGTACTTAATGGCAATATTAATATTGTCATTAAGTACTGTAACAAATTTGTGTATATGAAAAAGATGTTAAGTGTCCTTATAAAGCATTAAAAATTACAGATTTTATGATTTAATTATTATCTCCGATAAAAGGCATGATGACCAGAAGTGTCTACTTTCATATAATATGTAATTGGTTTTCAATATTATTTTTGCCTTTTTTTACTGTCTTGTGAGTGTGTGGGAGATGTCATTAACTTTATGTTGTAAATTTTATTTTATATATATGTTTTCATTTATTTTACAGAGTTATAGTATGAATTTTTTTATGAATTTTATATTTTTATAAATTAACAATATTATGGTTTTCTATAGATTAATTAAAGCAAGTAGCTTACAGTATTTAATTTTAAAGAGAAATTTATTATTTATTGTATCAAGAGAATTATCTATTAAAATTATCTATTAGAATTTTTTAATTTTTTTTGGGGTCTTGCACAGATTGATATATTAATTTATGCAAGTTCTAGGGTTTCATCTTGCATGATTCTTTATTTATGTTATGTTTACTTAATTCATCAATCACTTCTATTTACTTACCTATAATTTATTATTTCATTGAAATGTTTTTATAATTTTTAAGTTTGAATTTGTTATGTTATTGAACTTTTTATTGACAGTGGTATTACATTTATGAAAACTGCAAGAAGTATTTTTTGAATATAATAAATATAAAATAAAAACAATAGTCTGTTTATTGAGTCAGAGTACACCTTAAGAATATACATACATAAAAAAATCTTTCAGATTTTCATTAAATTCTCTAATTTTAAGCTAGAGATGTTTATTTTATTAATTTTTGTATGAAAATTTATGTGCATTTTCATTTTAATTTCATGTTACCGTGTTATTAAAGTGAGTAGTGAAAGACTATTTTAACTACAGAGAGAATGGTTTTACACATGGCATCATTTTTTTTTTTAATAACTTGATTATATTTGTAAAAGTATTCATGTTCATAGGCAAGGATTTTGAACTTTAGGTATTTAGTAATGAAGGTTGAAATATTAGCATCATAAATGCAATATGCATGAAATACATCTTTAATTTGTTTACATGGTTTTGATATATTAGGTACAAATTAAGTTAAGAAGAATGTTTTGGGGAACTAGCTATTTCTTGGGTTGGATTACTTAAAATTTTTAGAGCTGTTGAATTGATCTCTACCTAACAGTGACAAGCATTTTAAATTCATTTAGCAGTTCTGAATCATTTTGATCATTTCTTGAATGGTCAGCTTAGTGTCATCCAGAGATAATGACCAGTTTGCTCAGTTTCCACTGGAGGGTGAAAGATTTCCATTTTATCAGAAAGCTACTTAGTAATGCAATGACTGCTAGTTATGAAAAAGTGTGTGACAGTAACTGTGGAGGAAATTTTAATTGTTCTACTAGTTTGGACATGTTGTTTATACAGGGGTTAATGTTGTTCATTGTTAGAATTCAATAAATCACATCACATAGTTCCTTCTGAACTGTTTTTCATTCCTCCTCTGCAACAGGAATTAAAAACTCATAATATTTAGTTTCAAGGCATCATGTAGTGCATGATTCAAGTTCTCCGAAAATGAAGTGGTGACTTAGATGTGATTTGGAACATGCAACCTTCTGATGTTTTATAATAAGTTTTTCAATACAGAAATGACAAAATTGACTTTTTGATGATTTCTCAACACAAGTGGTACTTATGAATTCATTTTACATGCAAACTATTTACATTTTGTTTTGCTTAATCACTCAACAGTAACAAATTGGTTTCCAACCTGGTTGTTTGGCTTTTTTATTAAATAATCTGTATTCAATTTCTACATTAAAAGCTACTCCTTGTTGATATATATGATAGCATGTCATTAAAATTCTAACTCTCTCTGTACTTCAAAATATTATTTTTCCTCTTATCAATAGGAAAGATATTATCTTAAACATCGAATACCTTAAACATATTAATCTGCTTTGTGAGGTTTCCTCTTCCTTTAATAATATATAATAACTTGCAGGAAGAGTAAAAAATATTCACTCAATCTTTCAACATATTAGGGCATTTTGTCATAAGTTGAATGAAATTATAATATTTTATCTGATTCAACAAGACTGAATACTTTTCATTTCTAGTTTTAAGAATGAACAGTGACAGATTTAATCCATATTTAATTCTGATGGATTTAAAAAATTTTATTCTGACTGACTTAATATATTTATTTAGCTTTACTCTACAGTGTTTTTTTCCCTTAATTTATTTTGAAATTTAAGAGGCATTAATTTTTTTAAAAATATTTTTTATTGAAAATTAATCAATATTGAGATTGTTCCATTATTATTATTATTTTTTATTGCTTTCAAGGGTGTTCGATATGCTAAGTTTTGGACACAAAAATGTTAATTACCTCTTATACTATTTACTAATATTTGCTGATTAGTTTTAAAGCATTATAGATTAAACCTTTTATGATAAAATTAATTTTCAATCATGGACAAATTTTGTTGCATGAAATCTCTGTTTCCAGTGTTAACATATTTTATGCAGCAGCCCTGAATACAACCTGTCTTCATATTCATTTACCATCGACACAAGTGTACATGCATTAGCGGGACCAGCCCTAAGGCAAAATATCAGTGACAGATATGAATTCAGAAGATATTGTTCACAATTTATAGACTAAAAGTAAAAGTGTAGTCGTACATACATCTTTGTCTGCTTTCCCTGTTGCATTTGGATTATTCTACTTCAGCTAGACTTCTTTAAAAAACAAAGTACATATGAGTCAGGTTTCTATTTTGACACATATATTGTTAGTATCCTCTATGAAAATTGATAGAGATATTTCTGATCTTTGAGACAAATGTTACTTTGATTGTGGCTTTTGTCTTAGATAATGGACATTTAGAAGCAATCAGTATATCAATTAATAGAAAAATAAGTAATTAGAAAAGTCTAGAAAATAACTAGAAAAAATGAAGCCAATACTCAGCATCTTACTACTCCTTAGGAAAAATTATTTTTTTGAGCTAAGCATGAAAGTATTTGAATTGTTTAAAAGACAAAAAATTCAATCACATTCTCTGTTTGAAATACTATCCAATATCTTTTTCATTAATAATAGAATTCTGCTGTTCACAAACAGTGCATCATACATTTGAAAGCATTTCAACTTATCTGTGAAGAATTGCTTCAGAATATCTTTAGCATAACTTTCATCTTGAATTTCTCTATTAATTAACAAGATGTATGGTTAATAACTGTTGGGCAACTTACACACAGTAATTTTTTGCTGTGAAAAAATGAGGACTATAATGCTCATGAAATATTTGCAAAATTATGTTACATGCCCATCTAAGTTTCTCAATAGTTATGCTTGTCTCATCAAAATTATATTTCATTGCTTTTAAATTATAAAAGCATTCATTCATGAAAAAAGATTATAATCACCAAATATTTTTAGAGTAGATATAGGTTAAGGAGTTAATTGAACTGATGAAAATTTAAAAGCTGAATATAATTTGCATTATATATATATATATATATATATATATATATATATAGATGTGTGTATAAAAAAAAAATAGGATTTAGTTGAAATTCAAGTCAATGAGTTGCAAAATTTGGCTCTGAGAAAGCAAGGCTTCTGCAGTAGCTTTTGATCTTAATCATCTACCTGTCTTGACATAAAATTCATAGTTAGCATTTACTGATATGTGTGATTTTCATAGTGAGGGTTGCTATATTATAGAAAGCTCTTGGATAATGGGGAAAATTCATTTTGAATTAAAAAGCCTTAAATAAAGGGAAATACTGCAGTGAAAAGTGGACATTAAAAAAGTTTTCAAGTTTTGTGCAAGTTTTCTAATTATTCAGGCCTTTGTGCTGCTGGATATTCAAAAATATCTTTATGAATTGAATTTAATGATTTAAGATTTGGGATTAAACAACTAGATGTATTTTGAATATCCTTTAAATATATATTGTATTTCTTAACATTTAAATTAGGTTTCTAAAATGATTAAAAGCTAAAACTAAAAAATATTCTGCCTGGAACAGTGTCTTAATATATTTTTTCTTCACAAGAAAAATCTAAAGCTGAGCAAGAAAATGAAAAACCTCAGGGCTCTTAATTTATTTTCAAAAGTAGCTTGGTACAGGTTTCTCATAGTCCTAAAAATTCTATTAATTCATAAAAGTACTTATCTATTCTTTTGGCCTTCATGTTTTTTTTAATCAAAAATAAGTTTCAAATCTTTAAATATTTATGTCCTTGGAACCCTCTGCTCTTTTGGACTATCTAAGATGAACTAAGACCAGGTATTTACTATTTCTTTTCAAATAGATCTTGCAGTGATGATACAGAATTTAGAGGAAAGGGCATTTGTAGAAGATTTAAAAGTGCACAAAATTATTTTAGAGTAGTTAATAGCAACAGCCAATAATTAGAAATCAGCTTTTCATTTTCAAATTGTTCCATTATGAAGGATTGGAGGATAATGAAGCAGAGAGGGGAGAAAGAGAATAATGTGTTTGTTATTTTTGGTGCCAGTTTAAATCTGATAATCTTCAAGTGCTTTTAAGCTGGACCATATGTGTAGGTGAGAATCTGAAGCAGTCTCTTTAGTGCATCTCTTTTAGAAGGTTCTAAAATGTTGACATTTTACTCAGGAAAATGAATTTTCTGTAGACTTACAATTTGTTAGGGAAAACTACGGAATTGAATAGACCAGTTTTTTACCCTGACAACTTCACTAGATCTATTTGATCTATCTATTGCTTTAAGACATTTAAAGTTTTCGGTGTTTCAGTTTGAACCTGAATTCGCATTTAATCGCATGAGATTTAAGAAAGCGTGGCTATGCTACCTACTAGCCTCACTATAATTTAAATATAGTTTATTTTCTAAGATAACTTTTGCAGTATGCAAATTCATCCCTTCAGAAGTTAGTATATATATGAGGTAGGATGAATGTGTGCAAACAGCGAGATAGGAGTGAGGATGGGGGTTGCTAGTTAGCATTTATTTTTTATCTTTTATCATTTGTTAAAAGTTCACTGCTTTGTTATTAGAGTTTATTTATGTTTGCTTATCGAAAGTTTCAATGTTTTTTTTAAAAATAAACATTTAGTTATATTTAACGACACAGTTGTCTTTTCCTTCCTTCTGTTATCTTACCTACTTTCATTTGAGCAATTTTTAATTTAGATTCAACTTTTATTTTATTAGGAAAGATACTTATTTTGTAGGAAAGTTGAAACACAATTATCATGCTGCTATGATCCAATCCTGCTGTTATGAAATACATCATCATAGTCATTTATCATGTAATTTTTGTTAAAATATGAACTCTTTCTCTATGAATATTTTGTGTTATAGGATATCATTTTCATGATTATAACATTTGCTTGAATTTTTAAATTTTATTTCTAATGATAAATATAATATTTAATTTTATAATATCAACTTATCATTTACAGTTGTGTTGTGACACATTAGAGATTTTGTTAATATGTAATATCTCACTTCAATTTAAAAATCAAATATTTAATTAAATATATTAGACTTTGCGATTTAAAATTTGCTTGCTGTTTTCATATGATACATGAATTTACATTATTCTTTTAAGTCTTCTCATTTCAGACAATGTGTAAAAATTACCTTATAAACTAGATATAGATATGTGGTATAGGGAACTTGTTTATCACTCTTTTATTATTTTATGTTATTCATAAGTTTAATTTGATAAAAATTAGTTTTGGGATTATTTTTAACTTGCTACTTCATTAACATTATTGTAGCTCAGGTTTTCTATTGTAATATGTTATTTATGTTTGATTTTAGCGAAAAGTTAGGGTTAAATATTAAAAGTCCTATTAATTTGCTTTGCCAGTTTTTTAATACATGGAATAACTTTATATCCTTGTTGCTACATGCAATTTAAAATTTATTTATTTTTGCACATATGATAAGTCCTTATTAATTTATGGATGCTAATTTAATGGAAAAACTTGAGAATTGTTATGAAAATTTTGATTTCTGTGGGAGGGAAAGAATGCAATATTAAGTATGAGATCTGAGTGGACATATGATTTTTTCCGACATTTTCATTATTAACAGTTATTTTAGGAAGCTTGTTTTGTGTTTATGAAAGCTGTGTATTGCATAGTTGATAACCTTACCCTAAAAATCAAGCTTAATGTATGTTTGATAAAATTTTTAATTATTTATTACTATAAAATTTGACATAAGCATTTTTTTTTGACTAGATGGATGAATTCTTTAGAAAGAAATCAAATTCAAAAAATGGAGGAAATTCAAAGCCAAAAGGTGTGAAGTCTTTGGAAAATGATGAATCAAATTATGAACCCTCTTCTGAGTTCGATGAACCAAATCCTAAAAAAATATGTACTGAAATCCTGGCATAATATTTTTAATCTAGCTTTCCATTTTATGAATCATGATAAAAATTGATATCATGTTTATTTTTTTATAGATATATATTGTAATGTTTTCTATTTAGTTTATTTTATAATCATTTTGTTTGTTTATAATCATTTAAATTACCCTATTCTCAGTTTGGGGAACCAAATCCTAAAAAAAATTTCTGAAATTCTGACATATTTTAATTCAGATTCTGTTTTATGAATCATGATGACAATTGATATTGTATTGTTTTTTATAGAAATATTTTATAGCGATTTCTATTTAGTTTATTTTACAGTCATTTAGTTTATTATAATAAATTAAATTTTAACAAACTTTTAAATAATCTTAATTCTTTTACTGTATGTTTATTCCTTGTTCGTTTTTATGGTCTAAACCTAAGTCTTTTTTAACATAGACAAAGCTGTTTAGCTGGAAACTACTACTGGATACTTTTGATTTCCTGCTTATCATGGACTGAAACTTTCAGCCAGTATTATATCAATCATAATTCATCAGTTTTAGACTACACAGTCTTAACTAACTACTTGTAAAAGAGGATATACTTGCTTGAAAAATTTATTGAATTAGTCAAGTAGGAGAAGATTATTTTAATTGAATAATTTGCTTTAACTTTTCTGTCACTGTTTGACCTACAGTGATATGAAAAGTATGTCTTGTTTTACTACATAGATTCATATTGCTTAATTGCTGTTGCTAATTTTTGCAGAAATGTTTAGCTTTTGATGAAAAGCGGTATTCATTCTCATTAATTTATTGTTCAATGTTAACTGTTTTCATATCAAAATATTCAAATACTAATACAGTAAAAGCTCTTTAGTTCGGCATATTCTTTAATCCGGCAATGATTGAGCTGCCCGTGTTAGGGTTTTTTTGGGTGGATTCAATGTCTCTCACTGCAATGGCTCAAGCTACCCGCCAGGGGGCTTTTCAGTTCATCCGAGTTTCATGCAGTGATACGGTGTTGTCTAGGGCCCTTGTTCCTGCATTTTTAGTTTGCTCAATGTTTATCGTAACTAACTGTCAGTTCAGTGTTTCCTGTTTTCTAATGGTTACAAATCATGCTGGCACAATGTTCTCGAAGCCCAACACGAGTTCTTCGAGTGTTAATAAAATTGAAAAGCGTAAGCATGTGACTCTCACTATACAGCAAAATCTAGAGATAATTAATTGTCTGTAAAAAGGTGAAAACAGAAACTTAATGAGGCGTGCTATCCATATTGTGCATTTTTGTACTCTTATGTTTTTCTTTAAACCCTGCAGTTGCTAGAAAGACGAAATACATACTATATGTATGTACTTTGTCGGATCTTTATATTGTCTGCACAGGTTCAGAATGTACATAAAATACTTGTTTTAATCATCTGCATTTTTATCTAGAGTGATTTACCTTTGGTATTCCTGTTAAAATTATTGATGTTCGATAATCCGGCCCAATCACTAATTCGGCAGGACTGAGGTCCCAAACGTGCCGGATTAAAGAGCTCCTACTGTACTAACAAAATGTTAATCATATCATAGAATTTTTAACTACAAAATATTACATCCTTATTAAAATCTTGCAGCAAAAGTTATTTTTTTTTAATAGTTAATAAGGATAAGGCCATCGCATAATAAATAGGGGAGCAGGGAGCTATTTTAAAGAGTGGGCTAGCTACAGTGACAACTAAACCATTCTTAAACTGAAGTAATAGCATAGATATAGCCACGATAATACCCTATATAGCCGTAGTTACCCTGATAACAGGCCCATAGAGTTTTCCCATAGACTCAGCTATGGAAGTCTCCTAGGAAAGCTTTCATTCTTATACTAATTAACAGAGAGGTTATATAAAACATGAGTAATTGAGCAACTAAATCTCGGGTCATTGCATATAAACCTTGTTGATAGTAACCACTTAACACAGTATATAAAAATCTACTTCTGTAGATAGTTGCCATAAGTGAAATTCTAATCTATATATATAAAAGAGCTTGTTTGTTTGTCCGCTATAGAATCATAGACTGTTTCCCCCACCGGGACCAAATTCGGCACAGTTAATGTTTTGGACCCGAGAAACTTAAATCAGGAAAAACGAAATTTGGGGCTCAATTAGTTTTTTTTAAATTAATGTTTTTTGTGCCCGATAGAGGTGCGTCCACTCCCTGTGGATTTTCCTCAACCAGCTGCATGAAGAGGGGTGGTTTGAGGATGACGGAGGGGGGGGGGTCAAATTCCAATGCGCGGGAGAAAGAGGGTTGGGCTCTGGCTCCCCAGATAAACACAACTTTCCTGGCTCTGCTATGTGTTGCAGTAATGGGAAAGTACAATTGCCTACAATTCAAGAACCTCCCGAGCCTTTGAGAACATTACTCACAGGTAATACATCTGATTCAAAACATTTCTTACAAAACATACAAGCTTAAGGAAAAAGGCTTCATGGGGAATCAAGCCTTACTTTGATTAAATAAAGGGGATAACGCATCTTGCACTTTACCTCTTGGGTGAAATGCAAAAAAGTGTGTTTTTAAGGGAAAAATAAATGATAAAGGCAAATGTAAATTATAAAACTTATTTCTTATTAAACAGTGGATCAAAAAAATCTAATTAAATCTAATTGAACAGTATCTAACAAATATAATTTAGCAGCAAACTTATTCAATCCAAACGTGCGAATCACGCAACACGGTGTTATTAATTCTCAATAAAATCAGACGAAGGTCTGCAGACTCAAAGTTTCTTTCTTTCTTATTGTTTGTATATCATTTCAGTAGAAATGCACTAAGTGCATTCTGTCTGGCCAGGTGAACATGAAGAGCGGGAGTGCAGCCCAGTATTTTTTTGATGGAATGCATGAAATATTTTATATCTATATATCTACCCGGGCAATAATGCTACTCACCTATATAGATGTAGCTCTATTTCCCACTGCATAGTATTTAAAAGTATTAACCCCTTTACCAACGTAGATACTAATAACTAGGGGTACATAAATTTTGCATAAAAAAACATTGAGATTTCGAAAAAAAAAAATTATACAATATATAAAATTTTGCATTTATTCACAAAAAATACATATAAATTCAAAAGTTTCGCATTTATTCACAAAAAAAATACATAAATTCAAAAATTTTGCATTTCTTAAAAAAATTTACAATTTTACTTATTTGGATAGGTAAGTATCAAAATTCTTAGTGAAAGGTACATTCTTTCCTTAAGTCTTTACCTTCTGTCATTAATTACTATGTTGTACATACAAAAATATCTCTCAGCATCTATGCTGTTAACGAGACTATAGAGGCTTTGTATGCCTTTGCAACGTTAAGGTAGCAGCATTTTGTTACAATTAAAATCTGTTATAACATCAACAGGAGTCTCTTGGTTGACTACTGTAAGTAGCTGTCTGTGAAAATGATTGTATCCATTGATGAGCTCATCCCGTGGTATTTCTTTAAAAACTGGTAGTTTAGAGAAGCTTTCCAATAATAAATTTGTGTTCAAAGATGATGTGGGCATGATTGCATCTACAGATGGACAAAACAATCTGCCAATGTGCTGGTAGACTTCGTTTGTTGCTTTGGATGTTGTCATGTGTAGAGTCATTTTGTTTAAACTGTTCTCTGCTGCTGTCTTCAGCATTATATTGAGCTCCTGATCAATTTCACCATTCGCATTAGTCAAAATTCTTTCTTTTTCACCAAAATACCCTTGACTTTGTCACTCAAGAAACATCTTTAATCTACGAAATTGTGCCACAAAACTTGATGGTAGATTTTTAGAGTTCAATTTTTAGGTTCGACTCCGGTACTGTTGTGCTGATATTTAGATTCCTGAACAGATTCCAATCCAACATGACACTCCAGCAAATTTAAATATATGTGTGAGATGTTTAATTGTATATTATTAATAATTATAATAATATAGGTGGCTTAGTATTTTCTTTATTGGCTGATGGACCTTTAATTTTTTAATAATAAAATCTAATACCTTTGTTTAAAACTTTTCCATTTTCTAAGCAATCTTATTTCTCTTCTTCATTCTGGTATCCCACGGTAATACGATACAAAATAGTTGCGCCATTTCGTTCAAGAAGCAAATGTCATCAACCCAGGGATGGAAAACAGATATTGACATCTTTATGACTCCCCAAACATCGCAATTTTATCATTGTTTCTCAGAAAGTCTACCCCACACATCGTAATACCACCCAGACCTTTTCCGAGAATTTTTCCCCGTGAGTTTGTTGATGTCTCGCGGCGGAAAGATATCGCGAAATCAACCAATGAGAAGCCAGGAAGAGAAGGTCTATTTTTCACGCGGAACAAAAAATGAGGCAAAGTGGCGGAGAAGATCCGAACGAACAAAAAGTTTGGATAGGAGATTCGAAAGGTAGAGACAGAGGATGAAGATTCCATCTTGAGAGTCCCAACGACGGTCTGAGGAGAGACAATCCTGTTCCATTCACCAACAGCTATGGAGAGCAACATTCGCCTATAAATTTCCCCCCTTCTTTGGACATGTCCTATTCCCGAATTCTAAATCTTTCGACTTTCCTATCATGCCTTTGTTTCTAGATTTCTACTTCTTTTTTTTTAGACTGCAGTCATTTCGGTAAAGTACAATTTTAATTATGATTTTCGTTTTCCTTTTATTTTTGAGTTAACTAAAGAATTTTTTTTTATAAGATCTTAATGGGTTCATTAGCCACCTAAATCAAATTTAATTTCAGTCTATTTTTATTGTGATGTGTAATACTAGAATTTGTTTTATGTGATTAATTTTTTTTATGGAATTGTGCCTTGTATGACAGCTGGTTAGATATGTAGAAAACTTAATTTATGTTAAAATATAAATAAACTTTTGTAATTATTACCCCTAAAATTTGTGTCTCGTCCTTTCTTTAAAAGCGTAAGCTTAATGACTTTTATTTTGTTTAAATTTTCCTTTTCAGAGTAAAGCTAAGTTTCTCTTTCAGCTGTCGTTTTTCCCTTATTGAATCTGTTGTAGGTTATTGCGGTAATATTTTAAACTCTTAACTTTTGAGGTAATCACAACGTGCCTCATCTTAAATACTATTAAATTTACTCCCTAATACTTAAACTCTAATTAAACTTAAGTAATTGAATTAATATATATCATGATAAATTAAGTTAAACTTTTTCTAATGTCTGAATAAGAACAGGCATAACAATATTTCTGGTGCCGTGAGAGCGAAATAAGGGTCTTAAATCAAGTGCACAATTCCTGATGCATATATGTGTAAAATTAGGGGTAATACAAATTTTTTTTGCGGAGTGCTTATGTTGGAAATTTATGAGTGATTTGTGAATTTTTGTGTGTAATATAACTGGTATTTAATATTTATGTAAAATATAATAGTAACTAATTTCTATTGATAATCATTTTACTGAGAGTTTTGATATTTTGTGTGTATATTGAATTTTGAAAATGACTCTTAATACGGAAAATTCAGGAACATCAAACCCTAATGATAAACAAATACCTAATTTTGGAGAATTTATTCCCATGATCCCGATTTTTTCGGCAGACAATCCAAACATCTCAGTGCATGATTTTTTCGATCACATTGAAATGGTAGCAAAAATTGCCAACTGGTCAAATGACCATAAATTATTTGTGGCTAAATTAAGATTAACAGGTGGGGCTAACAAATTTTTATCTTCTCAACCACAAATCAAAAGCGAAACAGATTTTGAGAGATTTAAAAAAGAACTGATAGATAGATTCACCAACTGCGATTTTAAAGATAATTGTCTTTTAAAGTTCACAACAGCTTGTCAGGGATCTAGTGAATCCACCAGGGCTTACTTAACTAGAATAAGGGGCCTGTCTTACCAATGTTTTCCTAAAGAGGAAAGTACTAGGCAAAAGATGCTACTCACTCAGGCATTAGCTGGAATGAGAGCATCAGTCAGGAGATTTGTAATGTCCCAACCACATGAGAGTTTTGATAATTTGTGGCAATTAGCCCTTAAAGAAGAAGAGTGTGCAGCATTGGAAGCCTCTTCAGCCCAAGTTAACCTTACTATACCGAACACATCATCAAATTTAGAAACAGAATTAACACAAATTAAACAACTGATTCAAAATTTAGCACTTGAGAATGACCGTAAGGTAGCAGAACTGTCGGATGAAGTAAAAAAGTTAAGAGGGGAAAATCACACACGTCCTACTCCACCAACACACGATAGGCGCCCAAATTATAGAGATGTGGTTTGTTTTAATTGTGGGATAAGGGGTCATATAAGCAGACTTTGCAGGCAGCCAAGACGTTTTAATCCAGGTCCAAACTATCATGGTTTCCCAAGCCAGAGATTTAACAATCAGGGTAATTTAAACTAATTCAGGGGCAGAGCAGGCAAACACCACTGACTTTGAGTAAACCCCTTGAGTGTGTAAGGATAGATTCTGTATTTAATGTTAATAATTCACTTCCTATTATTGTAGTTTATATTCATGATATCAGAGTTAAGTGTTTAATAGATACTGGGGCGTCTGTGAATTTGATAAACAATATGGTTATAGATAAATGTGCAAAGAAAGGTTACGATACTAAACAGTCAGATTGTGCTTTGAGAGTTTTAGGGATTACCAACGATCAATTAATTATTACCAAAAAGGTTAATCTCACCCTAACGTTTCAGAGAGAGAAAATTAATGTTCAGTTTTATGTAGACACCAACAACTCTAAATTAGATTATGATGCTATTTTAGGGTTACAGTTTTTTATTCAGAATAATGTGAAAATTGATTGTAAACAAATGAATATCCAAAATAATAAATTCCATATAGATTGGTTAAATGTAAAAGATAGAAGCAGAGTAAATGTAAATGATAGTTATGAATGCAATTTGATTAATGATAGTACTAAGCAAAAAGTGAATAAATTTCAAGGTAATTCTAACAGTCAACATCATGCATCTAACACTAACTTCCAGAGAAATAACAACCAAACCAAATCTAAGTCTTATAAAAGTAATCGCAGAGATACCAATGCTACTCAACTTAACCAAAATGTAAACAATCATAATTCAGATAGTCACAATTTAACCGTTACTAATTCTCCCTGTAAAAAACAACCCAAACTAAAGAAAAGTCATATTGAGAACAATCCAGAAGTACAAACCATAAATAAAGATCTTAAAATTGTAGAAATTACAGATAAATCTGGTAATAATAATCATAATAGACTTCAAAAGATAAAAAGTACAGATAAAAGTAATTGTAACACTTCTAGTGATATTAAAGTAACTAATGTACCTAAGAATAATGTTATAGGTAAGGATATGAATAATATTCAGTATGATCACATGCAGTTTCATGATAATAGTGTGATAGGGCGAACATTAATTAAGCATATTATACCTCCTAGGTCAGAACTTTTAGTATGGGTGCATACAGGCAACAAAATGTTAGATTCAAATACTGTCTTAATTCAACCATCAAAACACTCTCTAGCCAATCCATGGGTAGTTTCCAATTCAGTAAATGATAATAATAATGGGAATAAATATTTAGTTAAAGTAGCAAATTTTTCAGATGAGGATTTACATGTAAACAAAAATACAAGATTAGTAAGTGTAGAGCCAATCGTAGTGACTAAAGTAGAAAATGCAGAAGTTAATGTGATAGGAGAAAAATCAATAGATGAAGATCTTGAATTATTTGGAGGACAATTTGATTTGGCACATATACAAGATGAGGAGCAGAAATCTAAGCTGTTAGCTCTTTTACATAAACATTCGGATGTATTTGCAGATTCAGTGCAGAAATTGACTGGCTGCAACACTGTTTCCCATAGAATTTATTTATCTGATGAAGTACCAATTAGGCAAAAACCATACAGGACTCCTCATGCATTGAAAGATGAATTAAAGACTCAAATCAATCAATTATTAGATTCAGGGATAATTTCTGTCAGTGATTCACCCTATGCTTCTCCAATTATTTTAGTCAAAAAGAAAAACAATTCTTACCGGTTAGTTTGTGATTATAGAAAGTTAAATGTGAAAACCCAACCTCTTCCATTTCCCTTGCCATTAATTACTGATTTATTAGATTCATTACATGGGGCTAAATTTTATTCATCTCTCGATTTGTGTTCAGGCTATTGGCAGATGAACTTAAATCCTGCAGACAGACACAAGACTGCTTTCTGCACTGACTTTGGTTTATATCAGTGGAATAGGTTACCACAAGGGTTAAAGAATGCTGCCTCCTCCTTCCAAAGATTACTAGAAATGGTTTTAGCAGGTTTAAAAGAGTGGAATATTAATACTTATTTGGATGATTTAATAATAGCTTCAGAAACTTTTGACGAACATTTAGAGAAATTAGATATGGTTTTTAAACGTCTAAGTAAACATAATTTAAAAGTTAATCCAGCAAAATGTCAATTAGTCAGGGATAAAATTGTATATTTAGGTTTCCAGGTAGTAGATGGCAAAGTTCTCCCAGATTCACGTAATGTGGAGGCTGTGAGGAATTTTCCTATACCCAAGAATAAAAAACAAGTTAGATCATTTTTAGGTCTTTGCAACTTCTATCGAAAATTTATCAAAAATTTTGCTCATATTGCCATACCATTAACAAATTTAACTAAACAGAAAGTCACGTTTGAATGGGGAGATGTAGCTGATGTAGCATTTAATGAACTTAAAGAAAATTTAGTATCTTATCCTTGTTTAATGTTACCAAATGTAAAAGACAATTTTATTTTGAATACTGATGCTTCGGGTTATGCGATTGGTGCTGTTCTTAGTCAAAAGGGAGAGGATGGTATGAATCACCCAGTGGCTTATGCGAGTAGACGACTTAATGATGCTGAAACAAGGTATAGTGTATTTGAGAGGGAAACGTTAGCAGTAGTTTGGGCTATTAATTATTTCAGACAGTACTTATATGGCAGAAAATTTAAATTGTTTTGTGATCAAAAAGCTCTCTCTTATGCACTCAAACTCAAAGACAGCGGTCGTGTTGCTAGATGGGTGTTAGCTCTTCAGAATTATGATTTTGATATTGAACATGTACCAGGGAAGAGCAATGTACCAGCTGATGTTTTGTCGAGGTTAGTTAACGTAGCTACAGTTCAAGAAGTTGACACTAAAATTAACCCTTTTCCTCATAATAGACTTAAATTAATGCAGCAGACAGATGGTAAATGTAAAAACTTAATTGATCAATTAAAGACTGTCTCAGAATTAAATATTAAGGGTAATACTTACTTTTTAAGAGATGATATTTTATATTGCATTCCAAAATATAATAAGTCTAAATTTAACATTGAAAAATTATTTGTTCCAAAAACTTTAATATCAGAGGTACTTGCTCTTGCCCACAATTCCATAACTTCAGCACATCCAGGTCTTAAGAGAACGTTATATCGAGTGAGACAAAATTATTATTGGCCAGGGATGTATGCACATATCAGTAATTATGTTTTATCCTGTGTATCGTGTCTTGAAAGGAGAGGTTTTAAAACCAAACAAAAAGCTCCATTACAAAGAATTCAAATAACTAGTAGACCTTTTGAAAGAATAGGTATGGATGCTGTTGGTCCTCTACCGATCACTGAAGCAGGGAACAAATACATTCTGGTCATTAGCGACTATTTTACTAGATGGGTTGAGGCTTACCCAGTAACTGACATTAAGACTGAAACAGTAACATCTATATTAGAAAAATTTATTTGCACGCATGGTATACCTGAACACATGATAACAGATAGGGGGTCTTCATTTTTAGCACATAGCATTCAAAAAGTATATGAAAAGTTAGGGATAAACAAACATTGTTCTACGAGTTATCATCCTAGCACTGATGGTGTTGTGGAAAGGGTTAATGCTACCATCATTAACTCCCTTAAACATCTAGTAGACTCCACTGTAAATGAGTGGGATAGATATCTGCATTTTGCAGTTCTCGCTCACAGAACGGCTTTTCATTCAGCCATAAAAGATACACCCGCACATCTGGTGTATGGTAGGGATCTTACTTTGCCATTAACCCTTCTCACTTCTCCATCTGCTAGATCATATGCAGATCAAAGAGATTTAGCTGAAGATTTAACTTTAAGAATGCAAGAAGCTTTTAAAACAGTGAAAGAGAATTTAATTATAGCAGCCGAGAGACAGGAAAGTTACCGTTTGAAAAATTGTAAGAATAAAAATATCAAAGTAGGCGATTTAGTTATGTTGTTCACCCCAGCCACTAAGGTTGGACAATCAAAAAAGTTTACTAAATTCAATAGGGGCACATATAGAGTAAAGGAACAAACTGGTCCTGTTAATTTTAAAATTGTTAATATTACTGCTCCCAATGATGAACAGACAGTACATGTAGATAGATTAACTTTAATTCCAGATAGAATAATTTTTCCTTCATTAACAATCCCAGATGTAACAACTTGCCCTCCCTCTCCGAAAGTAAATGTTAAAAGTCAAGATGAATCTCAGTCTAATTATATAGATGATCAAGAAACTTTGCCTTTTTTCCCTCCCCTTAGACGTAGACCAAATTATCAATATCTTATGCCAAACTTTTCTACAACCGATAATCTAACCCAAAACAATGTTATTTGTAATGATTATAATGGACCAGCTTCTCCCTATGCTCTAGAAGATATTGAAATATCTGATGTCAGCTTTCTAGACAATAATAGTGATTTTAGTAATTCTTCAGTGGTTCAGGATACTAGTGTAAATGATAACGTGCAGTCTAATGTTAACTCGAGAGATAATCATTCAACAAACTCCCAAATTGTGACACGCAGTAAAAATACGAAGTCCACTGCCAAATACTACTACAATTTAAGGCCCAGGGACAGTAATGGGTTCGTGAAGAAAATTAGCAAAAAATGAAAATGTGTTTTTTTATCGATTATACCTTGTATGTGTAGAATATTTTTTTTGTGCTGTTTGATAATTACGCTTCATATTATGAGTACAATGTGTTGTTAATTTACATTTTCATATATGAAACTTTTGTTTGTTTATATATATATATGCTATTTTTTTTTTAAATATTTGTAACATTTCGTTGGTGCAAAGCTACATATTACGAGGGAGAATCCTCGTGGCTGCCATGTCATGGATCCTTCACAAAACCTTTCAACAAGGACACAAGGACTCTCATGACGAACCGCTTTGGCCTTCACTGTATCACGGCTCCCACTCTAGTCAAGTCCTTTTACCAATATTCATCTTCATGATTCATTTCAATTATTGTTATGAATGGATAACCGGTCTCATCTTCACATCTTCAACCTGGCCAGGAGTAGAAAGATCCGCTGGCGGAGACATCTACGGGAGTGTGCAGAGGAGAAATGTTCATCCAGTTTCAACAGTATTTAATCCCGTCATCAACCTTCACACCTTATAACAGTTCATTGACATTTACCTGCAGCTGCAATTCATCACGTCAGAGAGTGGGGTGCCGGGGTGCTATGAATGATCAATGGTTCAGTCACTTCGACTAAAGTCTACGACCAAAAGAACTCTCTTACATGATATCGAACACTACTGATCACAGTGTTCTTGTGCCAATGATTCCTCTGCGAAAGACTTTGCGACTAATGAGTGATAGCAAAGAGTGTCCTCTATATTAGAAGTTTATTTACATTTTTTATTGCGGTTAGGTAATGTGCTTATGGCTTGGTCCATCATAGGATCATGAAAATTTTGTTATCAAGGTACTACAATGTGTCAAGCGTCTTCCGTATATCTATGTAATTGATGATAGTTTTGTGATTTTATGATTCTTCATGTTTATAAGTTTTTTTTTGTAGTGATTTTATGTTTCGGCTCAGCGTACAATCACGAATCATTTTGTAGCCAAACCAATTTCCTTTTGTTGTTTTTGTTTTTTGTGTACTCAAGTGGTACTGTGTAACACCTGTTGGTTCCTCGACAAGTTTTCTGTCGTATTCATGTATACAAGGGTTATTCTTATTTATAATAAGATCATATGGGGTTCTGTATAAATCCATAAAATTTTTTGTGACAAAAAATTTTTTCCATCAGGGGGAAGTATAATGTTGTGCTGATATTTAGATTCCTGAACAGATTCCAATCCAACATGACACTCCAGCAAATTTAAATATATGTGTGAGATGTTTAATTGTATATTATTAATAATTATAATAATATAGGTGGCTTAGTATTTTCTTTATTGGCTGATGGACCTTTAATTTTTTAATAATAAAATCTAATACCTTTGTTTAAAACTTTTCCATTTTCTAAGCAATCTTATTTCTCTTCTTCATTCTGGTATCCCACGGTAATACGATACAAAATAGTTGCGCCATTTCGTTCAAGAAGCAAATGTCATCAACCCAGGGATGGAAAACAGATATTGACATCTTTATGACTCCCCAAACATCGCAATTTTATCATTGTTTCTCAGAAAGTCTACCCCACACATCGTAATACCACCCAGACCTTTTCCGAGAATTTTTCCCCGTGAGTTTGTTGATGTCTCGCGGCGGAAAGATATCGCGAAATCAACCAATGAGAAGCCAGGAAGAGAAGGTCTATTTTTCACGCGGAACAAAAAATGAGGCAAAGTGGCGGAGAAGATCCGAACGAACAAAAAGTTTGGATAGGAGATTCGAAAGGTAGAGACAGAGGATGAAGATTCCATCTTGAGAGTCCCAACGACGGTCTGAGGAGAGAGAATCCTGTTCCATTCACCAACAGCTATGGAGAGCAACATTCGCCTATAAATTTCCCCCCTTCTTTGGACATGTCCTATTCCCGAATTCTAAATCTTTCGACTTTCCTATCATGCCTTTGTTTCTAGATTTCTACTTCTTTTTTTTTAGACTGCAGTCATTTCGGTAAAGTACAATTTTAATTATGATTTTCGTTTTCCTTTTATTTTTGAGTTAACTAAAGAATTTTTTTTTATAAGATCTTAATGGGTTCATTAGCCACCTAAATCAAATTTAATTTCAGTCTATTTTTATTGTGATGTGTAATACTAGAATTTGTTTTATGTGATTAATTTTTTTTATGGAATTGTGCCTTGTATGACAGCTGGTTAGATATGTAGAAAACTTAATTTATGTTAAAATATAAATAAACTTTTGTAATTATTACCCCTAAAATTTGTGTCTCGTCCTTTCTTTAAAAGCGTAAGCTTAATGACTTTTATTTTGTTTAAATTTTCCTTTTCAGAGTAAAGCTAAGTTTCTCTTTCAGCTGTCGTTTTTCCCTTATTGAATCTGTTGTAGGTTATTGCGGTAATATTTTAAACTCTTAACTTTTGAGGTAATCACAACGTGCCTCATCTTAAATACTATTAAATTTACTCCCTAATACTTAAACTCTAATTAAACTTAAGTAATTGAATTAATATATATCATGATAAATTAAGTTAAACTTTTTCTAATGTCTGAATAAGAACAGGCATAACAGTACGGACAAACTGTCTGGGTGAAATTCGGAGCAAATCTGAAGGAAAGTGAGATTTCTCAGTTAAAGACAGTGGATGGTCTTAGTTAAGCAATTATGTTAATAAATTATTACTGTTATTACTTAATTTCGCGTAAAAAGCTGTTTATCACTGAGTTTTCACCGAAGAGAAGTAAAAAAATATAAAAGTTTAAAAAATATATAAAGTTTTATAATAGCTAATTTTTTATAATAGCTAAGTACAGTATAACCATTTCTTAAATACCAGGAAACATTTCTAATGAAATATCAATTAATAAAAAAATTTTTATTGGCTATCTTGTTAATTACAAACATACGTTGGCTGCATAAGCATAAAATAGTCTTCTACTAAATCATAAAAAAATTAGCAGATATATAATAAGAAGAGGGTGGATAAAAATAACGAACAATTAGAAGCAAGTATAACTCATGCAAGATTATATCTTGATTTCCATAAAGAAATTAAAATCCAATAATTATTATACCACTAATTATAATACCACAGTGTAAGGTTTTTTTATCTGAGAATAGCCTTCTGGAAGGTGCTTAAGATGGGTTACTTGGAAGAATGAGCGTTTCAGGAGAGACTTAATTTTAGGATCTTCTTGGTAACTAAGCAAGAGAAAAACACATTGCCCAGTATTGAGAATTCTATCTCCTGAGAGATCAGTCATACCCCAAAGATTTTGGTAAGTCACAGCTATGGTCATTTCTTGATATGGGAAATGGCCAATATACAAAAAGACATGTCCTTCACATATATACAATTGTTAAAAATGGATTCCCATAAACTTTTAGGTAAGTGAGTCACTCTTCTGGGGTGGCACTATTCATATCAATTTTCTCTGATACTTTCATCTGATCACTGGAGTGTCTATGTAACAAAATTCCAAAGGGAAGAAATATACTTTTAAGTTCTGCTGAACAATCATTATAGAAGCATGTACCACATCAACCAAAATCCCTTTCTTTCAACATATCAATTATTTTTGCAAAACTCTTTCGTGTCGTTTACATTGGAATATAGGTAGCTTCTTCTGAAGGAACCGATAAATCAGCGGAATAGGCTTTTCCTTCTTTATTGGCAATAGGAACGCTTAAGATAAGTCTGCCTATTGTATCATGCTTATGTATAGATGCTGAGAAAACAGATCCTACATAAGCTTGTGTTAAATATCTTTTTGTATCTACTAAAAGTATTTGAGTTTGTATAATCGCAGTAAGCTGACCTTGTGCAGCTTCTTTCCATCTTTGGATAAAAGCATCATCTGCATAAGCTAACCCACTGCTTGGAACACAAGGTATAAAATCTGGCATTATAATAAGTAACCATACTTTGTCATTAGTTTGTACTATTCTGTAAACAAGTGTTCCTATAAACACAACTGAAGCCTGCAATCGGTCAAAGGGATATTCATGCCCTAGTATGATACTAAAAAGGCAAATGTCCTGTGAGGGCAATATTCTAACAGCGAGATTTTGTATGGTAATAGATCTGCAAGTTGCATGGAAGATTGGTTTTTTAAGTTCATATAAGGGAATATTTTCTTTTATATTTTTTATCCATGCACTAGCATAAGGTCTAAAATTCATACCATACCACTTATCTTGTCTAGATTTATCATCGATGCTAAATCTTAATAGTGCTTTTTCTTGGCACACTCCAATATCTTGAATGTAATCTTCATCCCAAGGAGACGCACTTCCATAAAGACATTGCCATAACTTCTCAAATAACATTTTTGTATTGCTGTATCCATCGTAGGCTGGTCATACCCCTTCTGATTAGGATCAATCCACTTGTTACTTGACTACAGCATTCTATATGAAAAAGTCGAAATGGGAAGGGAAAAGAAATTGGATCTTGCATAAGATATTTATTTTAGTAACTGCCTCTGACAATTGAGAAAATTATATCATTCCGAGCTCATGTTAGTATTAATATTAAGGGCCCTGATCTACAGGTTAACCCTAAGATTTGACTTGAAATCACTACAAAAACACAAAACTACTTCTAGTTTCCCTTCTTTCAGATTCAAATTTGATCTGACAAAGCAGTTGTAACAACCTCTATGAGTCACAGACTATAGGCTATAACAATCTTTTCAGAATACACAATAGAGTATGCCAAAAATACTTCGTCAATCTTAGCTGCTAATCAAAGCAGATACCAGAGATTTGCCTTGTGTAAATATGTCAACAGTATGCTGGAAGCTTGCAACTGTATGATACTGTATGAGGTATATAGGATCTGCTTCCCCATATAGTCTATCTTTCCCATACGAACCATTTTTTTTAAAAATCTATAGTTGAAATTATTACGTTTTCCTGTTTCTCAGTTGGTTGTCTCCCCATTTTCCCCTTTTAAGGCATATGTATCCATATTATGCAAGTAATAATTTTTGATTAGATCTGGAAACATAGGTTGATACGATGCACGTCTACTAAAAGCTATTCCAAAGGAACTAAGTAGGAATCCAGTAAAACTAAATTGTATTTGCTTCATAGCAGTATAAATTTACAAGGTGGCATCAGTACAATGATACATAAAAATATGCAATTCGTATAGGTTGTTCCACTAAAGATATAAGATTAAGTAGTGACTCCTAGTAGATTTATACATCTTGCTTTTTAGAAGCAGTGTATGACATGAATAAAAAACTTAAATAAACAAATGCTAAAGTGAAGTTGTACTTGAACTGGATGAAATTATACAAAAAATTAGGCCATGCAGGAAATGTATGCCAGTACTGTAATTTTTCACACTTTTACCTTAGGTAAATGGTTCAAATGTTATGAAGAGTTAGGTGAAGAAGGATTAGCAGATCTCAGTTACAAGCACCATACTTCTCCTTCACAAAAAATAAGTGTGCTCATCGAGCAACTTATTCTTTACCTAAGAGAAAGCAGAAAGTTAGGAGCAAGGCGTATGCAAACTGAATTGAAACACTTACATGATCTATCTTTTTAATTGGATACTTTATATAAAGTTTTCAAAAAAATGAAGCAAGTTGTTTACATATTAAAAACCATTACAGGAAATGGATTAAATGTTATAATTGCAAAGTACCAGGAGATTGCATACAAATGGATGTGTGCAAAATAGCTGCAGGATTGTGTCAATATACTGCTATAGATGATTGTACACATTATAAAGTTCTTTCCATATATCCAAGGCGTACTTCAAAATATGTGCTGGATTTCCTTGAAAAATTGAAGGCAAGAATACCCTTCAATTTTCAAAGCATTCAAAATGACAGACGGCAAGAAATTTTTGCCTATGCGGTGCAGGAATGCTTTAGGGACTGGAAAATTAAATCCTTAAAAAAAAAAATTAATTCCATTCTATTAAGCCATTTTCTTTACATTTAAATGGTAAAGAAGAAAGAGCACAGCGTACAGACCTGTTAGGGACAATTTCTTGTGTAGATAGGGAAATTATATCTATTTATATAGAGCAAGAATTAATTAAATTTGATACTTAAAGTTAAGATAACTCTTTGCAATCATTAAAATCAATTTACAATTAATACTAGGTTTCAATTAAATTTAAATACAATATTAGCAATAGTGGTTAGTATAATTTAAGATAAGCATTGTGTTTAGCAATAACCCAAAAATATGATTAAAATTTACACTAGGTTCGATTCACTGTTGCATCACTGTGGTGATTTATGAGCCTTGAAAAAAAAATAAAATTAAGCTATGTTAAATAAAGGAAAATTACTTCCCTTGAAAGGAGATGACCTAAAATTAAAATAAAATCTCCTAAAAGAAATCTTGAATTCGAATCTGCTGAAATAAAAATTTAAAACTAGACTGGCAAGAAACGAACATGAGGACAAATTACAGAAACTAACTAAATTTATTTTCGTTGATTACTCACACAATGTTTAACATGACTTCTATAACATTAAATATATGAGGAAACGGACGTCTCTTCCGAAATTACCAATAATCAAATGTGTCCATCCAAATACAAAATTACATTTATCATGTTCCGAATTTATTAACAATTAAGGGAGTTCAACATAATACAAAATTAAATATATTATAGAATTATGTGGCTGGTGAACAAACAAACAACAAAAAAAACTTTTAGTCTTTAATGATTCTGCTACAGCACTTATAATTAAAATAAAGAAAAAAAAACTAAGGACAGAAAGAAAAGAAAAGAAGGCATGATTTCATCGATGGTGAACCTCGCCCCCATCTTCATCATCTCTGGGATCCAGTTGTAAGGACATTGTCATTCTCTTCAGCCCCAAGGGCCCCGTCTCGCTTGCTTCCCGCTCCAAGTCCGAAGTCCCAATCCAAAATCTCCCGCCTTTCCAAGTCAGCCTTGTCACCTCTCCTTGATCACGCGTGGAAGTAATGAGTTCGAACGCGTTCCGTCAATTCTGGATGAAGGAGCCGTTAAAAATAGGACTTAGCCAATGGGACCCTTTCTCCATGACATCTTTTATCTCTAGCTCTATTTTCATGTAATGATTGTTGGTTTATAAATTCATCAGTCAGATGCCTCCATCAACCCATGATTGTATACATCCGCCACACACCAAAGTTCTATGATGCTCCTCTCCTGGTGCTTTGTGGTTGCTTCGAAGGAAAGGTCGAACAGGAAGTCTCAGGTTACCAGTGCTGAAACCAGCCAGAGATAGCGATAAGAGATTGTTCTCAAGAGAAACTTTAGTTTTAAGAAAAAAAATATTTATACGAGGAATATCTTAAAATTTTCTATTCACTAGTCAACAAAATTACATCACACCAGCCACTTTACAAAATTTCTAAATGAGATTTAACTATCCAATATTTTAATAATAAGATATAACATGTGATGATCGCCTTCAATTTAATTCTTCATAATGTCAAAACATTTTAAGAAACTTGCGCATGCTTCTCCAAATGCGATGACATTAATCAAATAAATGAATATTTGATCACCACAAGTTCAAACAGAAGAAATATTTAGTAGAGGCTTAATAAATTATTAAAGAAACGCTTGATTTTGAGCAGCATTTGGGACAAAACGTCTATAAAAGTTGACAATACGCAGAAATCTGCGTAGCTGTTTCACAAATTTTGGTTTTTCAAAATCTGTAATTGTTTTCACTCTTTCGTCACTTGGTTTGACGCCTTTGATTGAGACAGCGGGACCTAAAATGTTAACCTCAGGTTGGGCAAAAATGCATTTTCTGTGTTAAATCATTGGGATATCTGAACTAGGGCATAGGGGTTGGAATTGAGACAGCCCTCCACTTGAGCAACCAGAGTAAGGAACTCCTCCAACATCAAAGAGGAATCTCCCATGAAGCTGCCACCTCAAGCTCCTCAGAAGTAAGAACCCCAGTTATCCTCTTAGAAGGAGTTGAACAATTTCTTATGAACCGAAAACACCAAGCGGTCACTCTAGATAATTTTGACCATGAAGAGAACCTAGAAATAAGATCTAAATCCTTGCTCAAGGAAAGTGATATAACACTATTCCTTTTCTATTCTCTCATTCGTCAGATCAGATTCGTCAAATACAAATGACTACTCTGAAGGTTCACAGAACTCGAAATTAGGTTGTTGGAGCCATTTAGGGCCCTTCACCCACAGCTCACAACTGATCAACTCAGAAGGAGGTAGTCCACGAGTGGCACAGTCAGCTGGATTTTGACTGCCAATCATATGATTCCACTTGACACCTAGAGTATCCTCTTGAATTTTGGCAATACGATTGGCCACAAAAGGAAGCCAGCGACAAGACGCGGAACAGATCCAGGCAAAAGCAACCCTTGAATCAGTCCAAGCATAAACACTGCTAACTGGAAGCTCAATCGCAGATAATACAGATTCAAGAAGAGAGGCAAGTAGCAATGCAGAAAACAGTTCCAGTCTTGACAATGACTGATTTTTCATTGGAACAACTCTTGTTTTTGCAGTTAGAATAGACACAGTAACTTCACCATTCGGGGTAGTTTATCTCAGATAAATGACAGAACAATACGCCTTTTCAGACGCATCACAAAATGCATGAATTTGAATATTATTGTATTGAGCACACAGAACATATCTAGGGATTTGGAATTTCCCAAGAAGAGGTAGTTGAGAATGGAACCTTTCCCATCTACAACGGAGTGACTCACTGATTGGATCACCCCAATTCAAACTGTGTTGCCAGAGCTCTTGTAGGAATACCTTTGCAAAGACTACAGACGGTGCAAGCCACCCTAATGGATCGAATATCTTTGCTACTTCAGAAAGGATTGTTCTCTTGGTACATTCCTTATCATCACGAATGGCAATTGAAAATTTGAACATATCAGTAGTTGGACACCACACGATTCCCAGCACTCTAACATCACTGCCACTATAGATTTTCACTTGAGAAATAGGTTGCAAATCTATCTCAGTAACACCATCAAGCCCAGAAGGACAATTTTAAATTCACTTTCTCAGCCTGAATCCACCCCTTTCCATCATCTGAAACATTTGATTCACAAGCTCCCTGGCCTCTTTCACAGAATTAGATCCTTCTAGGAGATCATCCACGTAAAATTCTCTCAGAGTACTAGCCGAAGCCAAAGGGAAAATGTCACACTCATCAAGGGCAAGTTGTTTCAAAGCTCTAGTCGACAAATAAGGAGAACAAGCCATTCCATAAGTGACTGTTGTCACCTTAAACGTGGAAAGGGGTCGTTGAGGGCAATCACGCCAAATGATTCTCTGAAGGTCAGTCTCAACAGAGTGAACCTAAATTTGGCGGAACATCTTCTCAACATCAGTACAGAGTGCAATTGGAAAAGTTCTAAAACGAAGAAGAATGGGAAACAACTCACTCTGAACTCTAGGTCCAGTCATCAGAAGGTCATTCAAAGATAGACCAGAAGATGTTTTAGCAGATGCATCAAATACCACTCTCAATTTTGAAGTTGTGCCGGACGGCCTCACAACACAATGATGTGGTAAGTAGTAACTCAAGTCAGTGTTCTCGACATCAGACACCTCCTCCATGTGGCCCAGGTCCAAATACTCCTTCATGTAATGTCTATACTGATCATAGATGTCTGGTTTGGAAGAAAGGGTTCTCTCCAGCCTGTAGACACGCTTCAGAACTCTTTGCCTCGACTCACCCAACTCAGTAGGTGAAGTGTGAAATGGTAACCTAACCACATATTTACCACTCTGGTCTCTGTAATGAGTAGTGGCGAAACTCTGTAATGAATAATGAGTAATCCTCACAAGACTGCTCAGCCTCAGTTAACTTGCTTGCAACTGGCACTGAATCCAATTTCCAGAAATTGAACACCAATGTATCCAAGTCAACTTGAATGTTATTCACATGAATGGCTGGAGAGCTGCCAGAGGGGAATGTAACATTGCCCGAGACAATCCATCCCAACTGTGATCTCACAGCAAAAGGCCTGCCGTCGCCAAGGTTGATTGCCTGACCCAGAAGCATGGGCAAAGAAATACTGACTCCCAAAAGAATGTCAACAGGGCCCGTTTTAAATAAAGTCGGATTTGCCAAAACCAAGTCACTGAATAACTCCTCATCCTTTTTTTCAATATCGAAATGGGGAAGCTCACCAATTATTTTATTTCAGACATACACAGAGGACTTAAACACAGGGCTCGAACTGAAATGAAGCGTAAACATAATATCAGACATACCATTTGAACAAGAACTGGATGTACCCAGACATGGAATTTGAATCTTTGCTCGTTTTCTAGGTAACCCCAATCTAGTTATTCATGCTTCAGAAATAAATGAGGCCTGACTACCAGGATCCAGAAGCACCCGACACTCTTGACAATCACTATTCGAATCACTAACATTCACCAGAGCAGTACACAACAGAACCCGGGTAGGCACATTGAAATCAGATATGCAAGATGTTATATTAGTCGTACATTTTTGATTAGCTGACTCATTGGCTATAGAAGCACTATTTGAAGGAACACTTTGAGGCACAAACACTGGAGCATTAACTGAAAATGATCTATCAACGCTGGGATGCTTTTCAGAATGCTTTCTAAAACATAAAACTGTATGGTGTTTCTTCAAGCACACTCGACATGTGTAGTTGCTTCTACAGTTTTCAACTTGGTGTTTTTGCATGCAATTAAAACACAATTTGTTTGCCTTCACAAATTGAACTCGCTTTTGAACACTTAATCTGAGAAAATTTTGACACTTACTGATAGAATGATCATTAGCATTGCAGAACGCACAAAGAGGACTCGTGCATTCAGAAGAAAATGCTGAAACCCTTGATTGGATTGGCCTTTTGTTTTGCACTCTACTCGGCTGTAGTGTACTTGCATGAAATTAAAAAAAACTCAACAACTGTTCCAGCTTTGGAGGACTAACATCCTCTAACCTTCTCTCCCACCATCCTCGTGTTGCTGCATCCAATTTATGTTGAGCAATATACACGAACAGAGTCTCTGCAAACCCGTCAACCACTATATGTAAACTCTCAAGAGAGCGAATGCATTCTCTTGTAGAATCAATTAAATTAAATAGTTGGCTTTCAGATTCATTATTTACAAATGGCAAGTTCATAAACTGCTTAATTATTGTAAACACCAACTCCCTCTTATTCGCGTACCGTTCCTCCAAGAGAGACCAGGCTATATCAAAATTCGCATTTGTAATAGAAAGTGCATTCACAACTCGCAGGGCATCACCCTTCAGATATTGTAATTTCTGAGCTGTCGAGAGGGTTTCGTTTGAGTGACACAGGCCGAAAATAAATCCCTAAAGCTCAACCACTCGACTGGATTTTCTCCACTAAAATGTGAAACCGGAATCTCTGGAAGTCTAACATTGATTTTTTTCTTTTTGTGTAGCTTGTGAAATGTTGGAATCAGCTTCAATTCCTTTAATAAATAACAAAAACTAAGTCTATCAATAATAACATGAACTTACTCCTGTTCTTCAATGAACCCATCCAATTCTTCCTCTTTACAATTATAAAAAATTGACTGGAAAAGTTCTGACATCTTAACCTCCAACTTTAGCAATTTGTGTCTATAATATAGCAGGTCTGTAGTATTCTCAGAACTCAATTTTTGACGCTAGTCTCGTTAAACCAGATTTCAAAAATTTTTTAGTTTCCCTAAGCTTCTCCATTTTAAAATAAGCAGGAAATAAGTCATTCACCCAATATGATGATTCACGAACAACTGCTTACGTGGCGTAATCCAAAAACAAATGAAGTCCCCTCTTGAAAACGTTGTACAAATAATAGCACCATTAAAGGTAGACGAATCACAAAAGTTGATGATAACACTCAACTAAAATACTTGAAAACACGAAACACATTCCTAAAATTCCACGCAAGCCATCTCCGGCCGACTTGACCAATGTTTAGTTCTTAACTGGTTTGAAAAGGTTGCGTTAAACACAAGTGGACTGTACAAGCTTGGTTAATAAAAACACTCACTAAAACCAGCGTAATTTTAATAACACTTAAAACTTCCTTCACTACAACACACAATAAACTAGAATTGAAACAACCAGCGTTCACCTCTAGGTAATATACTAGGTAATATATATTATCTCTAGGTAATAATCACCTCAGATAAGTCAAGAAGTTTCCCTATAGGACCACAGTATGTATAAGGGCCTGTAGTGTTTCCATCTAGATGCCATATCAAATGACATAAAGGTAACCCATTGGCATGCAACTGACATATGAGCCACTGCAACGGTCTACTTACATGCAACTCAAACAGTCGTATCACACCACCTTTAACACCAGTATTGACTGGTGTTCCATCCGATCCAATCGCAACTAAATCCGTGGTAGATAACTGACTTGTTTTCAAATAATCTAAACTGCTAGACAGTATTTCATTAGCTGTGCCATTTTCTGGTGACACATGATCGAGGAAATTGCGTCCTGGCTCTTGCAATAACACTACTTGCTCTTTATTTTAATTATTCTGTGGGAAATGCCCCTTTCTTTAACAATTACTAAGTTTCGGTCCTTTATTCCATCGAAATATAGTGCATGCAACGCTGTCTTATCTTCCTCTAAACTATTCTGTAAGTCAAGGCGAACTTTCTTCCTTTGACGGTCTACTTTACATTTATCGATCACCGTAGTAGATCGTGACATAGTAGATCGTTTCTTCGGGATCAAGCCAATATCTTCAAGTATAGCACTTGCTATCAGTGCACCTTTTCGACTCGAAACTCTAGATCTATGTAATGTCACACTTCCATTATCGTCAATGGCTGTTGCCATTGACGATAATGGAAGTGTCATTTTGGAGCTGCCCACTTCTTTTGAAGATGTAGCAACTTGTTTAAAATCCTCATCAGAATAAAAATCATCTTCACTTTCTGAAGTAGAGCTACCATCCATAATACTTTCACATTGTTGAGGTTGGCTATTTATCTCAGTTTCAGATTTTTGCTTATTCACTCGCTCAGCATCCATTGTTTTCCTTGCCACTAAGTTTTACCACCTTAGTGATTTTAGCATTCAAATTCCACATATATATTTTACTCGACGATCTCCGGTCCTTCTAAAATTCTGATTATCACCCGGGATGGGAAAACAAATATTCCGTAATATCCCGCGTAGTACAATCGCACCATCTATCTGTGAAATTCAAAACAAATTTCACCGGCCTAGCGGGGGCTTTAAATATGATACGATATCAGAATAATTTTTTTTTTTCACAAACAAAGGGTCTTGCTATGCAACAATTTCCACTACAGGCATTTAAAATTTTTGATAAGTAAAAGAATTCAAAAATAAGTAAAAAATACTTTTTTTTTACATTTTTGGAGAAACTTCAAGGGTCGGGCGGAGGGCCTAAATATATTTTAATTAAATTTTTTTTTACAAATATTTGATGGCAATACACAGCTTTTCCCACCACAGGCAATTTAAATTTTAAAAAAAGGTAAAAAATGACCCAGCCTAATAGTAGGCTTATTTATAATCCAACGTTTTAAATCCAGCAGCAGTTGTCGTTTTAGTTCAACAGCAGTCGCATAGCTAGTGTCACACAGTTGTTTTCTACTTCCCTCTGCTAAATTCTCCTCTGGAAAACCTAAACAGGTATCCAATCCAGTAATCTGCTCAAACATGGATGGCATGCCTGATAAACCACTTGTTAGGACAATACCAGCGACTAGTTTTTCATAAAAACCAGAACGTAGAACTTCTTCATAGATAAACGTTACTATTTTTTCTACACTTACCTGTATAATTTTATTCAAATTACTGGTAAACACTTCTTTTGGCATACGATTGCGCAATCCTGGAATCATTACTACTGCTTGAGTAACCAAAGCATTAAGTACAATGCTACCAAACTTTACCTTTAACAACTCTGCCTGCGGTTCCATAACCATACAACTTTGTTGTATGTCTGAAGTTATCATATGCCCTCCTAGTGAGATGGTAGCAGGATAACGAATAATGGCATTACAAAATACCACCATGTAAATAATACTATCACCAAAATCGATCAATCAAACACCTGCCCCTTTCTCTTCATCACTCAATATGGCCAAACTGGCCGCTAACGCAGAAGCCATAATCATTTCAGCTTCTACACCAGACTTTTTAATGCATTTATGTATATTTTGAATCTTATGCGTCCTAGCAGTAATAATATGAAAATTCGCCTCCAATTTCACGCCTGATATGCTTACTGGATACTGGGCTACAATTTCATAATCTATGGTATACTCCTGCGGCATGGCATGAACAATTCCTTTAACTAGAGGGGTTACAATGCGATGCATATCACTGGTAAGTTTTTTGATATCTTCCACCGTAATTTCTTCTACGGTATCCCTAGTAATGCTACCATGATGGCAAGAACCTGCTATATGCTTTCCAGAAATATTGACATTCACGATATTGATATTTATACCAGAATAAAAAATATTTTATAGAAGAGCAGATGGCACAATTGCAGTTGATTTATCCAGAGAAGGTTTTGGAGAGAAGGTGCTATTGCGCAGCGATGGAACAGTTTTCTATATTACACAAGACTTAGGCATAGCTGATTGGCGTTATGCAGATTATCATTTTGATCAAATGATCTATGTAGTGGGTAATGAGCAAGCCTATCCTTTTAAGGTTTTATTCGCTATTATGTCTCAATTGGGTAGGCCATAATCCTCTTCTATGCACCATTTGTCCTATGGCATGGTGGATCTCCCCGACGGAAAAATGAAATCCCGAGAGGGAAACGTAGTAGATTACCTGATAGAAGAGATGATCGATATGGTTAGCCACTATATGGGAAACACCCATAAGATTGAAGAATTGTCTCAGGAAGCGCTACAAAAATGCATCATACCTTAGCAATGGGCGCCTTAAAATTCTTTTTACTACGAGTAGCACTGCAAAAAAGGATGTTATTTAACCCCAGTGAATTTATTGATTTTCAAGGTGATACTGGAACATTTATTCAATATACCTATGCTAGAATTTTTTCACTAGCCTGCAAGGCCAAAGAGATCCAAACCGTTCCATTAGATCCCCCATGTACCCCACTCAGTCAACTAAAACAGAGACTGCTTTTTCTTTTGTCTAGGTTCCCAGAAGCAATAGAAGAAGCTGCAGCAACCTACATGCTCTCTGTAATAGCCAACTACGCTTTAGAATTAGTTAAAACCTATAACAAATTTTATGCAATTTATCTCATATTGGGGGCGCATAATTTTAATATTAGGACTGTGCTTTCCATTTGTGTGGGTAGTGTGCTTAAAAAAGTATGGCACTCTTAACCATTGACTTACCTGAGAAAATGTAAGCTTAATATGTTACTTCAATCAACCAAAACTTCTGAGCAGATCGGTGGATGGAAATAGCCAAAACTATAGTTAACAAAGGGTATACTATAGAAGATATTAACTGATTCACCGCTCTTCCAAAGAAAATACATCTACCACACAATAGGTGTTTGGCCTGTAGCCAATAGATAGGCATTTGCTCTGCTAAAATGTCTATTTTGAAGAAATCCCCTATGAGCAGATAACGAAGACGGATGTGATGATTTGAGTATTAGATGTTGCTGAGCATCAATCAACCCTTCCTTTTGTTGCGCATTGCTTCCCCATAGCATGAATACCACCTGTTGTTTGCCTTTCGAAATGTCTTGTATCACTGCGTCATTAAAAAGCTCCCAGTCTTGGTTTTTATGAGATCCTGTTTTATGCGCTGCCACTGTCAAAATGGCATTTAATAACAATACCCTGTTTAGCCCAATCAGCTAATGAGCCCGATGTTGGCTTTGAGGTCTCAAATCTGATTGCAGCTCCGTAAAAATATTCCATAATGAAGGTGGGAAAGAGATCCCTAAAAGGACAGAAAACGTCAACCCATCTGCTTGTCCTGGGCCATGATAGGGATCTTGCCCTAAGATCACCACTTTAGTATGATAGTATGAGTAAAAGTTGAAAGCTCGAAGGCCCTAAATATATTTTTAGCTGAAGGTAAATAGTACCACTTCAGTAGGACGCTCTTGCAAAATCCGTTAGCTTTTTGAAATAGGGCTTTTCAAACACTAAGTACATTTTCCCAGGATGTTTCTATTCGTACATTCATTATTACCATGTTTTTATTAACTCGTTTTCTTGTTAATATGTTTGTCCAGTACAAATCTTGCAATCGATTTTTAACTAACTTCCCGACTAGTTAGACATTTGAAACTTTTAGAATAGCTCAGAACACGATGACAATTCATTCTTTTAATACTTTTAGCCATCTTTAAGCAGGATTGAATTCATTTTCAGTTAAATTTGTTGTTTGAAAATTTCTTATAATTGCTATCTTTATTACGCATTTGATCATTTTCTTTCAAGATGATGGATAATTTATCAAAATATTTAAAAAAAATATTTTTTAATACATAGAATTGTCAAGTTTATATGATTCAACAGAAAATTAAAAAACGTGGTATATAAAAAGTTCTTTTTATCTTGTAATTATTAAATTATGTGCATAAGTTTATAGAAATTTTAACATGGATACAGGACTATGGAACATGTAGCGTAAGTTATAAAAAAAAACTGGACTATGTCAATTTCTTTTTATAACTTTGTAATAAGCTAGGATGTGAACTAGATACTGTTAACAAATATGCTCACCCATGGGGCAGCCGGCACTGTCGCTTGATCTCGTCTCCACCACTGGTGCTCAAGCGAGGTGCCGAGGTGAACGCGTAGATGACCGACATCCAGTACTGACCGACCCGCGAAACAACCTAGTGGTAATCATCACAAATCAAAGTCCAAGATCTACTCCGAGCTATCATCGATCAATGAACTTTTAATGACGAGATAGAACTCTTTTTGACGGACTTAGTGCACAGGGACTATCAAATATTATACGAACTTTTCTTGAGCACCAGTGATGGAGACGAGATCAAGCGACAGTGCCGGTAGCCCCATGGGTGAACATATTTGTTAGCAGTATCCATTTCACATCCTAGCTTATTACAAACTTTGACTTGTTTGTCCAGTATCTAAAGTTGGGAATCATTTAAATGATAAAATGAGACATTACGAGACGATATTTATACTATCACCAGTACTTTCTAGCGATCAAATAAAAACATCTATAAATAGGTATAGGTCTTTTTTAGTGGAACGGAATGCAACAAAAGTATACGAAGAGGAGATGGGTTTTAAACCATTACTTTTCAAAATAAAGCTTAAAAAAAGTGAGATATATCACCTGATAGAATTTGTAAGTGATCCTAGCTTAATTAAGCAATTGGAAACTGCTTATGAAAGAGATGAGGAGGTGTTGCGTTCTTCAACATTTGCTTTAGACAAGCATGCACTGGCGTATAACATGGCAAGGAGGTTGGATGCTGGCAGAAATGAATCTAAGAAAGCAGTAGCGCTATGATTTTAGTAAACGAATTCTCCCCCCCTCCCCCAAGAAAAAAATCACTAAAAAGTTTTGTCGCCTCAAGCGGTATGGCATTAAATATGTGGACTATAAGTGCGTTGGGACTATAAGTGCGTTGAGTTTCTGAATGAGCAAGGGAAAATACTACCTAGACGGATTAGTGGTAATAGTTTAAAATAAAAAAAAAAGTGGCTTGTGCGGTAAAACGTGCTAAGCAGATTGCTTTGCTTCCTTATGTAACGGATAATCTAAAGCAGAGCTCCGCAACCTTTTATCTTCCACGGCACAACAACGTTTTTTTCGATAATTCCGCGGCACACCACAAGTAAAAGCTTGCAAATACATAAATTACAATAATACGTATATGTTTTTATTAGATAAAAAACACAATAAAATATCTATATGTATCTAGATAATTACAATTATTTATGTTTTATATAAATCATTTTGAATTGTACACCAACACAAGAACAAAAATATAAAGTTATAGATTACAAGTAAGAAAAAAAATTCTCTTTAAATTTTAATATTAAAATTTTTTTTTGTCTTTATTTAAGCCTTATTAATCAAAGTTAATTTAAACATAATAAGTAATTTATTAATGAGATATTTAAGCTTGTTTTGATGAGCATATACATTTGATATTTGGCTCTATATTTGAATGTGCTACCCGAAGTTCATGGTCAAGACCTTTTAAACACTATCATTTGTCATTTTTAATTAGAACTAGTGTCGAAAAACTTTGTTCGCAGAAGTATGTCGTAGAAAAAGGGAGCAAAATTGCATAATGGCTTTGTCAGAAATTTGAGGATATTCTTTCTTAACTGAAATCCAGAAATCAGCCAATGACATTTCACTGAAGTTTAGTTTTAGCATCCCGTTGTTCCTCAATTCTATAAATTCCTCTCGAATTTGAAAGGAAAGTGCTTCTATTGAATTTTCGGCATCAGCTAGGAAAGGGTATCTCCGTATTAATTGTGAAAAAATAGAGATTAAATTCCTCTAGCAATAAACTTAAATGTTGTTGAGCCAGATCCAGAATTAATTGTTTGTTTTTAATCAGGGACTTGTAAGTCCTTTGGATCATTTCAAGAGATCCTCTTTGTAACTCGTTCTGACAAAGTTCGAGCTTATTTTTAAACCCCATTAACTTGTCGGAACACGTCAGGTAATTTTCGCTTCGACCTTGCATTTTTTTAAATCAATTCATTCAGGTGCTCAAAGGTATCAGCCCTATACGCAAGTTTGGCCATCCAGGGATTATCTGCAAAATATTGGTGTAGTTCGGTCATATTTTGTTTTAACAAAAACTCACGAACCTCGTTGCGAAGCTCAAACAATCTAGCTAAAACTTTGTCCCGGGATAGCCAACGTACCTCAGTATATAACAACAGGGATTCATAATTCGCTCCTATTTCTTCACAGATTAGTTTAAAAATTCGCGAATTTAGGGCTCTTGATTTAATGTTTTTTATAGTAATACATTGATTCATCGATTGCAATAGCTCCGTAGGCAAGTTTTTGATCATCAATGCTTCGCGATGTATGCAACAGTGTGTAATTTATATATATTAGGATTTTGCCGTTTTACGCACGAAATAAAACCTTTTTTTATTGCCCATCGTTGCCCCAGCACCATCCAGGCAAATACTGGTACAATTACTCCATGAAATATCATAGGTTTTGAAAAGATTATCGGATACTCGTAAAATTTCGTCGCCGGTAGTTCGCTCTGGAAGTTCGTTGCAAAAATAAAGTCCATGCCACGTCGTGTTCGAGCACTTCTGCGCGTTCGTGGGGGCCCTACACGATATTAGGCCGGTGTACCAGTTTTTTGGCTCTTCAGTGCATATAGATTAGTACTGTTTGCTTTGTACTCTTATAATTTATGATTTCATATGGGAATGATTATCAGCATGAATTATTACTTGCAATTAATGTACTTTATAATTCATGTAATTAATTCACTGCTTGACAAATGCTAAGAAACAACTGGTTTTTTCAAACTAGCGTTCCCGACAGCAGACTAATCACAGTAAAATGAAATGCAGAGGGCGTAATAGGGCATTGTGTTATTTGTGTAAAAGGCAGCTCACGAAAACTCTTTATTTTTTCGAAAGTTCATGCAGTTAGGTGTTTGACGAAAATAGTGCCGTAGGTTGTTGGAAGTTATTTCTGGGAAAATCAGTGTGGTGTGGTTATAATTAAGTGCAAAATGTCTGCAAGACAACATTTGAGTGCGTACGATGGTGGACGAGCAGGTGGACGGCTCGAAGCAGGACAAAGTGTCACTACTGTGGCCAGAGTAATAGGAGTGGCAAAAAGTGTCATATCGCGATTTAAAAAGGCCGCTGAAGGTAGAAATGCTATGCGAAAGCATGCCGGTGGACGTGGAAGGAACACGACACCTCAAGAGGATCGATATGTATCCCTAGTGGCGAAAAGGAACGGCCATCTCACTCCTAGTCAGATAGCTGCAGACGTTGCAACCGCTACCGGTACAAATGTATCAGCCAGAACCATTTCTAAGCGAATAAATCAGGTTGGTTTGTATGCACGGAAGCCTGTTCAATGCATCCCACTTCAACCACGCCATCGTCGAGAAAGATTACGTTAATGTAAGGAACATATTGGTTGGGGTCAGCAAGAGTGGTCCAGAGTGATGTTCTCGGACGAATCTTGTTTCACTGTGACAAGTGATTCTGGCCACCAGTTAGTGTGGAGAGAGAGGGGAACGCGTTATGCACCAGAGAATGTTCAGGAACGTCATCGGTGTGGGCAGACATTATGCATGGTGTGGGCAGACATCTTTGAGCGAGGTAGCGTTACATCGCAGCGATATTGCAGAGAGATTATTCTGGAACATGTTCATCTTTTTAGGAGTGCTGTAGGTCCAGATGTTCTGTTTATGGAAGACAATGCGCGCCCACACAGGACCGCTGAAGTATCGGACACACTAGAAAGTGAAAATATTGATCGTATGACATGGCCTGCTTACTCTCCTGACCTAAATATTATAGAGAATGCCTTGGATGCTCTTGGCAGACGTGTTTCTCAAAGAACTTGCCCTCCCCAAACCACGCAAGAACTTAAAATTGCCTTGAGAGAGGAGAGTGACAATATCCCCCAAGGACTCCTCAATACTTCAGTAGGCAGCGTGAAAAACAGATCCAAAATGTGCAATAGTGTCCGAGGAGGTCACACACCTTACTAAGGTACTCAAAACTGTTTCATTCTGGCAGGCAGACCGATTTTTCGTGGCTGTTTGGAAATGCTCCAAAGAGCATCTTTTTTGTTTTTCATTTTCTTCTTTTTCCATGTGGCGTAATTTGTACCATTTTGCATTATAAATAATGCACAGTATCTCTACTAAATATGTACCAAGTTTAATTTCTTCAATCAATGTATATTATGAAATATTCTGAAAAATGTGACTATTCCTTAGCAATTGTCAAGCAGTGTATTTATTTTTAAACGTTTAATGAACAAATAATAAATTTGTCAGGTGTTTGTCTTAAGTATGCAGGATTGTTCATAATCGAGTATTTCAATAATTAGAACTGAAAGGCAAATTAAAAAGTATAAATAAAAATATTTTATAGAACAACTAAACTTGTTTTCTTGACTTTAAAATATCATTTTAACCTTCGAAGTATTTCATAAAACACTTTATGTATGTGCAAGGATGAATGAGTCTCCCAACATAAAATAAAAATCAGTAACATTTATTTAGGAAAGAAAATAAGTCGTAAAATATGGCTTTCCTTTGATTTAAAGAAAAATTTATTGGTGAAACCAAAAATAGCGAACCAAAATTTGCCAGCTATTGTAAATCTTATCCACAAGCAAACTGAACGAGCATGTGCAGTCAGGGAATCCGAAATCCTCGTTTCCTGAATCTAGACACTCCTACACAAAGGTGACGACGCTCGAGCATACATACAAAGTATGCTAACTACATGTTTTTGCTTTGTGTATAATTTCGACCCAGAGAAATTACATATTGGCAAAAAGTGAGAGGAATATTTGACTTAGAGAAATTTCTAACTAATGTGGTGGTTACGTTTTTTTATTATCGGTAAAATCACCGCGGCACAGTCAAGATCACCCTTCAACACGACAGTTGCGGAGCACTGATTTAAAGTAAACCAAACATGGAAGTAATATTAAAGAGTGCACATAAAATATTAGGAAATAAAGGTGATATCGTTTCGGTTAAGGCTGGTTATGCTAGGAATTATCTGATTCCTGATGGGATTACTGTTGTGGCCAATAATATGCATAAAAGGTTGCACGTGAAAAGGCAAAACAAGCCGCCCACAGAATGTTAAAATTAAAAGTCGATGCTGAAGCACTTTTGTCTCTTTTAACAGCTGCTAAGGTAACAGTGGCTGCAAATGTGGGTGAAGGTGGTAAAATATTTGGCTCTGTTACGTCTTTGCAAACTAATAAATCGCTTAAAGCACAAGGTATTATTGTGGACTATACTACGATAACTATTAAACAACTTATTGGCTTTGCACATTACAGTTTTGTATACATTAAATTTTGACGTAGTCCCTATTTAAAAGCGAGAGTGCTGTGATCTTAGGGCCTTATATAGCATGTGAAAGAGGGTTTGTTGCTGGAAACTCTTTCGCAGTATCATTTTTATGTTTTTGATTTTTTATAAAAAGCTATAGAGGCCCCTCCCCTGTTTGTTATTGATGGGATCTGTTCAGCCTTCTGACCACACTGCTTAAAAAAAAAGGCCTGCTACCTAAACAGGTCCTTTTCTGGCTGTTAACTAATTTTCACAGCATACCAAAACATGCCGCTGTAGAGCTGGATCTATCATTTGCTGGTAACCCATTGCATACTTTTTTTGATGCAAATGGGCTACAATCATTAATTCAGTTTGTAAGTGAAATGGCGCTATAAAAATATCCTTACAAGTAGAGATCTGTTGATTATCTAAGCATTGTATAAATGCTTCTTTGGCAGACCAATAGATGCCCAGCTTTTCAAGGCAGTTATTGGTGCCTTTTACTTCTTCTATTAAGTACTTTAGTTGTACCATATGCAATTTGGGTTGAACCAGCTCTAGCTCAATAACTATAGGACAAGAGGTAGATAGTGCTACGGCCGCTACATAACGAGTATGGGTAAAGCTATTATGAAGTGTACTACCATCTAAAACAGGTCTGCCTTGTCTATCCCTAGAAAGGATAAAAATAGGTAAATCTAACTTTTTTAATAAATAGTAAAGTGCTATCCTTACTTCCAGAGACTGCCACATCTTATCCTTAGAGGATAGGTTTAAAGTATGAAAGTCAGCCAAAAACTGAAGAGGTAGCTGAGGATGTAATCCAGTTACACTTTTTTCAATCTTCCAAATAAGATAAAAACTAGTGGAAAAGTACACTGAAAAACTATAAACAGGCATAGACAAAAAGAACTATAACTGCAAAAGTTGATCAACATGGTGTATCATTTTGCCTGAATATAATGCGTCCAATAAAACCTAGACGGTGGATTTACGTTCTGCAAAACTTTTACGTATTGCTTCTACATCTAGACATTTAATAACAGACATAAACAGTTAGTAATCAATTGCATTTCTTTGATGTTAAATCATAACTATAAATTTTTATCATTACAGTGAGGGAACATTTTGTATAATAATATGAAACCTCTGAACTGTCATGTAGTCTTGGAGAAATTTAATGGTTCAAACTCTTTTTTTTTTGTGAAATATTAGAGTCCTGTGCACACTACTTGTTAGCTTGGCACAGCCCATTAATTAAATACGACACCTAATACCATTTCAGCAGTAGTGTAGCTAAAATATATTTTAGATTCTTTAATCCTGTCAACGTATCAAATTTGAACCATTTCTCATGCTGCAATCTGTTAACAAATAAAGCAAGATCTACACTTACGAAAAAAAAATCACAAATGTTTACAGGTCATATAGGTTTTTTAAAATGAACTAAGTTAAGCTGACGCAATGTAGGAGTTAGCTCTTTTGATAAAATCTTAGTTTTTATGATCAGTTACTCGAGTATTTCCTCCACTCATCTTTGCATAAGATTCAGTCCATAGGAGTACAAAAACTTTATTATTTTGAATTTTTTATGATTAATGTTATTTCTTTTGTATAAGATTTTACTGTTATATATATTATATGTAAAAATTTTTTAAATAAAAACATTTTCCTTGTTTTTGAATTATTAAAATTTTGTAATTAATATTTGGTTGAGAAAATAGAAGAAATCCGTTTTATCGTCATCTGCGGTGGATTTCGTTTCAAAAGCTCGCATGAACAAGCTTTATTATTAGTATTGAAAGTTGTCTAATGACACTGAAGTGGATTAAATTTTCAAATTATTATTATTATGATTTTTTGTTTGATATGACATCTGTACAACTAAAACAATTCTTTTGTTCTTCTTTCTAATCTTGTGATACGAGAAGAGTTGTTTTAGTTGTTCAGCCATCTAAAAAATATTAAGATTAGTCTTATTAAGCAAAAATTATGAAGAAAAATGCCCGTTCTCGTCTTCATATCAGGTGCCTGTAAATCCAGTATAGCAGATATCTCTCGGATTATCTGCAAAACGTTTAAAGTCTTCGTTTTCCTCATGTTTCATGGGATCATCGTGACTTGCCGTACCATAGGAGGAATAGTTTAATATTTACTAGTGACGGAATGTTAAATCTACCCTAGTAACTATGATACGAAATATAGAACTGCCTTAAGAAATGACTTAAAAATACCTACGTTGTTTATGCAATTTTTTGTTATCTCCTAAGGAAGAAGCGGGGAAAAAAGCATACTTGTTAGGCCAGTGGTTCCCAACCGGTGGTCCGCGAGAGCCTCGGTAGTGGTCCGGCACCACATATAAAAAAGTTGCCAAATAAATGCGGATTTTGAAAGCAATGTTCATTGAACTTGATGGACCGAATATATCCGATGACTATCAGGTGTTAAATTAAAATTTCTGAAAAGTTCAACGTAATTATTTTATTATTAGAATATGATACAAAATAATTTTCATATCCCAGGAAGGTTCCCCCCTTCAAGTCGGTGGAGGGGAGTCCGCACATGGTTCAATTTCTGGCTTAGTGGTCCGCATACTTCTACGAGTTGGGAACCACTGTGTTAGGCTGTTTTACATTTCAACTACAACTTATGGAAGATTCATACTTTCCATTGTATGGGCGAGGAAATGGAGATAGTAAACTCCCTCGCCTGTAATAATTTTAAAAAAGGAGCAATTCCTGTTAAGAGTTGCGTTTTCCCCACTGTACAACCCTGAAAGTCCACAAGCGATATGCCTAATATTACTTCTGAATATGCCTGAATAGTTGTAACAAAAGTTTCAATGCTGTATGATTTCCATCTGGAAAGTAACTATTTTGTGGACTTCTTATTTTCAAGTTAAATATTTAGTCAGTGAGTTATATGAACTAGTAATGTTATCTGCTTTATTATACGGAAGAATGTACTAGAGAGGAGAACTCCTGTTGTTTATGCCAGACCAGTGGGTGAGTAACTTTTTGTATTTGACCTCACCTTTGAAAATAATGAATTTGATTGACCGCTAATTTTCAAATTGAGTTTCTAATTAATGAGGAATAAACCGATAATATGCCCCATTTCACCATGAGAAACCCATTTTTATTGTAAAACTATTCCCTCTTTTTTCCCCATAACTTTGTGTTATATATTTCATTGTATCAAAGTTCACCTCCCAATCTCCCAATTATCAGGCAGTATCAGGATCAATGCTTGTTGATTCTCATATTTTATTTATTTCCTTATCTTTTATTTGGCCATGCGGGTAAAATACATTTGCACAGAAAGGTTGTACAAAAACGAAGTAAACAGTGTTAGGCTTTCGCTGATAATTCTGTATAAATAATTTTGCTGAAAACGTAACCCACCAGAGAAATTGTTTTATGTGAAAACATTTTTGAAGCCACAGTTTTCTGTTATCTATGTAAATTTACCCTTCTGGGAAATAATCGATTTTTTTCATACTTCATGAATATTTTTGCATTACGAAATGGTCCCGTAATCCAAATTTTTATAGATTATTTTTGAGACAAGATAAATGCGGACCCCTAGCTGTCACTTGACGAAACTCCTTAGGGTCATCAGACCACACTTTTGGAACCTGTGAGTTCTGTTAAAGTTTTATTACATCTAGATGATTTGATTTCGTGTGTTTTAGTAGCGGAATGCTCATTGGTTTCACTCTGTGAAAAAGAATTAAAATGAGAAAAAAAACTCTCATTTCCATCGGTGTTTATTTTGATTAATTTATTTCGTGTTCTCTGTAGAGTAAGACAAACTACCATTTATCTTATTTATTTGAATAGCCTCTTTTTACTGGGATTTTTCTGAATAAACGTTATCAGGATGTGTGATAAAACTAGCTTTTTTCTCTGTACATTTAGCTTTGGGCATTGCTATTTCTGCATTTATAGTCAATGTATGCCTCAACAGATAAAGCGAAACAGTAATTTATCGTATTTTGCCGAAAGAAGGTTCGAATATTGTACTGTAAAACTTTTTCCCCAGTTGGGCCAAAGGGAATCATTCGGGAGAAAAGCATCCATAGTTGCCCTTAATTTAGTATCTCTAAATACGATAGAATTTGCTTGTTTTCTCATCTCTGACTTTTTTAGAGAAAAAGTTTAAACCACTTATCTGTTTTCAAGCGGTGAGCATATGAGAGATGGGCAATGAAATTAATTGTTAATATTTGATACGACCATGTTAAGTAATAATTAATTTGTGCTTCTATGATCATATTTCATTTATCATTATATCTTGAGGGTTCAACATACCAGAAGTTGTTAGATTTAAAGAAAATAAGGATAGGGTAGAAAAGATGTAACTGGAAGGATTATTATAAACCAACAATCTGCTATAAGTGTTGGATGTACGGCCACATCGCGAAGTACTATAAGAATACTAAGAAGTGCAAGATTTATGCTGAGGAAGCGCATGGCCCGGAATTACATGATAAGAATATGGTTTGCTGAAATTGTGATATCAGAAAAGAACTGGAATTAAAATGGACACGGCTCATATGCCAACTGATAGACATTGTAGCCGCTACAGAGTGGAAATGAACAGGATTATTGAAAATACGTATTATGGAACAACGAGGCCGGTGCGGCAGTGACGCCTCTGTTCTTCTTGCTGTTTATTTGCTTGTAAATTTGCTTGTCAATTATGTTCTGTTTGTTTAATGTTTACATTTGCTTGTCTATATTATTGCTTGTTGCCCTAGCAGTGCATACTCATTGCGTTTTACTGTTGTTAATAACTAGTTGTTATTTATAAATATAAATGTGATATTTGCATGTATCTTTCAGTTGCCTGTACAAGCTGTACAGATTTTTGTTTGCATGTACAAGCTGTATAGGACGTCTGTTAAATGCTTTTGTTAATGATTTAGATAATAAAGATGGAACTTGATGTAGTTGATGTAGATGACAGGTGGTGGCTGCATACAACTAGGAGTTTGAAATTGAATATGATAGTTATTGGCTCTGGGATGGTCTGATCGTAGGATAGCGAGTGGATGGTGTCGTTTTTGAATTTGGCTATGGGATGATGAACTTTGTCCTGATGGACACAAGGGCCTGGATTATGCGGGGTTCGGAGCCTTTGTTTGCTCGAGGACGAGCGGGTTGCCGTCGCGGCGACCGGAAGTTAGTAGTAAACTTTGCCGTATACGCTCACGCGGTGGACGGCGTAACCTTCGAACCTTATCATTATAAGCCTTCCGATAAAGCGGTTGCACTCAGATTGTCACAAACAGCTTATTTCGTGCGAAAACGAAGGGTAAAATTTCGACGTCAAGCGCATAGATCACTAAATTAGCAGGGTAATTCATGCCAGAGCTCTTCGGTTTAAATGAATGGTATCCATTTTATGCTCTTCGTTTTTCACATGGTTGCATCAGTGACGTTGCATCAAACTATTTTTTTTTATGTCGTATGTTTTTGTTATCTAAGCGTTGCATAAAATTTGTCAGTGGGACAAGGAATCTATATTACTTAACTCTAGACCAGTGGTTCTCAAACGGTGGTCCGCGAGAGCCTCGGGAGTGGTCCGGCACCACATATAAAAAAGTTGCGAAATAAATGGGGATTTTGAAAGCCATGTTCATTGAACTAGATGGGCCGAATATATCCGATGACTATCAGGTGTTGAATTAAAATTTCTTAAAGGTTTAACATAATTATTTTATTATTAGAATATGATACGTTAGAATTTGAGCACATTAATCCTATATACTTTTTGCCTGAGGGATATTCTATAACCCAATAACCCCGGAAAGTCCCCCCCCCCTCAAGTTGGAGGGGGGGCTGGTGGTGGTCCGCAAATGGTTCAATTTCTGGCTTAGTGGTCCAAAGACTTCTACGGGTTGGGAACCACTTCTCTAGACCTAACCAACTCATGGCCAAATTAACAAGCGTCAATAATGAAAACAGAGCGATTTCATTCTTTGCTGAAAGAACCTTGATTTGCTTGAAAACTGTCTTGATTGTGACTTCTAATTAGCGAGCGCTCTAATTTTCATAGATTTTTATAAAAATTTTCTAATTTTTGGTAATGAGCTGTTCAAAGTGTTTTGTTTACGATAAAGTTTATGAACATCCATCGGCAGTGATTCTACATATTGTCTGTGTAAGATGTTGGATTTTATTAGTTTATATTAAGTTTCCGAATCGTACTCGCGCGCTCCATTCTGTGTCAAATATTTTCGAACATCGCATACGTTACCTGAAATGAAGATCCAACATGCTTCCCAATCACAGCACACGCAACGTAATACTTTTCTTGCTGATTTATCACCAAATTCCCAGAAACATCGATCTTAAATTTTTTTTCTCCCCTGCTTTGCGAATTCGATTTATCTTTCTCTTTCTCTCTTAAATAACACGTTGCATACTTACCGGCGAATGTATAATTCGAATAAAAATGCCTTTTAAGCAACCTTCAACTATAATAAACTTTTTTGCATGTTTACTTGTTTATTTCTGAAATTTGAATGGTACAGACGCCCGTTATTTGAAAATTTTCTCTCTAGTGAGTTTGGACGTCGTATGTTCTGTTTACTTACAGGAAACTTGTGGGAAAGCAAAACAGGAAAGTGCAACTTCTTACTATCCACAGTAAAAATAAATGGGTAGCAGCTGATTTTGAACTGACTAGTTCACCATCAGGCCGCGGATAATTAGGTGTGACAGTCTCTGGACGATTCACAAATGAGAGGATTATTAAACGCTTTGATAATCCTCTATGATTAGGGGAGACGAGAAAAATTCCAGAACGTCGTGCGTGGTTGTGGAAGAAGTGCACACATGAAGGGGGGGGGGGAGAACTATTAATTAGTTCAGAATAATAATTGCAACCCTTGTATTTTTTTCGCCAAGGCGACAGGTACTTTGTCTTGTGGATAATTGTCTCATCTATCATACTAATTTGTTGGCTACTTTATTACGGGAGCACCATATAGGTGAGCCACCATTGCTCCTTATGAAGGGTATAGGAACGCCCGTATCTTATTCGGGATTCGAAACCGAACCCACTTTGTGGAAGCTCGAGACACATGGCACTATACCATGTGGGCGGCCCCTTGTATTTTTATTGTGGAAAGAGCTGTGCTTTCCTGTTTCGGTATTTTCTAGCTTACATTGGACAGTTATCTGTATAGGGTTACTCTGCTTCCTACAACGACGTGCTTCGTGAGGTTGGAATTTTAGTGAGAGGCTAGCGGGGATAAGCCGATGTGTAACGTCATCTTCACTTCCTCGCCATTGAATGAAAAGAGATCAACACAAGAAATAGAATAAATCTAACACCGCATTTACACAGTTGTGATAGCGGCGAGTCGAATCACGGGGGGCGAATGTGTAAACAGTGGTCTCGCCGTTTATTCTCGCCAATCGTGACGCTCGCTTCGGGAGCGGTTTTCTGGCACGAGTCAAAGGGGCGAATGGCACCATTGCGACGGGAAATCTTGTTCACAGCAAGAGGCGGGAATGTGAGAACGGTCACTCGCGTCAATGCAGGAACGTGACTAATGTCTTGCGAATGTCTTGAGGGTGGCGAGATCGCGAATGTGTAAATGCGGCATAATGATGGATTTTCTTCTAAATTTGTTTTCACCACGCTCGGAAAGATTGCACTCTCGGTCAACATCGTGGATTTTCATTCTCTGTGTTAAGGTTAGGGGAGTTTCTCAAAGTATTTTTCTAACAACAGATTAAAGCACATATTTTAATTTGGCTAATGTCCCTGGGGGCTGAAGACATTACATCCCAGTCCTTTGTACATATGAATACAAGGAAATAGAAACACACAAATCACACAAGAATTTTATTAACAAACGATGACACCGGCGATGGACGATGGGTTGCAGCTCCCCTTTCTAGGCTGGGCTCTTTTTGCAGGCGGAAGACTGACTGGTTCCCTAGAATACAACCAAGTCTTATGCGGGAATCGAACCCGCGCCCCCGGCGTAACAGGCTTAACCATTTAGGCTTAACCACTTATCACTGGGTGACCCATACATAATTTTAAATTCTATATTTTGCATATGAAGGTAGGCGTGTAGTTTTAAAATGATTCCGAACTTAATTATTTATGCGGGAATAAATTATTAATGTCTATCGTTAGAAAAAAAACATTTAAAAAAAATTTAAATTAAGATAGAATTTGTTTTAAAAGAGCACTACTTTTAAAAATCTGTTTTCAAGTGAAGAGTACAGAATTCAAAATCATACATTTATTTAGAAGAAAATTTCCCATAGCTTAACGCTGGGGCTGCAAATTTGCGAGGTCAGCTGATATGCCGCCAAGCAAAACTATCTATCCCACTAGAGGATGTTGTCGTCTGCTGCGAGTCTCGTCTCACTAATGATCGGATGCAGGAAAAAGGCCGTCTGCGTGATGCAGCCATTAAATTTACTGAACTTTTCGTCGACAAGTTCGAAAGAGAAAAGAGGCTTTTTAATTGTCTCATGAATGGCGTATTGATTTTGGGACAGTGAGTGACAAAATACATCTTGGGTAGTTAAGAACCTAAATGCTTAGTAGAATAATCTACCAACATTCCAATAGATCTGATCTGGGAGGCTTCTCATGCAGCTATTTTTAGTTGTTTACGAGCAAGTGTTTTGATTTTGAAATATAGAATTTTACGCACCGGTTCCTATGTGTTTTTCTTGAATTTTCTTTCAGTTGGTTTATCTCGATGCGGATTTCTCCATCAGGATTGATCTTTCCGAGGTTTTTATATGTGTCTTCAGCTGTATTTTTCTAGATTGTGTCCTGATTTATAGGACCAAGTAAAGAGAAAAAACTGTACCTGGTCTTATTTTATCTAACGGATCAAATAAAAAAAAATAGTTAAATGGACCAAAAAGAAAAATTAATGAAGGATTAAAAGGACGAACTTAAAGAAAAGTTCGATCAAAGGGACCAAATAAAGAAGAAAACTATACTTGGTCTTATTTAATAATATAAAGCAAATATATAATGCCAAGTAAAAAGAAAAGAAAAAACAAAAAAACTTCACCTATTGTATTATGTAGGGCCAATATGTTGGACCAAGTGAAGAAAAACTTTACTTTGTCCTATTAAATTAAAGGGATGAAGTACAGAAATAATTATAATTAAATGAACAAAATGAAGAAATGACACGGGGAAAATTAAAATCGATACTAATGGAAGACCAAAAAGATATGAATGAATTAAAAGAAAAATAAAGTATAATGGTCCAAGTTAAGAAAAAAAGCATGACTTGTCATGATTTATTGCATGGTAATTTAGAAAAAAAATCTTTAAAGTATTGCTTATATTTCAGAAATGCCTATTAAAGTTTTTTAGTGCCGTATAATTACTGCATCAAGAAACAGTTAAACTAACTAAACAGCCATGTCTAAAAGCCTTCTTAAAAAAATTGCGGTACTATTCTTTCATACGAGAAGCGACGCATTGCAAAGTTATAGGAAGCATTTGTCTATCATCATGAGCCCATATGTAAGGTATACACAAGATTCGATTCACAAGAATCGAACTTTTGAGTGAATGAATTAAAGAAGCTGCTTGAGATATGCTAATTTCGGCATACGCTCTTAGTATAAATACCATGCAGCGTCATTAATAAAAAGGGTTGTTAAAAGGTTGAAAAAGGATGTTAATGTTGAAGGAGGTGTTATTAAAGTTGATAGATAAGCGAGAGGGAGCTACGAGGTATGCAGCTCCAGTACTATCCTGCGCTAGTGCTTAGGGGGCCCAAAGTTTACGTGGCAGTACTGTTGGTTTGACTCTCTGCTGGTTTGTGAGTATTGAAATGTGTATTTCTATTGAATGTTAATATATATTCCGTACAAGTAGTACGTATGCTTATTGCTGTAAAAGAAAATTCTATATGTGCAACGAATTCAATAAACATTGTTTCATGTATAAACTGTGTTTGCATCAAATTCATTTAGAGTGCCACTTCAAATTATATACACCCAAGTCTGGGTAGAAGTGAGCTATTTTCTCTATACATGTTTCGACTTTGCGTATTACTTCTTCAGAGTAAAATAGCCACGATAAGCCAAAGATATGTGTATTATGTTATTTAGCATGCAGAATAGTTGAAAGTGTACAGTACTATTAATTTAATTCTTGTAAATAGTAATTTGAAGGGCAATTATTATTTGCAGGAAACAGAAGAAATGACATTAGAACTACACAGGTAACAAGTTAAAATGAAAAGGAAGTCGTAGTTGTATAGTTACTCTTAGACTTCTATGCCAGTGAAGAACATAACATGGCTTAGCGATGTAATAAAACACTGAAGTCAAGAGGTCAGTTTGATTGTGAGTCAGATTATTTGAAAAATGACGAGAAAATATTGAGAGGATAAGCACTTGATGCATTTGAGGTACCCCTTGTAAATAAAAGGGATTTCAAACGAGTGTCTGGTGAGAACCTCCCATTTTTCTCGAGTGGTGGAGAATATGAAGTTCGTTTGTAATGATCTAGCATGGTCAGAGGGTGTAATGATACGAGGTCCCTTGTCGGAAAGGAACATTAAAGTTGTTTTAGAAATAAATTGAAAATATGAGTTGACTCATGTTTCACCTGCTAACGAATATGGACAGAGGGCTTGTTCACATAGAATCCACCAGCGTCAGTGTTACTCGTATTGAAATGTATTTATCCATTTACAAACTTCCAAACGATTAGCCACGAAACTATGAAGGTCCGTGATTGGTTTAAAATATGTCAACGCGAGTAACGCCGACGCTGAAGGATTCTATGTGAACAGGCCCTTAATCTGTGCATCGACGCTGTAAAAACAAGGCATCATCCTAAAGTTTTGTTTAATTCTGAAAACCTGATCACTTGTCATCTATTACTAAGAATGTGGGGAAAAAAAGCTTGAAAAAAATATGTCGAAGAATAGTTTTATGCCTAAGAAAAAGATTTAGTGGTCAGGATTTATAATGAAACAAATGACAGAAATGAAAAAAAATCTGTCTTTTTTATGTATAACAAAAGTTTTTCTAATGATTTTAAGTATTGTTGGGCGATGTCATCGATCATCGGAGCACAATAAAGGAACTGACATCAAATTTCAGCCACATTTTCTATTATAAAATATTTTGAAAAGATGAAAAATGTCTGGCCGAAGCACTTAAAAACAAAATTCGAACCTTCGAGAATGTTTCAAGGTCCAAACTTATGTTATTAATTTTTTAAATTTTCTAATAGAATGATTAATGGACGAAATGGTCATCGCCAATAAAAGAATAAATTGGCCTCTAAACATGCTATTCTGATACGCAATTAAAGTTGAACCTGCAAATTAGTCTTAGGAAAAAATACTCTAAAGAATTTGATCGGAAGTATCGTTTTACTTAAGAGGCTGTTCTGAAGTGTTAATAGTACTCCTAGATTTTAATTCAGAGCTAAAGGAGAAATTTATTTGCTTCACTTATTAATATTTTAGCTACGAAATTTTGTCATTTTTAACTCTACTGTATTATTTGCTTTTATTTTTAAAAATAATTATAAGGCATAGAATTTTGAGTTTTAATAATGGGTTTCCAAAATAAATATAGCCTCAAGACATTTTCATTAATTTATTATGTTATTTCCCGAACTCAAAAAACCTCCTTTTTGCTTTTTTATCCAATACTTACATTGCTTATAATTCAGTATTATTATATTGTTGGATGTTTATAAATAACGTTAATTTAGTAGGATGGACACACACATAAACATATGCATTTGAAAAGAAAATAAACTTTCTGCATTTGTGTTCTTAATAGAGCTTATATGCCTTTTTTCTTTATTCCTTAAACGTCAGTCAGATTATCATTTAGTTGAATACAAACAATTTTAGGTCGTTAGCAGGCCGATTGTGGACTCAACAACCTCAAATACGCTGACTGAAGTTCATGGTGCATCTCAGATTTAAGTTGGTTTTAAGGTTAAGTAGGTTGGTTCAGGTTAAGCCATCCGTTCACCCCTCTTCTTGCAGAAAAATTGTAGTATTCACAAATTAAGTAAACGTACATATGAATTATTATTAAGATACCCAGGCTGGTATCTTTGAAATAATTTGACGAGGGCAGTTTTATCTAGCATGCGATGTAACATCGTAAGGAAGTGCGACATTGCTGCATATAACAAAATTTGATGTTGGGATTACAAGTAACTTGGACGTTCGGACTGTGTAACGTAACGTTCGCATTTTCCTTCACAATTAGACAAGTTTGATTAGGACGAATCGATTTCTGTTTGGTCGTTATTTCTGTGCCTTCTTTTATTGCGTCTTCGTGCCTTCACTTGTTTTGTCGTCGTTTACTTTGACATCTTACTATTTCTTTGTTGTCAGACATTAAGACTTTGTGTGCTTGGTCCCTTTCCTTGTGTAGACTGGAATATGGCCCGATGGGGTCGTGCGGAATGATTGCCGGCTTTGGTCTACGCTTGTCTGTATTCTTCGACCGAATGGACTTGTTGCTTTGTCTGGCACCGTCCGACATGTTGGAGTACAACATTATCTCTCTCCAGTTAGGCACAGTATCGAGCTACCAACTCGTGTCTGATTTTGGATTCAATGGCTTGAGCCGTGGACCATTTATCTCAGTTCATAAATATCGCCAATGGTCGTTAAATGATTGAAAACGGGCCAGATTTCTTTAAGTTTCATTGACTTCATTGACTCATGCAGTTGGAGGATCTAAATTATCGTTATATCTGTTATAAGTTCAAGTAGCATTGTATGAGATATTTAATTAAAAGGAGTGGCAAGAAACGCAAGGAATCTTCAAAGCTGAGCTGACTAATCTCTCCCGCCTTTTCTGGTCATGACCTAGAGTTGCAGAAGTTTGAAAATTACGGGTTCCTTTTCCGAAATTTCATATTCTGTGCACAGTTGAGAAATATGAATCCATTTGATTAATGTTTGCTTAATGTTGCTTAAAGTTCCAAAATAAAGATTTACTTGGTACAATAGATAATCCCTCAATTTTTATCGCGGAACTTCATTTATATATGTTCTCGCAAATAATATGCTCGTTGTTTAAGGATCCACTAATGATACAACAATTTATACTACATTAATAAAATGCCTTATCTCTTCACACAAAAAATTAAGCAAGGCAGTTAGGCATATTTAGGTCTGGGAATTCTCTTGAATATACAGGTGGTTATCAGAATAATGGAAACACTTATAAATATTAGTGATGTTTATGTATGTACTTTGTATTACTTAAAACACAAGTCTGGCCACCGGTATTTATTTATATAATATAATGTATGTATTATTCTACTGTCAAGTAGCAGTAATGAAGGGCATCGTGCTTTTGGGGGGAACAACGTAAAATGTCAAATCTTGCAGACCTTGTGAAAAGGGCAAATTGTTGGAGTGCGTTTAATTTGGAGTATCTGTTACTGCAACCCCCAGACAAATGGGTGTGTTTTGAGCTGTGGTATCGAAAGTCATGATAGCATACAAAGTGCACGGCAAATCATCCTTTGCCAAACAGAATAATGGACGAAAGGGATTATCATTCTCCGGTATGATAATCCCCCTATACATACAGCTAAATCTATCAAGTATTGGTTTGAAGAGCATGAAAAAGAAGTCAAATATCTTATCTTGCCCTATACAACCCCCCCCCCCCCTTTGACTATAAATCATCAAAACACTGTGATCTGTATAAGCGGATTGATAAAGGTATCGATATCCACCACAGCATCTCTACAGGAACTTTCATGATTTTCCCCTGAAGAATGGTATAATATTCTTATCCACTATTTATGACTTGCATAATCCAATTCCAAGGTAAATCAGGTGGTATTACATGAGAAAGGTGATCCTTCCCCGTATTAATAAATTTTCATGATGTTTCTTAGTGTTTCCATTATTTTGATAACCACCTGTATATGCCAAATAAGATGTAATTCAAGTTTGTGTTTTTAAAACCTGCTGATCATGATCTCAAATCAGAATGTTAGGATTCCGTGTTCAATCCAGAGAAACCTCAAAGTAGTTTGGGATAACAGTGCTGTTTGCTTAACCTCATCCCTGAAATTCGGGTTCCAGCCATTTGCTACCGAATAAATTACTTGATGCTATATAAAACTTTTCTTCTACTTCTCCTTCAAGCTGTGTGATTTATAATGGTTTTAACGAAAAGTCGTCACAAGCAAAGTAAATAGGTCTGTGTTCTAAAGTACTTGATCCTGTGTCTTAAAAACTTTCAACCTATCATAAAGTTTAGTTTAAAATATAAAACTATCCTTAAGTTTTCATTTTTTTTTTCTCTAGGAATTTTAGGATATTATAACCTAATGTAAAATATTCCTGCACTGCAATTCTCGCTGTTGGAAAAATGATCAGAATACTTTATGGCCCGATCTTATGTAGTACGAATCCGACATACCCTACCGTACCCGAAAGTAGATGGTAATAACTATATACAAGTAAAAATTGAGTCTAGGAAGTTTTGTTTCCCTTTAGTAAGCTATTTTGTGAAATTATGTGTATGCCGCGTACTTGTCAGCTGCAACAGACCTTACATTTCACTCTCTTGCTTTATGGCCCGATCTTACGTAGTACGAACCCGACGTAACCTACCGTTCCGATTGAGTAGATGGTAACTATACACGAGTAAACATTGAGTCTAGGAAGTTTTGTTTCCCTTTAATAAGCTATTTTGTGAAATTATGGGTATGCCGCGTACTTGTCAGCTGCAACAGACCTTACATTTTACTTTCTTGCTTTATGGCCCGATCTTACGTAGTACGAACCCGACGTACCCTACTGTTCCGATTGAGTAGATGGTAATTATACACGAGTAATCATTGAGTCTAGGAAGTTTTGTTTCCCTTTAATAAGCTATTTTGGAAAATGTGTATACTGCGTACTTATCAGCGGCAACAGACCTTACATTTCACTTTCTTCCTTTATGGTCCGATCTTACGTAGTATGAACCGGACATACGCTACCGTACACGATTAAGTAAATGGTAATAACAATATACGAGTAAACTTTGAGTCTAGAAAAATTTGTTTCCCTTTAATAAGATATTTTTCGAAATAATATGTATACAGCATACTTATCAGCTGCAACAGACTTAAAATTTCACTCGTTACGGTTCCTCAACATGGCATAGTTAACGAGTAAGTTTTAGTCAAAACAATTCTTTAAGCACAATTTCTCTAAATTTTTATTGGTGACTCTAGTTTTCCAGTATGTCTAGCCCACAATGGAAAGAATGAAACATTTTCATTATTTGCTGTACTTGTTTCCTCGATTTAAATAGCCGCAAGCAATCTAGACTTTTTCCTTCAAGAAGTGAATCAGTGTATTTCAAATATTTTATGCACGATTTGAAAAGCTTCAAGAATATAATCTTGGGAAATTTTCGCATATGTTCTTAAAGAAATATAGATTTTAATTTATAGACTTAGAACTATTTCAGAAACTAACAACTGAAATTACAATGAAACACAGCGGTAGAAGGACATGTGTACAACGATAAAACATTTCCAACGTAGCTGAAAACTCACCTGGTATATTTGAAACTATTTGTAGCTGATAATTTTCAAATAGAAAATAGAAAAAATTGCTTATATTGATTTGCTTTGTCAAATTTGTATTATCACATAGTATTTTCTTTGGAAGATGTTGAGGAAAATAAATATTTCACGTTTATTGATAAACTTTAGTAAGTAGCCAACTGTAAAAATTTCCCTTACATCAATTGTTTTATGGAAAAATTTTACTTATAAGGGTTGACATTTTTATTATATGCTTCCCGAAATAATTCTTTTCTTTATTCGAATGCATACGCAATAAACAAAATTTATTATCATTTGAAACTATTAAATGCAGTTTGGTTTGACGCTTTATGCTAGTAGAAAATCGTGCGAATAACTTAAAGTAAAGTGAGATTGAAGTTCTTTATAAAGACAAATTTCATACCCCAAATAAATAAATAAAAGACTTCCATATCAAGAGGGCTTGGCTTTCAGAGACAACTAAATTATCTCCCTGACTTCTGGCGAGTGTCTTTATATTTTTGAATGAAGCGGAGGAGAAATGTCAAAAGATGTTTGAATATTCATAATGTCAAACTCCATTTGCTCCCATAATTCTCTTGAGATATTAAAATTTATTCCTGTCTATCTTTTATGTCCTGTGAAGTAGATGTTACTTGACTCTGATGTATTCTTTATTATTCGAAAATTTCTCTTGTTCCTGGAGTATTTTTCTGTCCTTATTCTCCGTGCTTTACGACGGCCCACTGTCAGAAGATTATTGTAATTAGTACAGCAACTTGGAGTGAGGATTATTTTCTTGCATTTTTCATTAATTACTCGAATTATAATGCTATTTACGTCGTGAGAATAAACTTCGTTTTAATCTTTGTCTTCAGGGTGTTTCTGGCCGTATTATTTATGCAGCTTATAAATTTCGCCTTCACGATTAAAAAGTACGCGTTGGTTAATTGTAAGACCTGTTCATATTAAGATGATGCAGAGCGTTAGACAAACTTTGTGCTCTAATACAAGAGATGGACGGTATAAGTGTGTCAGATCCCACACCTCCCGATAGTTTAAAAAAAAGGACATTTTCGAATTTATTCCAAAGTAAATTAGACTAATAAGCTAATGTATAGTACAGGGTGGTCATAAAAAACTTTGCCGATATATGGACCTCTAGCGGCTGTTCCGTTCAACCGATCGAGATGAGATTTCAGATATAGTTATTCAGAGATATGAGATCGGGATTCTGTGAACGACAACAAAGTGGTGCTCACAGTCACGGTTATAGGTATAGAAACACGAAATTTTCGAATGGCAATGCCCAATTTTTCCCGTCGCAAAATGCTCAGAGCATCGAAAACCCTAAACAACGTTGGAACGGTACGTGTATCACAAAAACGGACGCGTCATGCACGCACAAAAAACAGCTCTACGTAGGCCAACAAAAACACGATGATGGCTCTCATATGGAAAATGTGTAATCTAAATAAAAGTTTTCTTTTGTCCGATCTGTGTTGTCATCAGTGATTGGTGTCTTGTCTCTGTTATATGCAAATTTCCTCCGTGCGCCCCGATCATGTTTTTATCGGCCGTTCGCACAGCTGTTTTTTGTGCGTGCGTAACGCGTCCGTTTTTTGTGATACACGTACCATTCGAAAGCTATTTAAAGTTTTCGCATGCGCTGAACATTTTGCGACAGGAAAAAGGGGGCATTGCCGTTCGAAAATTTCGAGTTTATGTACCTATAACCGTAACCGCGAGCGCCACTTTGTTGCCATTCACAAAATCTCGAGCTCATACCTATGAATAACTATATCTGAAATCTCATCTCGATCGGTTAAACTGAACGGCCGCTAGAGGTCCATATATCGGCAAAGTTATTTTATGACCACCCTGTACTATATACCTCACGTAATTAGTCAAGAAGAACGTAAGTAGTGTCGTTTAACTTTAAACACATAAATACGTTATAAACTGCTGTTGTATAGATAATATTAGCAGAATTAAAAATAGACGACTTTTAAATTCTTGCCCCCTTTGTTATCAATTTTTTTTTTGGCCCCCGATAAGCTTAGTACAAAGATCACAGCTGAATCATGGATTTAACTTCCTATGGGGAGAGCACACCTTTAAAATGATAATAAAAAAAATGATTTTTGTTTTTTTTATATTAATTGAATTTTTATATAATATTTTTATATTAATTGAATTTCTATATTAATTAACAAATTATTGTGAACAATTTGGTGCACAATCAACCAACAACTGAAATTTTAAACTGTTATCAGCTTATCGAAAACTCTCAAAATCAAATAAGTTTAGGATAAGCTTACAAAAAGCTTTTCCTAAGCCTGATAAGATTATTATAAGCTTATCCTAAGCCTGATAAGCTTATTATAAGCTTATCAAAAGAGTGGTAATATTATCACAAAAAGAGTGATAATATTACCACTCTTTTTGTGATACGACAATTTCATAGTGAGATATTAAAATAATTCTGAACATCCAAACTGATTTTTATACAAAATTTTAACTTTAAATGCATTTATCTCAAAAAATGATTTTTTGATTTTGCACGCATACCCCGAAAACCATTTAAGATAAATGTTTGAACTTTTCTACACACGTTAATGGTAACGTTCTATATAAAATGGACTAAAAGCATAGAAGTATCTATAATAATAAACAATTTACAAAAGGTTTTATGAGAAAATTTTGCAAAAAGAAATTTTTTTAAACAAATTGATAATTATAAATTATTAAAAATGATGGCATTTAAAACTAGGAGCAGACACATCCCGAATAATAAATTTGCACACGATGTTGAAGACGACTGGTTGGAGCTTCCAGCGGGACAAGCACATGCTGGACAAAAATTATTAGAAGACACACTGCAGCAACTCGAATCAAGCACCTCACAAGTGGCGGAACTCCTTTGAAGACGACAGAGATTTTTCAACGAAAAAGCACTCATAGTGTGAAGACGGCGTCGGCACCTTCTCGCTGGCATTGAGAGACGAACGACAAGCATTGCAGCTCAAACCAAAATATTAAAATAGATATTTACTTTCCGATTGACATGGCGCTGTCGCGGAGATGAGAGATGACGAAAAATGGGAAACATTAAATTTAAATTTTATTCCTATACCTAATTTTAAAGCAAGGGGTTTCGAGAACGCGATTCGATATCCTGCTCGGCTCCTGTCACGCGTAGGGCTACGCCCGTCATCTTACAAATTATGGCAGTCATGGTATATCCGGTGGTGTAGCAAAAGTAATCCAATCAATGATTGAGCAGGCATCAGTTCAATTTAATCCAGTTTTATTCTTTGTCATAATTCCACCTCTCCAGATCTACGCATTTAGTCGTTCGCCATTTATTTTTTTTAGAGTCGTGGCGAAACACATCTGATAGCATCGACTTCTATCCCACGCTCTAACCAAATTCGCGGGAATCTCCGCGCGCCAACTCTCCTTGGACATGCGCAGAGCCCGAAACAGACATCTTTCAAGGCTAAAATGTAAACGTTCGTCCTCGACCGCAGAACTCAGAGGCGCGCGAAGATTATATAATAAAAAGGGAATTTCCCTTTCCCAATTCGCGTCTTTGAATACGAACAATTAGAGGCGAATTACGCCACGAATATAATTTAATTCCCAAGCCCCCTTTAAATTTAGAATAATCATTCTTTTCCCACTAAATCCTTTACATATATATATATATATATATATATATATATTCATTCTCGAGCCCGTATTCTTGGGGTACGTGCTATCCCACCCCCAGTAAGGAAAAGGTTAAGTTAAAGTGTGTTTCATGTTAATAAATTAAAATTAACATCAGTTATCATGCAAATAGGAAAAAAAATGTTTCTTGATAAATTTTTCTAATTAATTTAAATAATTTAAATCAAACTGATATTTTTGTTGCAACAAGTTACGTTTTATCAAACAATCCAGAAATTTTCAATCAATTTCATTCCTTGGTTAATTTGTTAAAAAATATGAAAACTTAGTCAATTTTGTCAACTAAGCCAAATGTATACTGTCCCCTTATGTCTGCACCGTAAATTACCGGCAATTTTTTAAATTATTTAGCCGTAAAATAAGTCTGTGTACCCCCTAAAAGTGCAATACGTTCCTCTCATTATAAAACTTAAAGTTCAGCTTTGATTGTTTTACCATAAAGATGTTCACTGTGAAACAACAGAAGAAAAATACTAATTTCTCACCGTAAAATTTCCATCACCCGAAGATTCGTGTTAATCAGCCTCGAAGCAATATCCGTAATAAATTTTTCACACACAAAGGAAATATTCTTTTCTAGATTCTGCAACAATATTTAATTCTAATCAGATAACATTTATATAATATATTACATTTATTATGCTTGTGAATATTTGTAAGTTCCTGTGGTAGAAATTACATGATCTCTATTTATTGAGCTTTGGTTGAATTTGAAATTTACACGCATTCTATTTATAAAATTTTTCTTTGGGATTGAAATATGAAACAGAAAGGGAACTGTAGCAAGGTCTTGGATAATTTACAATTAGTGAGAAAATTTGCGGAAAACGCATTAAAGAATCTGCAGTCTGAACATTTATATCTAAATTCTGCATGCATATTTTAAGGAAAAATTAACTTATGTTTACCTTATTGCAGAAATTTCATTTATGTGCCTGTATGGCAATTGCAATTTTAATATTACATTACTGAAAAAATAATAAAATAAAATAAAAAATAACTTACTGAAGTAAAGTTCATAAAGTTGAAAAATTCATCCGCGGAGTTAAAACTATGCACATGAAACGGAATACCTTAATTTCAAAAATGAAGCAATTGTGTTACTCAAAGTTATGGAGGAAAATATACTTAATAGATGCGTTTGAATTTTTAAAAAATGTCCATGCTATTTATCGATTTTAGTCGTAGTGCTCACCAAAAATTTCTTGAATATGCTATTTAGAAATAGAAGTTTTAGCTTAAAATCTCTCTGTCATTCTATCTTTCTTTCTTACGCATACACAAAACGAAAGCTACAACTAGTGAAACTTGAATTTATAAGAGTAGAAATAGAGATAATGAGATCAAACATGTGTAGCACATTAGTCCATATGGCGGATGACGCATATTCACGACCTACCGGCTTCTTATATAATGATAATGAGTACAGTATTGAACTTGAGTCGCTTATACGGTCTTCTGATATTACCATATAGACACTTCCGATTGAGCTACTTACGTCGACAAAATTACTGCGAAAGAATCGCTTTTATCTACGCAAGTCAGCAACATTTAGTAAATGCATCTTTGAATGCGTGTGTGTGCAGTTTTCAAATACCTCTCTGACACAGTTACTGACTCTGCATTTACTGCATGTCTGGACAGGATGCCTCAGTTACATTATACATATAATTATATAATTATATATATACAGTCGAACCCCGTTATAACGAACTTCAAGGGACCAAAGGTTTAGTTCGCTATATCCGGTGGTTCGCTATATCCGAACCATTACTAATAATGTTAGATTTCACAAAATGTGTAACTCATTAGTTGCTATGTATATTCAATAATGATTTTTGAAAGAATGATAAAATCTATTAAAAATGATCATTAATGAATTAAATTGACTAAAATCGATTACATTAAACTAACACAATACTAATTAAATTAACTAAAAATAAAGACAAATGGAAATAAATTGATTTTATCTTTAATAGTTGCTCACTGTTTTGATACAGATATACGTGATGCCGATTTCAAAAACATTTTATGAATTTCTTTGTCCAATACATCAAATGACTCCAACACTCTTTCTTCCAATGTTTGTGTTGACAAAAACTTACTAATTACACTCATCGCTGCTGTAGCATCTGAGATGGTGGAGATTTCGTCATTTATGTGCTCCTCTTCATCAGCATCAGATGCAGAATCTTCGATTTCAGAATGATTCATTTTAATTTCTTCCACCATATCTTCATCAGTCGGATTTTCACATGTAATGACTTCATCATCACATGTTTCGAACAATTGCACGCCACAATCTGAGAATGATGAAATTTTGTGCTTTTCTATCCACATCGCGATAAGTAAATCTTCATCATCTTGTTCTTCAACATTCTTTGCTTCTTCAACATTCGTTGTATCTTCAACATTCTTAAAAAGTTTGAAAATTAAAAAAACATTCAGTTGTAGACTGAAAAAAATGTTCGTTATAGCCGATTCTTAAGATTTCGGAGGTTCGCTATAAAAGGATAAATTAGCATTAAATACAATAGGAAAACGGCGGGACCAAAATTTTTGTTCGTTATATCCGGGAGTTCGTTATATACCAGGTTCGCTATAACGGGGTTCGACTGTATATATATATATATATACAATGTATACAAAAGTCTTGCCCTGATTATAAATATTTATTGTGCTCAAACTATTATAATTAGACATATGTTTGTTTGGATATATTGTAATTAATGTTATAAATTTTTTTATAAGACCATTTACCTCACTAAATTTCAACGTGTGCCCCCTTAGTAGCTCTGAGAATGTCGAAACGGTATTCCAGTTCCCGCAAGTGTTATTTAACATGTTTTCTATTACTGTATTGTTATGTATCGCTTTATAATTAAAAATATATATAAATTAAATATACAGTGAATTAAATACATTAATAATTTTCTCCACCTATTGTTTAACTTTGATGAGTGTCATTAGATTAATTTTCGCGTGGATTAATTGTGGTGGCATTCATGAAAGTTGAGCAAATGATAAATCATGTTTTATGTACTATAAATGTAACATGCAGGAATTTAATGTATTTTAGTGTTTGATTGACTGACAATTTTCAATTTATTTTAATTTTTTTTTCATGTGGATTGACTGACTCAAGGTAAAGTTTTTTTAAAAATTAAGCTCTGTTTAGTCTTTTTATTTATTTTCCCCCTTTGTATTTTTAAGTTTTATACGCTTAATTTTTTTCTTTTTTTATATATATATTTTAAATTATCGCGTATTGGTTTGAAACACAGAAGTACTTCTCGAGAATCTTAAAGAAATGGCGATACAGTTTATTCAGTTTCATTAAAAAAAAAGAGACGATTTTACCCACTTTTTGCAAAGGAATATACTGATAAGAGGACCACCTGGGGCTCCCCCACCGTATGTTTGTACCCGGATGTGAGAGGGTCAGAAGCCCTTGGACATGCTTGCAGCCAATAACAGCACAGATGATGTAATTAAAAGTGCCACGTGGAATGGACTAAAAAAATATTATAAAAGGGCTGCACACAAAAAATAGGGGGACTTTCTGGCTGACTCGCTGACTCGCTAATTTTTTTCTCTGATCCATGCTGCCTGTTCGGTGCCTACTGGAAGCTGGGTAGAACGCCATGATGAAGATGTTTGAACAAAGACCATGGACCTGGAGTATTGACTCTCCCGATGTACGAAGACGATGGAGCATAGAAGTGATCTCGAAGCTTTTAAGCTATCCGATAAGATAAGTTTTTTTTTGCCATGGCTTAATTTAATTTAATTTTTTAAAAAGTTTTTCTTGTCAGTCAATCCCAATTTTTTTAATATTTTTTATTGTGGCCATTTTTTTCTTTATGTTGTTCAAGGTGATACTTATTAGTTTATTATGAGAGATATTATTAGTTAATATTATGTTTACAAATAGAACGAGTGATATTATTAATATGTATGTGCATATTGATGTATAAAGAAGTTAAGGCAATGAGATAAGATTTCTCTAAATTCTAAAGTATAACGTACGGAAAGTATAACGTACGGTGATATGATTTGATTAATTTGTGTTAATAGCAATGAATAAAAATTTTGGTTTGTTTCCCTCAGTGAAAATTGTGTCTGTCATGTTTTGTGAGTAATCATTTGTGAATTTCTGTTAGCCACAGAATCTAGGTTATTGTTCTAGTTAGGAGATTTAAGACACAACGCAATACTAACCACTATACGATTTAAAAATAAGGAATAAGTTAAATTAATTAATACTGTTTTGTTTGATTTAAATAATAAGTAATAAAGTAATAAAAAAAGTTCAGATACAACAGTACACACAGCAGCTTGTATCCTAGTCCTCAGTTCTTCGACGTCAGCAATTCGTGTGGCAAAGACTCTGTCCTTCATATAGCCCCAAAAGAAAAAATGAAGAGAATTAATATCTAGAGAGCGTGGAGGCCAGGGTGTTGGTCACTCCCTTACAATCCACCGATCTGGAAATATTTCGTCTAGGAAATCACGTACTAAGGATCCCCAGTGTGGGACTGCTCCATCTTGCTGAAAAATTATCCATGGTTGAAATTCTTCTAATTGCGGTGCAATGAACAGTTGTAATAAGTGAATGTTAGCGGTAACGCTTTTTTCCCGTGAAGAAAAACGGCACAATAATCTTGCTATGCATGAGGCCGCACCAAACATTAAGTTTAGAGCTGTCTCGCTGTAGCTGTACAGAAACATGTGGATTCTCTGATTCCCACATATGGACATTATGCCTATTTACCATTCCACTGACATGAAAGCTGGATTCATCGGTAAAGCAAATGCGATTTAAGTAATCGTTTACGACATCAATTCTGTTCAGAATCTCAAACGTCTAGGAGAATCTTTTGGTTGCAAGGCCTGAACGATTTGCACTTTATAAGCATGCAACCTAAGCCTTTTATGAAGAATTCTTACCAAACTTGTTTTCGGTATTTGAAGTTCACGTGATGCTTCCCGAGTTGATTTAGTAGGACTCCGTTGAAACGATTGCCAAACGCGATCAACAGTTGCTTCACTCACACTAGGCCAGCCTCTTCTGGGAAGATCCTTAACTCTACCTGTTTCTTTAAATCTTTCATACCATCGCTTTATTGATTTTGCATCAGGAGCGTTGAGTCCATAACAACGTCGAAATTTACGCTTAACATTAATGGGCGATTTCGTTTCGTGAAACCAAAGCACACATTGGGCTTTCTCTTGAATCGACGGCATTTCGGCCGAAAATGATGTCTTTCTTACAAATGTTTTCCTGAGTCACTCTTGAAGGAGCACTCAAGCCATCTATTGCACAAAAAAACTACTAAAACTGACCTTTCCAATGATACAAAAGTTACATTATTATATTAAACTTTTATTTTGTAATGAATTTTTATAATCAGGGCAAGACTTTTGGTTCATCCTGTATATATATATATATATATATATATATATATATATATATATATATATATATATATATATATATGATGTAGATGAGTAGAAGAATAATCCACAAATTGTAACACTGTCTTTATTTTGGAGACTCACTGTGAAGACGTACAGCTTATTCACAGAATGGCGGCCTTTTTGACGTATTTTGAATCATTATATCACAAACAGTACAATTCCGGGCTAGCCGGAGTATTTCACACTTTATAACATTGCTGGACGGAGTTAAGACGCAGCGCGATATAATATCACAGGGCAGAAGGGTGCATGGGCGGGACGATAAAAGAATAGTCACAGAGCAAAAAACTGCGAAGAAACACTTGCACACGCTTTTACGCAGATTTCAACGCGCCGAACGCCAGAGCGCCAAAACTTTTAATTGGTTAACGGAGACCATTTGACTTCGCGCAACAGAATTTGGATGATTTCAGGGAACCTCGTGGAAGTTTCGAGAAGGATTGCATCATCCTGTTTTTAAAAACAACTTACTCTTTACACGTGCATTAAGGAACAATTTAGTCTGTTAGATCGGTTATCTTTAGGTCATAATTTGAAATAGGGGCTATACTTTATTGAAACAACACGGGGAAATTTAGAATAGGAGTTAATTAATGAAGGTGGAACGTTATTATTTCATATATATATATATATATATATAAGCAGTAATGCCTGAAAGGTATTTTGGATAATTTTGTAAAAATGATTCTTGCCCTCATTACCATCAAGATAGGGAATAATATTAATTATTAAACAACATTAAATAACATTAATTTATTATTAAGTTTGATTAATAAATTTATATTTATTTTTATACTTTCTTTCTTAAACACTTATAAACAATACTCTAATATTTCTAAAACTAACACTCTATTTTTTTAATTTTGATTTAATAAGTGATCAAAATCTAATTTATGATATTTATGATAAAAGATCTCATTACAGTTTTGAAGTATTTAAACAGTAATAATTTAAAAACATACTATCGCAAATCTATATTTAAAAATATTAAATGAGTTTATCGCTTATTGGACTTTGCTCTAGAGGCAACAGGGTAGTCTAATGCAAATAAAAGAAGTAGAGTTAAAATATATACCATGATAAGGAAGTTAATAAATAAAGGGTCCAATTTTTTTAGCTAATTACATATGGCCCATTTACATTAACACCATAGTACATATGAATTAGTTTTCTCCTATATTTCTATACTTCTCCTATATTTCAACTATTTTGAATTTGTTACTTAATTACTATTATACGCATTCGAATTTTTCTTAATTGCTGTTGTATTTAGTTTATGGACTTAATATTCTATAATTTAAAGATTTGCTTTCACCTCTTTTACCTTTATTCTTTTACGAAAATATTTTGTATTTTGCTATTTTAAGTGTCTCTGGTTCGTATGTCTTGTGTTCATTGAGTGTTTTCTTCAGTCAATTTTTGGAATATATTTTTCCTTATTGTTTGTTTTGAATTTACAGGTTGCTTCTTGATCCACTATTTAAACTCCGACTGATTTATCGGAGACTTACTCACTTACACCTACTGCCTTACAGGCTACCTTACAGGAGACTTACAGGCTTACAGTAATTTTTTCCATTAAAAAAAATTCGGTGTTTTAAGTTGTGTTTAATTTTTTTTATTTGTACATGTTAAAAATCTAAGTATTTATTAAAAACGTTCCTTTTTGTCTAGTGGTAATCTTAGTATTACTGATGAAAAAACATCTGTAGAATTTTCCATGTAAAGGTTATCGTTGAACTTCAGCTTTATGTTTATTAACTTTATATTTCATTGCATAGATTACAGCTAAATACAGGGTTTAACTATTAAAATGTTTTTCACAATTATTCTTGCAGTTTTATATATATTCGTTTACAGTAGTTGTTTCTGACTGTTTGGTTTCATTTCACAATTTATGATTATACACACACACACACACACACACACGCACACACACACACAAACATATATATGTATATATATATATATATATATATATATATATATATATATATATATATATTATACAGGGTGTTCCAAAATTCGACCGACGATTTCAGAAGGGTGATAGTAAGCATCAAGACGAGCAATAATCACATAGGAATATATGACTGGAAACACAAACCTGACGCTGGAGGGAGCTGTTTATTTAATCGGACCGTACCTCTTACCAACCCCACTAGATGGCCGGGAATATCGCATTTTTCTGGAGGAGGTAAAAAACTCAAAAACAAAACAAAATAACATAGGAATGTCTGACTGGAAGCGCAAACCTGATCAGATGGAGGACAAGCAAAGATGCAGAAATGAAAAGCCAACATTTGTCTGTCGAATTTTGGGACACCCTGTATATATATATATATTTTTTTCCCTACAGTGTTTGTTAGACATACTTAAGAATTGTCGAGCGCTTTAAAGTGAAAACAACGTAACATAGCTTTAGTTGTAAGTCATTCGTAGTTAGACATCGTCCCCAATCCTTAAAAAACTGTATGAATAAGATTTTGCCTTGTAGCTCTATCTAAAATGAACAGTTTAGTTTTTCCTGAATAGAAGTACGTTTTCGATGAAACGCCACCTAGTTTTTACACAAGTATATGGGTGCAGTTAATGCCACATAGAAAAGGGAGAATTTTTTATTTATGGCGCTAAAAAAACTGTAATGTTTTCCTCAAGGCTACAAGAATCTATTTCAGAACTGTAGGATTGTTTTGTTCGTCTTGTGTATAGATAACTAAAGATGTTACCTCCAGTAAACAAAAAAAAACAGCGAAGGAAAGTGATAGCGAGAAAATATTATCAAATCATTTTTAAAGGGAAAAAAAGATTAGAAATATCCGAATTTGTGCTGATAAATAGAAATAAATTGCAAAGAGCGGAATGCTTTTCATTCTTTTTTTTTTCTGGTACCCTAGGTTTTCCATTTCGAATTTTATTAATCTGTAGATTAGATAAACATCAAAACGTTTTTTCGAAGTGAAATGAAAGTTTTTTTTGATTGTGAGTTTCTTTTTCAAAGAAGTCATTTTCTTGACTACTTCTTATATATTTTCTCTATGTACTTGCTACAAAAGCGTTGGCATTACTTTAAATATATAACTTGTATGAAGCTAAAGAACGACGAGATTAAGCTCCCTTCTTGTTTATCTCAAAAGACTTATTCCGCTGTTGAACTGTTTGAAAATTTCGGATCTTTTATTTATGAGATCTGGTTTATGTTATCTCGATGTTGATTAAGGTTGACCTGTTTTATATTATCCAAAGAAGTCAGTAGCAAGAAAATTCCTAGTTGTATTTTGAATTTTGTCATTGAAGGATATCATCCTTGGAACTTTTGAACTAGATTTTTTGAATGGTTTTTCAATTCTTTGCTATGTTAGCTGTTTTCTTAATACCATGCAATTCGTATTTTGTTGATGATTTCCTTTACTTATTTTTTTTTCTGTTTCATTTGAAACTTCTCTTACATTATATGATTTTCAGTTTTACTTCATACTCTTAGTGTTTACAATTTATCAAGATCTGTCTTTATAGACTTTTTTCCTACGCAGGAATTAAAAACATGGATGCCTTTAAAACGCTTACTCTATTATTTTATTAATGTAATTTCTTTATCCAACTACTCTGTTATGTTTAAAGTAGTATTTTAGTTGCATCTTTTTTTCTAATGATTTAAGATCATTCCTCGGGCTTACTTTATTGATACTTCATTATCTGAATTTCTGTTTCATGATAACCGGGTATTTATACTGCTCTTAAAAAGTTGTGCGTGGTTTAGGTACTGTATGGTTTCCTTACTGGGCTTTTTGACCCTTACGTCGGCTCATCTGTCTTTATACTGTTCCCCAGCTCATCGGCCTCACAGACCACCACGCTATAAAATTAGGATATTTTCCTATTTTTAGAAGTTTTTTTCAGTTATAAATTATCAATTCAAAACTACAGCCACCTCTCATTCTTGAAAAGGGTAAATAAAAAATAGTTTATTCAGCAAAAATTTCAGAATCCGATTCCTCAATCTGTGATAGCGCGAGAGAGACAAAATGTCTGGTTCGTTGTGAAACAGGAGGAATTCTTACAGCCATGCTAGCTACAACAATAAAACAAAGATCTTGGAAATAGAATGCATGCAGACTGACAGATATTTAGTATGGTTAAAGGCTTATCGGTCAAGCAGACCGGCAAAAATTTAAATCAGTTCAAGGCTTATCGGTCCAAAAGACCGACTATGTTTTACAAAGATTAAATTTACCGACAAAATATGAGCGGGCGAAATCTCCGATGTGTTTTACTTGAAAGTCAGACCCCGACTGAAGAACTCACAAATCCTCAACAGTCTGATCACCCCCACCACTACCCCACCCTTCAGAACAGTTGCAATAGCGGTCTCCTAGACCTATGAGCCAACGTAAGGGTTAAGACAGACTTAGTAGGGGACTGAAAACAGATGTCACTTAACCAAAATGCTCCGCAGCAATCATGATAAAACTGGAGCTAAGAATTTTGATTTAAGACTGAGGTGTACTAACCCTATTGGATTCTCTCACCCCAGTGTTAACCTATGGTGAAAATTTGTCCAAGGATTGTCAACTTGGATTTAAAGAATTTTTTTTCAAAATTATACTCCGTAATAGAGAAATAAATTTTACACCTTGGGGCACTTTACGTTAAAAAAATGCAAATAACATTTTAAAATTTAAATTAATTGGGGATAAACCTGGTATAGTGTGTTTTAAACGCTCATAAATTCCTCTGGTGGACGAAATTTATAAAACGAATCATGTTGTTAGGTGCAGAAAAGTTCAGGCTATCTGAAAATACCATTTTTATTGGATTGTCAGCATTTGTGTAGCTGTCAATAGTAGACACATTTTCTCCATAGGTTAACAATGAGGTGAGCGAATCCAATAGGGTTAGTGCACAGCAGCCTTAAGTGAAGTCGGGCTGCTTACTGAGTTACTGCCAATTCCATTCCTCAGTTTTCTCGACTTAGAAAAATCCGCGCTTGTCTTTCTTTTACAACCCTCTTGTAAATCTCGGTATTGTTTAAATGTAATTAACGCTTCTTTAATCGCACGATAAATGCAAAAGTGTTGCTACACGCTTCGAACTACTTAGTAGTTGATCGTCAGGCCGGGGAGCATCAGGTTTGATTGCCGCTATGACCCAATTCATAAATGTGAAGGTCATTGAAATTCTTTCTTATAAATAGGGACGACAATCACACCTAATTCTCCTTGGCCTAACAATCAACTATTAAGTGGTTTGAAATATATAGCCAACTATTTTAATTTATTGTAGGATTAAAGAAGTGTTAATTACGTTTGTGTTTTTACACAAGTTTGCTTTAAATCAGTATTGTTTTTCATATTGCATTTTCTATCATTCTTAGATTAACTACTAATTGGAAAAGAAGTTTAAGAAAAAAAATATGTTTTTCATATTTTGAGAAAATAAAATTTACAGTAGTTTTGATAGGCACATTTTATAGCAAGATTAGAAATATCCCTTTGCTTGTGAAGGTTTTTGAAATAACGAACAATCACTAATTTGAACCCGATTTTGCCCGCTTATTTGCCCACTAGCTCAATACCCGTGCTTCGCTACGGAGTAGATTCAAATTAAATAAAACGGTCAATGTATGCAATTAATGTTAATCTCTCTCTCTCTCTTATTTATTCATTCATTCATTCATTCATTCATTCATTTATTTATTTATCTATTTATTTATAAAAAATCATAACGGATATTTTTATAGACAAAATAATGTTGAAGAAAATATTCAAATTCAATGCAACTGTCAATGTATGCAATTAATTTGTATGTTTAATATCCATAAAACATACTAATTTGAATTAAATTCTTAATAAACTTCCATCTCAATTAGTCTAGTGGTTAAATTTTATCTTTACTGAAATTAAATATTATTTTGTGAATTTATTTCGTTGTTATGTACGTGACGCAAAATTAATTTAAAGTATCACAAAAAGAAAAGAAACCACGTGATCAGCATTTAATAAATTAAATTCTAAAAATGAATCTTTAAAAATTCATCAAAAATCAGAAAAGGGAGGTAAAGATTCGAAAAAGATTTCATTTTAAAGGAATTTTCATTATATTTCTCTTGATATAAATTTTATAATCCTCCGATTATTATTTTAAATAAAAAAAATTTAAAGAATGTTACAAAAACAAATTAAAAATTTAATTTAAAAAATCTAAGAAGAATTTTTCAAAAATCTTTCTTAATGCAACCCTACACTATAAAAAGAATCGCTAGGCAAAATTTCAGCCCTTTAAGTCCAGCGGTTTTGTCTGTGCATTATCTGTCAGTCAGGCAGTCAGTTACGGATTTGTTTATATATATAGACTAGCTGAAAACCCGTACTTCGCTACGGAGTACATTCAAATTAAATACAACGGTCAATGTATGCAATTAATGCCAAAAGTATGTATAAATATATTTATAATAAATACAACGATCAATATATGCAATTGATGTAAAAAAACGAAAAAATATATTTATAAAAAAATCGTAACGGATATTTTTATAGACAAAATAATGTAGAAGAAAATATTAAAATTAAATCTAATAGAACATACTAAATAATATAGTACAGTTAATATAGAACAGTTTGAGGAACATATCTTTTACTGTATTTTAATATTTTTTTGGATAATGTCCAATCGTCTACCGCATTAGCAAGAAATTTTTTTTTGCCTATTTCGTTGTTATGCACGTGACGCAAAATTAAAAGAAAAGAAACCTCGGGATCAGCATTTAATAAATTAAATTCTAAAAATTAATCTTTAAAAATTCACAAAAAAATCAGAAAATGGAGGTAAAGATTCGAAAAAGATTCCATTTTGAAGGAATTTTTAAGATCTTTCTCGTGATATAAATTTTATATCGCACGGATTATTATTTTAAATGCCAACTTAAAACAGCTTAAAATTTTAATTTAAAAAAATCAAAGAAGAATTTTTCAAAAATCTCTCTTAGTGCACCCCTACACTATAAGAAGAATCGCCATGCAAAATTTCAGCCCTTTATGTCAAGCGGTTTGGTCTGTGCGTTATCTGTCAGTCAGTCAGTCAGTCAGTTACGGAAATATTTTATATACACTCTGTCACAAAAAAATATATGCCCCCAGAAGAAATCGAGATACTATCACGAAACTTGCCAGGAATGTAGTCTGGTAAGAGATATGCAAATCATTAAAATTTCGACGCCAATGAGACAACGGTAAGCTCACTATGTATAGTAGGCGTCAGAGAAGCAGGTTGGTCGAACAGGCGTATTAGCCGCTACCTCGGTCGGAGCGATATGGTAGTTGCTTGGTGTTGGCAACAATGGATCACGGAAGGGATAGTCTACCGTCGCGGAGGGTCAGGGCGTCCCAGGAACACAAATGCACGCGAGGATCGCGCAATCATAACAGCGGCCGCGTCCGTACCAACAACGTCGCTAGAATCGGTTCGACGCCATTTACCACCTTACAGATATCCGGTGGTATCAAGGGAAACAATTCGGAGACGACTGGCCGATGCAGGTATAAGGAGACGATGTCCATTAAGACGCCTACCACTGAACCCACATCATAGTCAGTATCGATTGGATTTTTGTCGACCTCGGGCAACCTGGAGTGTGACTGACTGGAGGCGTGTGATCTTCAGCGATGAATCCCGATTCAGTCTCAATGCTTATGACCAGCGCATACGCGTGTGGAGGCAGCCAGGTTACCGGTCCGATCCGGCGTTTGTTGTCGAGAGGCATACGGCGATTACACAAGGTGTGACAGTGTGGGGAGAGATTTGGTGGGACACACGATAACCTCTAGTCGTCCTTCAACGCACTTTGACGGTCCGCAGTTACGTGGACGAGATTTTAACGCTAGTGATACTGCCTATGGTATCAAGTCGCCCAGGTGCCATTTATAAGCAAGACAACAGCTAGACATATTGCGCGACTCTTCTAACAATATCTTCAAGGATATGACGTACTCCCATGGCCTGCCAGGTCACCAGACCTCTCGCCAATAGAACACTTCTGGGACGTGCTTGGAAGGCAACTGCAGCCGTCCTGGAATACTAGTGAATTAACTGCCCAGTTGCAAAGATTATGGTATGATCTTTCACAGGAGGTGATAGGTTACCTCACTGATTCGATGCCACACCGTGTTTCGGCTTGTACAGCTGCCAGAGGTGGATTTACTACTTACTGATTTGTAACATTTTTCATGCGATATCTTCTTAATAAAACGGTCTGTTCTTCTGAATTTGTAATCATTTGCTTATCACCTCATACACTACATACATGTTAAGTTTCGTGATAATAGTTCGTTTCCTTCTGGATGCATACATTTTTTGTGACAGAGTGTATATAGATTGAAATAGAAAACTAAAATGAGAGTCCTTTAAAAATTTTAGCATGTTGTTATGTTGCTCCGATGCTATCGCTATGATATAATTTGAGTTTCGTATTTTTATAACTCGCAAAATTAAAAAAAAAATAATGCTTTTTAATCTCAAAATTTTAATTTTCTTTCTGTTATCTCTAAACGCCATCTCAGAACTTCTCTTCTTTCGTTGCGGCTTGTTTTTACTCGAGGAGAAAATTATCTGTTTTTCTAGAACCACGTAAATTTAATATTTCACATCTAAATTTTAGTACTTTTTGCTGTGTTTATCTCACGATTTCTAACATTTTTCTTATCTTTATATCTTCGCTAAGTTTTCAGTAATCTAACTCAAATGCACACATACCCCGTAATGTTATAAAAAAGCTGCATGTTACAAGATAAAAGATAGCTTTAGAGAATTGAGAAAGATTACTAACTTGGAAAATTAACTGAACGAATTTCGAGCAAAGGTGAGAAATTTTAAGAGCTGGATAACTTGAACATACAAATTCACAAACTACCATCGTATCGGATTTCTTTTTTACGAACTGAAAAATTGTTGCTAACCTAAATGTATCAAAAACGTGTGGGCCTGTGACAGCAAAAGTAAATGTCTTGTAACATACATTAAATTTGTACAATAAGTCCTAAATCTGAATTATAAGTTTTATTGCTTTTGCGACTGGCTGCCAGTAGCGAGACTCTTCTTTGATATATCTATCTGACCTTCATGTCTCTGATGTTGTTGGAGCGATTATTTTTATTATTATTATTGATTTACATATTATTTATTGGTTTGGTTCTTTTCGAAGTGAAACTTTCTATCAGTAAGAATTTTTTTCCATATTTTAAAAGTGTATCTATAAGTCATTGCCTATTCTGTTTGAAATATATATATATATATATATATATACATATATATATATATATATATATTTAAATTCATTAAAGGTTTTATTATTTACTATTTTCATGACAGCGTTAAATAGAATATCATTCGATCAGTTAATACTTTTCCAATAACCCCTGACTCCAAATTTATCGTACAGAAAGAAAATCACATATCAAATAAAAATAACATATACGCTGATAAAATAAAACACAATTAAAATGAAGTAGTGCTCAGCTATGTCACGTATTCCTCTAGGGTGATCGAAAAAATTTCGCTAAAAACTAAATGTTTCTTCATTTAGTTTTTTAATGATATTGATACATTTTTTTGTTTCTGAATTTTTGAGAGTTTTATTCAATTTATGATTTTTTTCCACTTTGAGTTCTCTCATAAATAGTTATTATTGTATAAACTCTTTTTTTAATAAGTATCTACGTATAGGCTGATCACTTTAAAAAAAACCTGATTTCATTCTATTATTTACAAACTTTTGATTAGAAGAAAGCTCTCATCTGAGAAATTAATTTTGATATCAAAGAGTTTTTCTTGTTCGGTAAAGGGATAGAAAAGTTTTGCATCGTGTGGAATGAAGCGTAGTGTAGAAAACAGCTACTCATTCTTTGAAATGAAAGGAAGCCATATGAAAAATGTGGATTATTTTTAAGACGCAAAAGCACGAGAGAGCCGAATGAATGGATTTAGCTTTTCTTCATTTATTTTTCTTCCAGTTTTAACTGTTACAAAGAAAGATGGCTTTCAATGATACAAACAATTAGTTTGTCTGATCACAAACGTGCTCATTCTAAAGGTGAGTTTTCACTCTGTTTTAAAAATCCTGGTTTGCCCGGTACCGAAGCTGAGTCTTTTGCATCTAGTGTAATTTAAAACCCAAGTTTGTCTTTCCATATCACTGATAATGAGTGAATAATCTCATAAAACTGTATTATTCCTCTCCATGCATCTTATTTATAGTTCAAATTTAAAATAGCAACATGATTTTTCTGCGGTTAAAAAATCATGTGCAGGTCTCATGGAGAAAAATCTCATGGTGCAGGTATTAATTTTTTTACTGATAGAATCTTTTTTTCGGCTAATAGAAAAATAATCAAGTAATCTATGTCCGTTACAAGCGAAGCTACAAATTCCCACAATAGGACCCACAATAGCTCCTAGGACCCACAGTGGCTTCCGGTGTCGGGGCGGTGCAACCGGAAGGCCCAACAAGAGCAACGAGAGAAAAGGCGTGCGCTAAAACGGCGATGCCTGATAAGAATACTGTACGTCAGAGGTAAACTATCATATGTGCAAAATTCCAATTTTTCAGGAGAGCTTTTCAGGACAGCTTTGTGATGGTTTACCTGACTTACATATGCGATAGTTTATAAATCCATATTTAACCCAACATCCTATTTTGCATATATGGCAGTTTTCCTAGAAGAAACTCCATCCAAAAGGAGTCACTTAAATAAGATTATCAAAAATGAAGAAAATGCACTTATGATAGTTTACCTCTGACGTACAGAATAATGGCATAACTTCCGGGGACGAGACGTTCTCTTGAAGGGGGGAAAACTCATCACACAGCAACTGGAGAAGATAACAGAGTCCCCGACTGCTCTGGCCGATGGAAAGATAGAGGCTCTACAGAATCTTCAGTGTTAAAGAGTCGACTGCTGGCTTTAGATGCGGAACACAAAAGGGTTGCCGCCACTTAACGTCCCAAACTCCAAGGGTGAAAGACGAATCACCTCGTCTGAGAACGTCAGGATTTCAGTGACCAATAAGAGGATCTGGAGATGCCGTTTTCTTCTCCCCTTAAAATCGAGGAGGAACTGGAGATTGATTCTCGTGAGAGACAACAAAGAAGACGATAGAGAGGCAATCGGTCATCTCTAAGTTGTGTGAAATCCACGAGTTACCGTGGGAAGATAGATCCGACAGTGATAGGATCTCGACAGTGATAGGACTCCGATAGGATCTCGACAGTGAACATCCTTAGCAGGATCATAGAAGTAGCATCAATCTACGAGAGTCTCCTTAGAGACATTTTATCGGGAGGAGTGTTAATCCATAGTAGAAGCCTAGACCTTACCCTCGAGTTCAAATTGAGAACTCCGAGATGATCGAGAACGCTGTTCTCTCAGAGAGAGGTACGCCGTCGAATTCGAGTTCAGAATTTTATCTGTACCGATAACCGATTTGACCTGAACTTTATATAGTACTAGCTAAAAACCCGTACTTCGCTACGGAGTATATTCAAATTAAATACAATGGTCAATGTATGCAATTAATGTGAAAAATATGTATAAATATATATATTTATAATAAATACGACGATCAATGTATACAATTGTAAAAAAAAAACCCCAAAAATATATTTGTAAAAAAATCGCAACGGATATTTTTATAGACAAAATAATGTAGAAGAAAACAATCAAATTAAATCTAATAGAACGTACTAAAGAATATAGTACAGTTTGAGGAACATATCTTTTACTGTATTTTAATATTTTTTTGGATAATGTCCAATCGTATGCCGCATTAGCAAGGGAAAAATATATTTTTGCCTATTTCATTGTTATGAACGTGATGATAAATTTATTTAAGGTAACAGAAAAAGAAATCACGTGATCAGAATTTAATAAATTAAATTCTAAAAATTAATCTTTAAAAATTCACCAACAATCAGAAAATGGAGGTAAAGATTCGAAAAAGATTTCATTGTAAAAGACTTTTTGTGGTCTTTCTCGTGATATAAATTTCATAACCCTAAAATTATTATTTTAAATGCAAACTTAAAAAAAGTTACAAATACAGCTTAAAAATTTAATTTAAAAAAATCTAAGAAGAATTTTAAAAAAATCTTTCTTAGTTCACCCCTACACTATAAGAAGAATCGCCATGCAAAATTTCAGCCCTTTAGGTCCAGTGGTTTGGTCTATGCCTTGTATGTCAGCCAGTGAGTCAGTCAGTTATGGAACTCTTTTATATACACTCAAGAGCCAAAACATTATGACCACCCCTACATTTTGCAATGAATTCGCCTGGATGACGTGGACGGCACGTGATCAGGTGGAAGTGGTATTTAACTGCTGCTCGAGAGTCTGAAGAATCATTTTTCACTTACTTCTGTGTGTGATGGGAAAGGCTGCGGATCTAAGCGACTTTGATAGAGGGCAGATTGTAATGGCTCGAAGGCTCGGAACAAGTATTTCCGAAACTGCACGACTCGTGGGTTGTTCGCGACCTACAGTTGTTAGTACTTATGCAAATTGGATGAATGACGGTGAAACGAGCAGTAGACGACATGGTGTTGGACGTCCACACGCTATCAAAGAAAAAGGTCGTCGGAGACTGTCTCGCATGGTGAAGCAAAACCGGAACCAGACAGTGGCTCAGCTGACAGCCCAATACAATGCAGGGCCAAGTAGAATAGTATCGCAGCACACTGTTCAGCGGACACTGTTGGATATGGGGCTACGCAGCAAACGTCCCACTCGTGTGCCTTTGCTGACCAAGCGTCATCGCCAACTGCGCCTGCGCTGGGCCCGGGAACATAGCGATTGGTCCATGGATCAGTGGGAGAGAGTTGCCTGGTCAGATGAATCACGGTTTGTCATTCATCACGCCGATGGCCGTGTCAGGATACGCCGTCTTCCAGGCGAACTGTTGCTCCCTCAATGTACAGTAGTTCATACACAGGTCGGTGGTGGCGATATTATGCTTTGGGGGACGTTCTCTTGGGCGTCCCTGGGACCCGTGGTTGTGGTAGAGCAGAGCATGAATGCTACAGGGTATCTGAAATTCATTGCGGACCAGTTGCACCCTTACATGGCCTATGTTTTTCCAGCTGGAAATGGAATGTTCCAACAGGACAACGCCACGAGTCACAAGGCTAAAATTGTGTTGGAGTGGTTCCAGGAACATGATGCTGAATTCCAGTTAATGTCCTGGCCGCCTAACTCACCGGATCTCAATCCGATAGAACACATTTGGGATGTCATTGGACGGCAGCTCTGAGTTCAAAGACAACCAATTCGCAATATCTCGAATTTGCGTGACCGTTGCTTAAACATCTGGTACAATCTGTCTCCGGCCATCTACCAAGGACTTGTGGCATCCATGCCAAGGCGGGTTGAATCTGTGTTGCGAGCCAAAGGTGGGCCAACTCCTTATTGACAGGTGGTCATAATGTTTTGGCTCTTGAGTGTATATAGACTATCTGAAAACCCGCACTTCACTACGGAGTACATTCAAATTAAATTCAACGGTCAATGTATATAATTAATGGCAAAAAAATATTTATATATGTATAATCAATACGACGATCATTGCATACAATTGATGTAAAAAAAATATATATATATATACTTATAAAAAAATCGTAAGAGATATTTTTATAGACAAAATAATGTAGAAGAAAATATTCAAATTAAATCTATTAGGACATACTTAAGTATATAGAACAGTTTGAGGAACATATCTTTTACTGTATTTTAATATTTGTTTGGATAATGTCCGATCGTCTGCCGCATTAGCATGGGAAAAAATATTTATTTGTCTATTTCATTGTTATGGACGTGACGATAAATTTATTTAAAGTACCAGTAAAAGAAATCATATGATCAGCATTTAATAAATTAATTTCTAAAATTTAATCTTTAAAAATTCACCAAAAATCAGAAAATGGATGTAAAGATTCGAAAAAGATTTCATTTTAAAGGAAGTTTTATGATCTTTCTCCTGATATAAATTTCTTAACCCTCAAATTATTATTTGAAATGCAAAATTATAAAAAATTACTAAAACAGCTTAAAAATTTAATTTTAAAACACTAAGAAGAATTTTTCAAAAATCTTTCTTAGTGCACCCCTTAACTATAAGAAGAATCGCCATGCAAAATTTCAGCCCTTTAGGTTCAGCGGTTTGGTCTGTGCATTGTATGTCAGTCAGTGAGTCAGTCAGTTATGGAACTGTTTTATATATATAGATTATGTATATAGCCTTGTTCTTCGAGGTAATAAATCTAGTTACTCGAGAAGTAAGACTTGGAAACTTTAATATTAGTCTGTGATTGTTCCCGCTACCCGTCGAGTTACTACTATATCAAAAGGGGTAGAGCCCACCTTTCCATTTTTTGGTTAATACAATAATGTTAATGTATGAAAGATCCGAATTTCGGGGATAGAAATCAGCGGTTGAGATCTAATCGTATACGTCCGTTGTATTGGCACCTCCCGTGTGACTGTTTCCACTTCCTGAGAATCAAAGCAAGTCTTTTGAGAGATTGCCAAATCTTTAAAACTAATCATTTATAATCATTACTCCTTCAATATGTCCAAAGAATGTTTGCAATTACAAGTCCCTTTAAAAATCAATTAGTGTTCCTTCTTAACCATTAGCTCTCATATATCGTTGAAAAGTAAACTTACATAATTTCTCACTTCTAACTTATAAAAGTTTCTTTTTAAATTAATGGAGGTAGATTTCTTAAAAAGTTCATTCAAGATAATGTTACCAAAATTTCAAAATTATCTCCGTAAGAACAGAACCACCAGGTGGTCTTTAAGCAGATAGAGATTCAGGTTCAGCCCGTTCTTATACACTGACAAGCTTCTGGTATTCACATATCGACTTTATGAATACTCATTGGTTGTCAGTGTACAAATCACATTCATATGCTTTCGTTGTTTGTCTATTGAGACCAATACCGCCTAATGATCTGCGGCTTAAAGAAGGATTATACTTATTAGTCCGAAAAAAGTTGTCATTTTTACGTTATATAGTGGATTATAAAAAGTTGTGTTTGACAAATAAAAATATTTAATAAGAGAATATTTTGAAAGAAAATATATGGCTTATTTTTCAAAGACCTAGTCTGAAACTAATTTAAATTCTCTTTTTCTCCTACGAAATACGCTTTACATTTTGTGTTCTGTAGTAAAACTCAGTTACACTAGAATTACTACAACAAATTTTTGTTCCAGAATAACTACTTTTTGAAATAAATATGAAAGATTTTCATAGAGATGAACAGTAACTTAAATTTAAAGAAAGTAAAACGAGTTAGAAAAAGGAAGGAAATACATATTTCAACTACTCCTATTTAACAGCGAAGAAATGTGGAAAACATTTCTAGCAAGTATATCTTTCGCTCCCACACTCTAAATAAAATAAATCCAACTAAATTTAAATTTCATAAGGATTTACAAAAGATTGAAATTTTTTAATTAAAATTTTTTCAAAATTACATGATATTATATTAAATACACTTTAATTAATAACTCCGGAAAATAAATGGATAAATATAACATACTAGCTGTTTACCCTGCGTTGCCTGGGTATTTATTTATCCCAGTTTTTTATTAGACAGGAAAAGCAATGAATTCTACGTACAGTTTAAAATGGAAGTAATTTTATTTTCCCGTCTTCCCAGTGCCTATGGTCGCTGGCTTTAATGACACATACGGGAAAGTCATTCCATGCTGCTTCAGGTCTATGCCACACTTCATCAATCGTAGTGGCTGGAGAGTGGTGGCGGCCCAGTATCTCAGCAACCCATGACCAGATGTTTTCAATGGGTGAGAGATCTGGAGAACGTGCTTGCCAGGGCAACAGTCGAACACCCTCTGTGTCGAGGTAGGTCAGAGCACGACGCCATTTTAACTCCAGATTTTATGTTCGCGGCACCAACTGATATATATTTTCTTGCAATGGTCTCTGTTGACGCCAATGACTATGTTGGCAATCGTTAAACGCACCCTTGAGAGCCCTCTATAATTGGAACGAGTCAGTTAATCACACTCGCACATCGTATGGTCGATGTTCCACGTATGACATTTGGCTTATACAGTTTGGTCCGTCGAGCCAGAGAAAAAAATGGCACTCATTGCTCTAAATCGACAGACATCGACATTGAAGTCTCAGATTACTAAAATAGAGACATACTTAAAAGAAAAGGAGGTAAAGGCCCCATCGGATATTTTAACTGCTGAGTTAAAAATAAAATTAGAAAATTTATTGAAGTATCGATCAAATTTGGATTACATTCGAATACAATTTTTCAAGAAAGTAGATCCCGAAGAAGATATATTGGATATTGAAGAAGAATTTTTGGATTTGGAATTTCGAAGCATTACAGGTAAAAATTAATAGTTTGATTACCTGTCAAAATAATTCATTTTTTTCAAATGGCAATAAAGATGTAAATAATAGCGTCAATATTCGACTTCCCGAAATTGTAATTCCTAAATTTTAGGGCAAAATAGAAGAATAGACTTGTTTTAAGCTGCAATTTGATAATATTATTACCAAAAATTCTCATTTAGAGGAAACTCAAAAATTGCAGTATTTACATTCGGCTTTAGTTGGCGAAGCCAAGAATTTACAAACTGTAAGCCAAATATCATACGTGGAACTTCGACCATACGATGTGCGAGTGTGATTAACTGACTCGTTCTAATTATAGAGGGCTCTCAAGGGTACGTTTGGCGATTGCCAACATAGCCATTGGCGTCAACAGTGTCAGTAAAAGTGACACCTGGGTAGCAGAATTATCATAAATACCAGCTTTATGCTCCTCCCCAGAAACTGCTATTTTTGAAACAGAATCATTATGACTCGTATTTGTGTCATTATTCGCTGTACTGTATACAGTTTAGTTTTAGGTTTTAACTCGTATTATCCGTATCAAGTTTAACTTTTCCCTAGCAGACATCTTCGTGTGAGTCTACACTTTTTGCGTTTAGAGCAATTTTCTTCATTTTCGCAACAATTTCTTCATTTCTGTATCGTGTCATAATGTTTGATACTATGCCGATAATTTCTGCTGTTAGTTACAGCTGTACGCGTAAGCCTCGTGCCAATTATCATACTTTTCTGCAAGTGACACATATCTGACATTTTGTGCATTTATTCCCCAAAAGCTAATATCTAAATCGACCGGACCACTAATGCGTGATAACTAATACTAGTACTTAACCAGAGTATTATATACCGATACTCACCAATGATGTCGGCGTGATCTGCTTACAAACCGCAGCGCACTCGCCTTTCTAAAGTGGTGTTTCCATTATTTTAATAAGCCGCTGAATCTAGAAACGTTTATACTATTGCGGTTCATTTAAATCCATCAGGGATGAAATGCAGCACAAATATAGCGACATTATCTTTAAAAGAGGAGTAATTTGCAATTTGTTTCCAAAATGTATTTACTATTGTTTTTAGTGAATATACTAATGCAAATACTATTGAGTAAAGTCATTACGATTTCCATTTAAACAAAGATATTTTGCGTCACTAAGTTTCTAGTTTGCAGGTATTTTTAAAAGCTACAATAGTTCTTTAGTATTATATTTACTGAAATTTCAAAGCTTTATTCTTGGAAAATATTATTTTTTACTGTTTGTTGAAGCTTTTTTAAACAACACACTTTTTGAGTTTAAAAGTACATACTCTTTAATGGAATCGATTGTTGTGCAAAACTTCATTCTCTTGAGACTTTCTAAACAAAACAGAATAGACAACAACAACAACAACAAAATCTTTGCATTTTGAATGTACAATCGTGAGTTTTTTTCTACTTGCATATATGGAGTTTTACTTATGGAGTAAATATAGTTAATGTGCCACTTTCTGTTGAAATGGAAGTATGTAGCTTACTTCTAAGAGCAAACTAAAAACAGTTTATTTTTTGCTAGTTACAAAATTCAGAAGATTATTGTGTTTTATTCCCGGTTCTAGGTATGTATTTTTAAACTTTAAAATTTTCTCTTTGTATGACGCACATTAAGTCGTGGAAAGCTTTAGAATTGATACAACAAAGAATACTAGACGAATTTATTCTTGAAAAGAAAAATTAACAAGTTGAACTTAGGTCAATAAAGAAGAAAGGAAACAAAATTAGCTGAAAACAACTCATCCTTCTTCTAGTTGCAGAATTCTTCATTTTGATATAATTTAATTACGTGATTAGACAGGCAATAAATGAATGCGGCTAACTATTTATGATAAAATAAAATATTTTAAAGAAATACACGTCTGAAAGGTTACAACCACAAACATGTTCTTCCGTTATGTCAAATATTTTAATTACTCCGAATAAAAATTGTATAAATAGTCTATTAATTGGTTTTTAAGTGAAATATTCCAATGAAATTCGCATATTAGGGAATAACATGGACAGTTTTAAAACAGACGCTCAAATGTGTGTGCGTGTGTAAGAGGTATAACTCCCCCCAAAAAAAACCTAAAAAACCTCTAGTTGAAAAATAGTTTTAACGCTGTATAGCCGAGTCAAAATGGCTATAAAAGTATGAAAGTTTTGAAAATTGGTAGAGATGTTTGTTTGGGCATATTGTTGAACATACTAAAAGTCCCCAATGATCAACGGCATCAGCTATGTAGAGGATGAAGAACCAATTAAAGAAGTTGATGAATGGGGCGATGCTAGCGGACTCATAGACGCTCTATTCCCGACTTGAACAATCCTGTACCGAAATAAGCAAGTAAATCATAAAGTAGGTAAGCCTGAAAATTTTACAGAATGAAAATATGGTAGTGAATGCATCCAAATTTATTGCATTCATTCATAGAATTAATAAAGATAAATTATCTATATAGCCAAAAACATTAAAGTATGTTTTCTTGTGTTTAAAGAATGCCGCAATGTGAGAGAGGACAGAATTGAAAGGCAAGCGCCTGCAACGAGACTTGGACGCTACCCATGATTACCTAATAAAAAAAATACTATGAGGAAAAATTATGATGTTAAATTACATGAAGAGATTAAGAATAAGAAGTGGAGGGATTCGATTTACAATATCCCAGACTCTCTCAGATCCATTGCAGCTGCGGCATTCCGTTTGGAGACCGGACATGATTGTCTCTCAAAACATCACTGCGTTGGTATATATTATAGTCCCTTGTGGACTTTGTACAACCAGAACTTTGAGATGGACAGAGATTATTTGCTGTACTGTTTATTGTTGAATGAAGAAAGCCTAAACAGTCGATATCGGCGGGCTAGAGAGTTGATGCAGTTGACATCCAGTACTTAAATTTAGTTTTAGTTTTGATGTAATGTAATTCCTGTTCTGTCCTATCGTAATTTTATTGTAATTCTTCTGTTATTGGCTTCAATCTCATGCATCTTCGATGCATTGGGGCCAATGATGTATAATCAAGTGCCTTTGAAAAAAAATCTTGGACGCTACCTCCATTATTAACGTGCATTTCATAAACAATATCTTGGTTCGTGTTAGGGTTACGACAAAATGTCTTCGATCTTTTTTGTACACAATTTAATGTTCTTTAATTTTTGTATTAAACTTTTTTACGTCAAATTAATATTTCCCAAATTATATGCAAAATCAAACAAACAAACAAAGAATTAGCGCCGTCAAAATCTCTTAAACAATTCATGGAGATTATCGTGATACAAATCAGATATGTCCATGCCGTCAAAAATTATTTTTCTAAAACTGTTTCGGTCAAGAAATAAGCTCGGATGGTTCTAAGAGTATGCATGGCCAGGCAACATTTATTCCACTGATGTAGGTGCATAAATCAAAGTTAGTATTTCTTTTAACCCATTTCCAGCTATTATGTACCCGATGCAGCCTAAGAATGACATTAAAAGATGGAATCCACCAAGCCTCACGCACAACCTAACAATGGATTGCATGTTTCTGCGACTATCTCTCTCTAGCTTCAATGTAAAGAGGTTGGACAAATGTGAATATGCAACACTTTAGGGGCTCATACATGCGCGGGTCGCCCCCTTCCCCTTGCGATGGGGACCCACGCATGCGCGTTCCAGGTCTGATAGACATAGTTCTGCTCAATAAACTGAAGTTTATATAATCAATTTTAAGATAAGAAAAGTAAATTGAGGGTAATAAATGAAATGGAAGCAGTTCAAAAGAGTAAATTTACTTGTGTACTTGTATTCAATTGTAAGACGGTTTAAAGCCTTTTGAATGGAATTTAGCGATCTGTATTGGTTGCGTACCCCGTATCTTCATAAATTCATTATGTTCCTATGAAAATCTCATCTCTCGAGAGTCAACTCTTGATTTCTACGAGTAACAAAGAATTAAAGAGCTAATGAAGTTGTAAATTATTCACTGAGATATTCATTGAAATGCCTCTCTTCTTGTGTATGGATATATTCTTCTGGAATCTGGCTTAAAAAATTACACATTTTAATTGCTGTGAAATAGATAAATTAGACGAGTTGCTTGTTCAAAGATTTTGTTGATTTCTACGAGTAACAAAGAATTAAAGAGCTAATGAAGTTGTAAATTATTCACTGAGATATTCATTGAAATGTCTCGTTGAGAAGTGAAGTTGCTTGGTCTTGAAGACTGAGCACATGTGCATGTAATGATTATCTCCTGTCGCAAGATAATCATTTCAAGGCACATGTGCTCAGTAATAAAAATTATTAAGGTACTACATTATGTATTAAATGAAGAATTAAAATTTAAAATTAAATATTATAGTTAAAAAATTAAGTTAATTTTAAGAAGAAGAATAATATTTTAGGAGTGAAGTGAAATGGATAAAATAGAAGGGCATGTATTTAAGATTAAGTTCACCGCATATTAACTGTAGTTACGGATTTATAGAAAAATTACCGGAAATTGAGAAAAACAATTTTATGCGAAAATGACACAAAAACTTTTCCAATAATTGCTTGCATGTTCTTTCTATTAAGTTTACGACATCATTTATCATACAAAAACCAGTCTAATTAATTCTTAAGCCTTTGCATTCTCCTGAGAGTTTCCTTATTGTTGAGACTGGGGAATTTTAATATTGAAACTACTTTTTTCAAAATTTGTCGCAGTAAAAAAGAATGTTCTATTCAGTATAAATTTTTATCTATACATTATCTACTAATATCGATAATTTTATATGGATAGTTACTGATTCAGTACCTTATTTATAGTTTCGAACCAAGTTGGCTCATATTAGGAACAAAGCACCCGAAAAGAATAAAAAAAAAACTTGTCTATATTTTCAGAATATACTTTGAGAGTCTAGACACAATAAGTGACATTTAATGAGGGGCAGAATATCATTTCAATTTTCTCTGTGCTGAAGTACCATTGTCATATATATTTTGAAGCTAACAGAAGAGTAAAAGATATTTTTAATGAAAAGTTGTCTACGATCTATATCACTGCATTGAGAGGTTATTTTTCCCGAAGCATTTTGTGTCATTATATGATCTGTCTACCTTTAGGAGACATATTTGTTCGTTATATTTTAGTTAGTTCAATTGAGTGATAAGTATAGTTTGGAATACTTGTAATCCAATAAGAAAACTGAAAATTTACTAGTTATAGAACTTTTGCTAATTAAACAGAGTTTTAAAACGATAAAATACTCCAAAATGTTTGAATAGTATGTTCTATAAAATAAATAATAAAAAAAAAATCAAGTAACTGAAAGTCAGTCAATGCTTTATTAAATGAATAATTTTTTAAAATAATTTTCTTCCTCTGTGTTGGCAAAACTTCGTATATGATAAAAAAAAATAACGTATCTGACATCTGCGGTGTTTTATTTTATCCAAAGCATGAACAACCTACTAAGCATGATTTCCATATACACCCTTTTTGAGTCCATCTTACATTTCAAACACCCAGCAAAATAAAATTTACGACGAACAATTATTTGCGTCAATATCCAAGGGAGGAAAATAATTCAAAACCATCTGAAGCAAGTCTGTCACAAACAAGCCAAGTCACTGTATTGCTTCGGAATAAATAAACGATAAAATTCTTTATAACCTTCGAAAAGCCGGAAGCTCCTTACTTGATGTTCAAAATGTCATGAAAGTAATTAAGTACGGCGATTAAATCGTTCTAAAGTTCGAAACAAAGACCGGAGAAAAAGCAGAAGTACGTAATGGCTTCATCAAGCATAAAATTCACCCTCTACTGATTTTCTTGAATATTAAATTTTGTCTCTGCTGCAGTGCAAATGCTAGAGCACTCCTTTCCTATTATTTCTCATTACTAAGACAAATTCTTCACCCGGAAACAAAACTTCTACTTATTCTGTTAAAATTCATTAAGCAGACTATATCTGTAACATCTGATATTTGGCAGGGTGTTAATTAAATCTGGTAGATGTAAAAAAATGATAAAAAAATTTAGGATGTTGCATAAAATATGCCTGCTGAATAAATGAATCCCCGAAAAAGGAAAACCATTTGCATGATTTCATATTTTATGTCGGCGGCACGATGCAGATATATGCAAAATAGAGAACGTCTGCAAAATACCGGGACATTCAAAACGCTCCATTAAATTCCGCTCCACTCTGAAAACGATTAATCAAACGAATGATTGTGAATAGATTTCTGTGACAGCAAAGTGATAGACTAGATTCCTATTCAATTTCGTTTGTGAATTGCATGACAGTCTATGTGGTGAAAATGCTTTATCATTTGTTATGCATATTCGGTGTTCGCGTACTACATTGATCAGCATAAAAAAAGATTCCCCATAAGGTATCATGATATATCTTTTGTTTTATGGTTTCTTTTATTTACATTAGAGTGAGAAATCTGCGGAATGGGAACAAAGTGAAAAAAAATCATTAAATGAGGATAAATAAAAATCCTTTAAATTAATACAGTGTCTCACAAAAGTGATTGGACCCTTCAGTATTTCCTAAACGCATTAACTGACAATAGCACACACACACACACACAAAGAATTAAAACATTTTTTTTTCATCTGGCATCAAGTTTTTATCTTAATCAAACTTTTATGTACATTTCATAAAAATAATCTAGCATACAGGTAGATTGTAGATAAATTAAATTTTTTACCTTAATCAGACTTTCATGTGCATTTCATAAAAAAAATCTAGCATAAATTATAGATAAATTAAATTTTTACCGTATTCTAACTCTCATGTACATTTATAAAATAATCTAGCATAAATTGTCGATAAATTAAATTTTTACCGTAACCCAACTCTCATGTACATTCCATAGGAAAAAAAATCTAGCATAAATTGTATCCAAGCAGTATAAGACGCATTTGAATGAAAGTCACAAAATGATTTAAATTTACTTTTTGCTATAACCCTGCATAGTTTCTTTAATATAATTAATTGGATTACCTTAACCTTTTAAAATATGATTAAAGCTCCTCCGATATTTCAAGCTTGACTTTGTTCTACTCATGTTGTAATAAAGATGGTTCTTTTCAGAATTTCACACTCCAGTTCTTAACAAATACCATCTATGGAGTTTATATTTATAGGGATACTTTTATTATTTCAGGGCAATTATACAGCAGCTAGAGCCGTACGCTCTAATTTGCTTTGGGTCATTGACTAAATAGAATTGGAAATGACTTTGAAGGTTAAATGTTTATTCTGTAGATTTCAAATTACGTTTTGAAATGTAAAGATATTTGTGCTAATTCATTTCATCATTAATAAATTCAAGATTATTGACTCTAGTGGACGATATGCATCCTTATAACATAAGTACTCCTTGAATATGTTTACTTTTGGCAGCCCAAGTTATTATATCGTAATCCTTCATTGGTGGTCTTTTTTATAACAATTTTTAACCATTCGTACCCAAAATCTTAAATTAGCTTTCTTCATCCAATATATTTTATTGCATCATTCAGCACATATATTTTTTCGTAAATTTTGTGAGATAATTAAGGCTGCTATATACTAACCCCATTGGATTCGCTCACCTCAATGTTAACCTATGGAGAAAATTTGTCCACGGATTGCCGACTTGGATTCAAAGATTTTTTTTTTTTTAAATTGTACTCTGTCATAGAGAAAGAAATTTTACATTTGTGTACATTTTTCGTTTTTTTAAAAATGCAGCTAATATTTTAAAATTTAAGTTATTCGGGGAAAAATCTGGTATAGTGTGTTTTAAACGCTCATAAAATACTTCGGTGGCCGAAATTTATAAAATGAATCCCGTAGCGCTTTGCAGAAAAGTTCAGGCTATCTGACACCAATTTTATTTGATTATCAGCATTTATGTAGCTGTGAATAGTTGACAAAAATATATTTTAAATAAAAAATTTGAGGGCAGCGCTTAACCCCACTAAAGAGAGAGAGCCATTACAATCCCTCAAAATGTCCATCCTAAGGGGGGTGGAATTCTCGAACTGTCAACTGGACTCCTCCCACCACAAGAGTCTGCAAGATGAGGAAAAGGGAAATACAATTTTTTTCTTAGTACATAGCAGCCGTATAAATATCGGACCGCGGCCCTAGGTAGCCTATAGGTAGCGCTTAGTCTTTCGTTACTGGGGGTGCTGGGATCGAAGCACCGTTAAATACCTTCGTGTCGAAGCCGGATATGGGCACGTTAAATCCGTAGACCGGAAAAACCTTCTATGAGGTCAGTAGGTAGGGAAGTTACGATACCCCTCACATGTCACCCCGGGGGGTGCTCGGTCAAATTTGTGGTGGCACGTAGCCAAGACGGACTCCTTGTGGTGCTGTTATAAACCAGAGCTGCACTACTCAGCCCGGAGCCTGTATGGACCTGGTTTGGCACTTCCGGCCAGGGGACAATAGGAACAGGAACAACAACAACAACAACAAATTTCATGCTGAATTCATAAATTTAATGTTTTTCTTTATCCTATAAACACATGATATCCATTGGATCAGGCTATTATTCACTCTGGGGAAACAGATGGTCTGTTTGATTCACATAGTTCTATAAGATGTTTCAGAGCACTAGGCGTAGGATTAAGAATATAATTTTGTCAAAAATTAATCTCATTTCACAGAACAGCTATGGGGATCTTTCGGATCTTTTATTTATAACTAGCTGAAAACCCACACTTCGCTACGGAGTACATTCAAATAAAATACAACGGTCAATGTATGCAATTAATTAATGAAAAAAAAAATAAATATATATATATGTTTGTGTGTGGGTGTGATTGGTTCGGAAATCACACGTCTTACTTAAAACCGCTAAAAACTCATTTATTAAAAAAGAACGATGATATAATGCGGTATCTACAGATGAAGAAACTTGCGATAAAACTGGATAGTTGACTCCACAGCACTTGACTCTGCTGCTTATCCACGCGCTCTGCTTCCCGCTGTACGTGTGTCTCCTTCACGAGAGCTCAAGGTCACTTAGTTCTTCTACTCCTCTAGACGAACGCACCGTCTCTCTTCTACGAGCGAGTGAGCGACTCGACTGCTTGAGTACGAATCGAAGTGTCGGCCTTTTATACGAATACCCGGGAACGTCTGCTTGCGTCACACTTGGAGGTGTTCGCTTCTTCTATTCGCACAGCGTGGTGTCAGAAGTGGGATTCGGCTCGCTTCACTCCCCCCCCCCACATATATATATATATATATATATATATATATATATATATATATATATATATATATATTTATAAAAAAATAGTAAGGGATATTTTTATAGACAAAATAATGTAGAAGAAAATATTCAAATTAAATCCAATAGGACATACTAAAGAATAGTACAGTTTGAGGAACATTTCTTTTACTGTATTTTAACATTTTTTTGGATAATGTCCAATCGTCTGCAGCATTAGCAAGAAAAAAAATATTTTTTTTTGTCAATTTAGTTTTTATGCTCGTGTTGATAAATTTATTTAAAGTACCAGAAAAAGAAATCACGTGATCAGTATTTAATAAATTAAATTCTAAAAATTAATCTTTAAAAAATCACCAAAAATCAGAAAATGGAGGCAAAGATTTTAATTTAAAGAAATTTTTATGACCTTTCTCATGATATAAACTTTATAACCCTTAAATTATTATTTTAAATGCAAACTTAAAAGAAGTTAGAAATACAGCTTAAAAATTTTATTTTAAACAATCTAAGATGAATTTTTCAAAAGTCTTTCGTAGTGCACCCCTACACTATAAGAAGAATCGCCATGAAAATTTCAGCCCTTTAGGTCCAGTGGTTTGGTCTGTGCGTTGTATATCAGTCAGTGAGTCAGTCAGTTACGGAACTGTTTTATATATATAGACTACGCGATATTGTGCATAGCATTTAATTGCATGACCGTAAGACTTAAATGGCATAAGTAATATGATATTTCTAACAATTTTTGAATTTGTAATAACAAATAAGTACAAACTTTCCTATTTTTTTATACCGTTTTCTTTCTTTAATCAGCCATGAAAGCAATACCTTCAAACATAAAAAAATATTGAATGAAAACTCTATCAAATAATTTAAACAAAGGAATTTTAAAGTGTTGCCAATTTGTTTTTGTTTCAACTAATATCACAAGCTCGCGTTTTTTGTTTACTAAGACAAATATTTTTTGGTACGGTCCGAAGAATCAATTGAGATTATTTTCCTTCGTACAACAGAAACTATTAATTTTAATACTGAATATATTTTTTGGGATAAAATAATTTACACAAGAGAAAAAAAAGCACTAAGTAAATGTATTGTTTACTGGAAAAACACTTCTTAGAGTTTCACTATAAGATTAACATATCTTTTGGGACAATTTTTGATTACTATAAGTGTCCGATCAATTTTGTTAGACTGTACACATCAGTTTCGTTCAATAAACACGCTAACTAAATATATTTTTAATGAGTGTTTACTATTAATCTTTGCTGAAAATTAATATTTGTAATTTTTAATGTCTGTTGGTATATCGATTTGTTTATATGGATTCATTGATATGTAGACTCTTGCATATCTGATTATGTCGAGTAATTTCACTATGAATTATAACTCACTGAAGTCTTCAAAACTCTCTAACTTCATTTTAACCAATGTTTATGCTCATTATAGATATACGTCAATGTTTGTCAAAGATTTTATGTTTGTTATGGATGTTATGTTTTTGTAGGCTATAAATGACTCCGATTCCATATTAATGCAGTGATATTAGTGTAAATGTTCTTGTGAATTTTACTTTCATAGTACTTTTGTTCTCGGCAGTGACGCCTGTTTAGAGATGACTTAAATTTTTGCTATGGGAGTTATTTTATGTAGGCTATAAATTGTTCAAATTCCACGTTGAAGTAGTGGTATTAGTGTAAATGTTCTTGTCGATTTTACGGTCTTATATCTATTTTTTTTCCTGGTGGTTACGTCCACTTGGAGATAACTTAGGTCAACATTTTCACTGAAGACAGACTATAAACTAGACTAGACAATTTTACCGGAAGGTTTAAATCGAGGCTTCCTAAATATTAAAGCAATGAAGTAATGAAAGATTGAAGAAAAGAAAGCGTACCTCTGTTTATTGATAAAAAATATCAATGCTTATAAAAACTGTTAAAATTTTGAAAATATAGTTTTCTGAATGATTTGTGGAGAGGAAAATAAGGTAAAACGTCTTTACTCCATAAATAAACGAAAGACTTGTTTTTTGCCTCGGACTAGCCGATATTTTCTTTCGTCAGGCAAAAAGAGCGATCGATGAGAATTGTTCAGATGATTGATTATAAATACTTTGATACCCTATAGGAAATATAAGAAAAATCCAAACCGTACGTAATCAGCGCTTTCATGCATGTATGGGAAATTGCAGATATGTAAAGGTGTCGAAGAATAGATGGAGATGAAAATCTACAGCAAGAGAACACCTGTACTGTAAAGTAGATGAAAGACAAAAAACAAAATGTATAACTGTAAGAAAAACTTGTTTCAGTGAATCTTTTTATAAATTCATTGAACTACTTCATTCTTTGACAATGAAAATTTCTAAAATTTTACTATGGAAAACTTTTAGAAAATTCTAAACCATGTCTAATCAGTGCTTTTACGCAAGTAACAAGAAGAGCAGAGTTGTAAAAGTATCGAAGAATAGATTGAGACAAGAATCTACAGCAAGAAAGCAACTTCATAGGTAAAACCGTAGAAAAACAAAACATAACGTATAACTCTAAACAAAACTTGGTATAGTGAAGCTCCTTACAAATGCATTAGAATATTTCATTCTTTGATACGCTGTGGAAAACATTAGAATATTCCAAACCGTACCTAATTAGCTCTCTCACGCATGTAGCAAGAATTTCAGAGTTGTAGAAGATTTGAAGAACTGATGGAGACGAGAATCTACAGCAAGAAAATTTTCCATAAATAAACCCGGAGATAAACAAAACATAACGTATAACTCAAAACAAAACCTGATATAGTGAAGCTCCTTAAAAATGCATTAGAATATTTTATTCTTTGATACGCTGTGAAAAACATTAGAATATTCCACACCGTATCTAATTAGCTCTCTCACGCATGTAACAAGTATTGCAGAGTTGAAAAAGATTTCAAGAACAGATGGAGGCGAAAATCTACAGCAAAAAAAAAAATCCACAGAAAAAAAAAAATCCACTTGTAAAGCCGACGAAAATAAAGCGTAACGTATAACTCTAAGCAAAACTTGTAATAGTGAAGCTCCTTACAAATGCATTAGAATATTTCATTCTTTGATACGCTGTGAAAAATATTAGAATATTCCAAACTGTATCTAATTAGCTCTCTCACGCAGGTAGCAAGAATTGCAGAGTTGTAAAAGAGTCGAAGAAAAGATGGTGATGAAAATCTACAGCAAGAATTCACCTCCACTGGTAAAGCCGGTATTAAGTATAATTATAAGCAAAACTCGTTATACTAAAGTTCCATCTGTTTTATTTTTTTGTGTTTTGAATTATTAAATTTTTTTTGCCTACTTTATCAAACCGTTTACCTCATTTTTGATTCAAGAAGCAGAATGGGGATTTATTTTACCATACTCTAATCGAATGTTTACATTTTTATTACATTTTCCTTTATTACGCAATAATATAAAATATTCTTTCGGAAAAAAGAATTTTTTACTACTTGTAAAGAAATCAGAACAGTCTGACTCGTTTCTAGTTGTAAATAGTGGTTTTCATATGGAAAAAGTTTAAAATTTTAAAGAATAGGCTGAAACTGAATAAAACTCTTGTTTAAAATTTTCATATGTATGGAGAGAACTTTACTCATTTTGCGAGAGTTTTTGTCAAAATAACAGTTTAAATAGCTCTTTACTCGGATGTCTGCAGAAGCGAAAAATCAAAAGTAGAATTCTTTTAGGAAGTTTCTGTATTCTAACCGAATCTAAGATATTCAAACCCTATGAAGTCCCTGACTTTATCTTTGATAGAGAAGCATCATGCATAAGAATTGTGTATATGTCTTCTGTCATGTAAATTAAGAATCTTTTACGTAACAAGGCCAGCCAAGGCTTTACCGCTAGGCAGAAAATATCAGATTTTGACAGAGCATCCCTCTTCATCTGACACTGATGATGTCTCAACTCGAAAATTTTGCATTTCACATTAAATGTTTTACCTTGTAGTTGTCAGACTTGCGTTTCACGTGATACAAATGAGTGAAATTAATTCATTGAGAAGGAATTTGCGGTAAAGTTTCAGCAGTTCACGATTGATGAAGCTTTGCTATTCAATATCTTCTTTCCATTTAAGAAAATAGTCTGCATTAATATGCAGTTTTAGAGAAATTTAATTCAAATTCTATACTGAGACGTCCGTGAACAAAGTTGATACTAATATACGAGTTTCTCCTTTTTGATAGCTGAAAAGTCTTAAGATATTTCTTAGAACGTTTCTGAGAAGACAAAGCAGTTCTACCTGTGTCATCACTGTTTTATACCATTTAATTATTTCTACCTTTCTGTCGATTGCTGAAAATGCTCCAGAATTTCTGTATCATGATCCTATTACGGTTAGCAGCCCCCCTCACTTTCATCATTGTACCTATGTTACGTTCAGAGTGGCCATCTTGTAAAAGCCTCAAAAACATGTCCTCCGGTTTTCGGAATTATTTTTCATAGGAGATGTTAACATTGATGTTAGTCTTGATTAAAGAACAGGTATTTAGAATTTAACCCTAATTCTGTACAGAAACGGCAGGAAATAGTGCTGACATTAATATCTTTTCATTTTGAAGAATGTAGAAAGGCTTCGACATTCAAAATGAAGCCTTTAAATGTTTAAATGAAGTCCAATGAGTTTTATGCACGAAACTGGGGGGGGGGGAGACACATAGCAATTCCCCGCACTGTTACTGTCCCCACGTGGAGTTTTCCCCTTTGATCCCCTACTATCTTGATTTTTGATTGTTCTGTCGCTGAAAATTCATCCGTATCTCTATAGCTTGTGATCATATTACAAATAACTAACTCGCTGTCGTTGCAGTTTTTTGATTTACGCTGTCATTTTATTTTGAGAACGCTATTTGTTAACCTTTTCCTTACGGGGTGGGATAGCATGTAACCCAAGAATACGGGCCCAAGAATGAATATATATATATATATATATATATATATATATATATATATATATATATATATATATATATATATATATATATATATATATATATATATATATATATATCCCTTAATGTCGCTTTTACAACGGGGGTATGAAATTTCCATTTCTAAAGACGGAATCGGAAAAATGGCCCCTTAAGCTAAAGGTTAATCATATTAGAGTTGTGTACTGGTCTTGTAATGGTTGAACTTCCTAAATAATTAATTTTAAAGGTAATTGTTATTTTTATCTGCACTGACTTTTAACTATCTTGTGCACTCGCTGTTAATTATTTTGTCAAACTTTAATCTGCTCTTTTTGGTGTGCACGCATATATAGGTACATTTTAATAGATTTTAGCTCAATTAATTTGAACTAAAACTAAAAAATGAGACCCTAGTTAAAAGAGAACCCAGAAATCTGTTCCGTATGACAAGTTAGGGAATCACTTTGTTACGGAATTTGTTGAGCTAACAAAAGTGTTACTTTGGCCGCTGCGTAGAGGGAGAGAACAATGTTACTTAAAGAAGTATTTATAGAACAATAAATTTATAAAATAGATCATTTTACAATCCTTAATAGAAAGTGAAAAGAGACAACTACTTTCAGACTGAGAAATATTGTGTTTCTTAAGGCGGCAGACTGTTTGATGCCATTTTATCCATTGGAAAATTATATAACTTTTATAAATATGTAACGATACAACCAAAGATCTATAGAATTTTCAAAAACCCCGAGGCCTCAGGTATGAGCTAGGGAAAAAGAAGGATGAATATACAGTAGAGTCCCGATAATCTGAACTTCGGTAATCTGAATGGCCGCTTAATCCGAAACCAAAGGTCAAAAAGAACTAAGGTTACAATAAAACCACAGTGATACTTAGTAATATAAAGTATATTTCTGAAAATTACAAGAAAATTCAAAGTTAGACAATGTACTGAATTAATTATTACTGAACTACATTGGCTTGAAAAAAAATCTTTTAAATTTTTTCGTTGAAGGTAAGAATGCCCCTTCCTTGAAGCCAAACTACGTAGCTCTACATCAAATGCAGCTGCGGCGTCTAAGTGGGATACCCCCTGCTCGCTGTCACCGTCTGCTTCACCTTCACTCTCGTCTGAGACGTTGACAGGCTCTTTCAAATCCATTTCAACAATCTACTGATCGTCAAAAATCTTAGACTGTACTGTACGAACAACTTACACTCTATTGTACTGTACTGGGCAGCGTTCCGCTTTCTTATCACCCATTGCGTCCAGAGATTTGGTAATGTTTGGACAGACCTTATAAAATAAACTGTGTAATCACACGGAATATGTAATATTTATGTAATCACATGCTATTATGTAATTTAAGTATATTTTAAGAATGATTTCGCTTAATCCGAAAAGTTTGTTAATCCAAAAGGGGTCTGGTCATAATCATTTTGGATTATCGGGACTCTACTGTATCAAAGTATGAAGGGGAGACAAAATATATGGTCCCACTCCACCTTACAATGGGACAGGAAGACATGGTTATGAATCAAATATGGTAATGATTAAAGACGTGAAGAAGAGGTGTAAAACAAAATATAATCGAAAATAAATTAGTACATGAAATTAAACAATAAAAGTACTGAGCAGAACAAACGAATCAAACATTCGAAAGGGAGGAGTGGGAAAATCTTATAAATGCGAAAGTTTTTTCAGACTGCTTATTAAAATAATACTGGCAGATCATTGATGAAGACATGTTCAAGATCTACTGCCCCAGATGGGTAGCAACACAAAGAAATATTAACTGTTTCGTTAACTGAAGATACGTCAGCACTAGTTTGACGATTTGAGGCAATTCTTCTGCATGGCTGTATTTTGAATTGGGAAAATAATATAATAATAATTTGTTTTTGTGAATTTTGTTAAACTGAGAAAATATTTCTTGTTACGTAAAACACACATTTTTTTACATCAGCACTTTTAAACAGCTCGTTTTCTGAAGATTAAAAAAAAAAGAATTTTTGTTTTATAACAATGCTGCTTGAAGAATATGAGCAAAATGTAACACTTAAGCCTTAAAACAAAAACCCATCCTTTGCATCTAAAGTATATTCGTCGGTTCCATATGTCAGTCAGTAAGAAAATGATCGAAGATTTTCATGGTATAAATTTAAAAATAAGGCCATGTGGCACCATTAAATTTATCAAGAAAAAGAGCTTTCTGTTTATTAATTAAAAAAGGAGAAAGTGTTCAGCAATTAAAAGAAATATTTAACGGTAAATTAACAAAACACGGTCAAATTATGAAAACATTATTTTTTTTTATAAAGCATCTTTCTCTCTAGAGTAAAAGTTCACGTCTTGAAAGAAATTAATGAAAGAACGAAAAACATTACATAAAAAACGTTATTTAGAAATTAGAGTATTTTATCAAAGAGAGAAAGCGTGATAAAATTTTTAAAAGAATGGGGAATATTACTAAAATTTATGATTTTGTTTCTTCAAGTTAATCAGATTAATTTACTCAAAACTAATTTCAGGCAAGATATTTTAAAATTTATATTGGAAGAAGCTTGAAATTTCCAAATTCTCCATTAAATTGTTTCCTTTCTTAATACGACAAATAAATTTAGCAGTGGTGTTTGTCATTACAGTAATTATTGTTTTCGAGGTAAATAACAAGTCTCTGAAAAGTGTCAAATGCCTCTAGAATGATAAACGAAAAATCTATGTATTTTGTTTTCTAATATCTAAACAATAAATAAGTTTTATACAAACAAATGCCTCGGAATTTAACGATCGCTTGAAATATTTAAATATTAAATTCATTTCATGATGCAATTTGCAGAAAGAACCACCTGAGTTTGAACCTTATTAGGAGCTATTCCCTAAAGCAGAGGTTTGAGCGGCAAACATAAAATTATACTCTTACATGGAACAGTTGCGGGGAATTTTGTAAAACATTGAACAATGAAGCCTAAAATATCCCATCCAATTATGAAATCCTTTAACATCATTTGCTACAGCTTGCAATATTCAAACTTACATGACAGAATCCACGACAAGCTCAAAAGTAGAGATGTGAATGCCCCACACAGTCAACGCTAACTTACTGCACTAGGAAGCCTCTCACTTGCATAGCCACGTATTTGCATAACCCTTGGAAGTTTGTGTTCCAGTTAAGAAATTTTAGGATTAATGGTATAATGTATTACTCACAACTTAATCAGAACTTCATAGTTCAATATAATGGAACGTCATACAAATCAATTGTTCTCTCTACCGTCATGCTGAAAAATACCACCAATTTATTTTTGTTGGAAGTTTATTTACTTTGTTATTTTATGCTTTGAATATATACTATTTACAATATGTGCTACGAGACAATTAACCAGATTTTTAAGTTGCCGTATCTCGGCGACTGTAAATGCATGCAGGAACTTCCTAATTACCATTTTTTCCAACATGGCCAGTTTGTGCCCATATGCACCATGGAATATTGGGTTCTTTATAACAGGAATAGCAAGTCGGTGTTCCAACTCACCTTCTGGGAGAGAATGAAATAGAGACATCCATGCCTTAGAGCGATTTAGAATTGAGCTTATGCAGCAATCTCCCAGTAAAAATATACGTTTATGATTCAAAATTTATTTCGATTGTTTACGAGAGGATGAACCAAGATGTCTGAGTTCCAGAGATTAAGCAATCAGTGGGTTCGTTTCAATTGTAATTCATTGCTGTATGTTTACCGAAGCCTAAAAATATTGTTTAATGCCTGAAAAAGGAAAGTCCATGACTCATACAGAAATCGAAAAATTATCGTTCATTATCTAGTTGTAACTTGCTTCGGAGACGGCTAAGTGAGTTTTACAAGGATTGAATTTATACGTGTATCGAGACTACCTAGCAGATCTTAACCCTCTAACTGTACGGTGGGGATCGGATCCGCCCCAGGGTTGTGTTTTTCCCCTGCCGTATTCTCCCGTCTTGTTGGAAGAGAACGAGTTGACAAGGAACCCTACAAGGCAGTCTTGCAACAGGTGTTGGAGCGTTGGCAGTTATAAGTTTGCAGTACATATGCGTGAGTTTTTGAAAAACGTTATTCATAATCACTAGTCATATTTTTTAGATTTTTAATATTTTTATTTCGACTTTGAAGGCCAAAAAGTCAGTATATATTATTTTTTACATTTTCGTACTCGGAAATTCGGTTCAGTAACTTCTAAAACCAGGTACAAGACTATATTACATATTAGACCTAATATATACAACATTCTATATAAATGCCAGAGAGATTTTCTTTGTTTAGCAAAATTTCAATTCGTCGTTCTTTTTTTCTACAAAATGGTTTTTATTTCATGTAAAATATTATCAATAAATGTTATTATACAACAAAAATGCTTATTGTGTACTTATTTCTACCAAAAAACTCATCAAAAAAGAGATCGGGACGGATCCGACCTCTACCGTACCATCTATTTCGTCTCAAAATACTGTACCTTTTGAGGGTTAAACTAGTAGATATTTTAGACAGATTGCAGTACCCCAAGATCTATAATATATGGTATTAAGGGATAGTGTGGTATGCTGGGGGTTTTCTCCAATGAATCTGTGTTTTCTCATTTAGGAATATGTGAGATTTAAAACCAACCAAATGTGGCCAATGGAGAGCCTCGGGAAAAGCGACTGCACCCTAATAAAACGATGTTTAAGGTGAATTTTTCGGTGAGAATATTGTGGCACATGTCTCTCTGAATAAACTGTGAACAACACTGTGTAAAAAATATTATTACTGCTTTCGTAGCCGCGCTGAAACCATCTGATCACAAATAATGGTTTCTGAAATACCAGGCTAGAGGGCACTAATTGGTGGAAAGAACGACATTTTAAGTAGAATTTTCTGATAATCACCCGATTTCGATGGGCCATTTCATATCCCCACCAGACTGTATTATGAGAGGCAATTTGGAAATTATGCTGTATTAAAATGATGCCCTCTGGAATGAACCGGAAAAGGAAATCTGAAAGGAAAAACGTAAAATCTGTAAAATACCCCTTAAATATTTCCAGATTTTAATTAGAAGTGTTAAATGATGTTAGTTGCTGGTGGTGGCCATTATCAAACTGTAAAATATATATATATATATATATATACCGGGTGCGTCATAAATTCGTGCAAACTTCAAAAATTCATAATAAAAGAAATAATGCTCGGAAAAGTTTTCTGTTTGCGCCAATATGATCAGAGGGATTTTGGATTTTTTTTTATGTAAAAACAAAAAAAGTTTCCAAAAGTAACCGATAGAGGGCGCTCACACGTCCTACTGAGACGTTTTATGCAAATCAGGCTATCAATAAAACACCTGGTTCGAAATGGATCCGTCATTCGAAGCCGGCAGAATGCTTTCTTTACCAGATCGAGTGTTGGTTGTTAAACTTTTCTACAAGAATGGTGAATCCCCAACTGTTGCATTGCGAAAGTTTCGTACGGAGAAAGGACTGAAGGCGCGAAAAAGGCCTATTTCATTGACTGGGATACTGAATTTAGTACGACGTTTTGAGGAAGCGGGGAGTTTGGAGGATCGTCCACAAATTGGCAGACCATCCTTGAGCGCGGACCGCGTCCATGTTGTACAAAGTTCCATGGAAAATTTAGCATCCGAGACATCAACGGGAAGTAGCAGTGCTCGTGAAGCTGGGAGAAGAACGGGGATTCCGGAACCGTCGATTCGACGTATTCTGCGCGGAATGTTGAATCTGTATCCGTACAAAATCCAATCACTTCACCAGTTATTACCGGCAGATACAGATGCAAGACAAATGTTTGCTACATGGACTCTGGTACAAATGGAAAGTAACCCACAATGCTTGCTGAATGTCATGTGGACGGATAAAGCCCACTTTTCACTTCATGGTGACGTTAATACGCAAAAAAGTCGTATCTGGGTGACTTCAAACCCTCGAGCATCTCAACCGGCCACTACATTCTCCTCGTGTGACTGTTTGGTGTGGTTTCACCGCGTCTTTTATTCTGGGCCCTTTCTTTTTTGAAGAGCCTTGTCCTGTATTCGGGTGGAAAACCTGTACAGTCACTGCAGCACGGTATCTTACGCTTTTGCGTGACCACGTTAAGCCTGCATTGCAGGAAAGACATGCGTTACATGTTGTCACATTCATGCAAGATGGTGCGCCGCCCCACATTTTACGTGATGTCAAGACGTTCCTGTTGGAATCTTTCACTGAAGACCAAGTGATAAGTCGAGGTTGTAAGGTTCAGTGGCCTTCACGATAACCAGACTTGAACCCGGCGGATTTTTGGTTGTGGGGATACTTAAAGTCTCGTGTGTACCGGGGTTCCCCAACCAGTTTGGTGGAACTGAAAAATGCCATTCGACAGACAGTCGCTGCCATCGATGGCGACATGCTACACTCCGCTGTAATGGGCGTAGTGACGCGAATCACTTGCCAATGACCTTGTGCTGGTGGTAATGTTGAACATCTATTACTTTAAAATAAATGCACAGTCTCATGTTATTGTGATATGTTTGATTTTCTGTTTGTGTTTGCCTGATTTGCATAAAACGTCTCATTATGACGTGTGAGCGCCCTCTTTCGGTTACTTTAGGAAACTTTTTTTTTTTACATGGAAAAAAATCCAAAATCCCTCTGATCATATTGGCTCAAACAGAAAAATTTTCCGAGCATTATTTCTTTTATTATGAATTTTTGAAGTTTGCACGAATTTATGACGCACCCGGTATATATATATATATATATATATATATATATATATATATATATATATATGTATATATGTATATATATATATATATATATATATATATATATATATATATGTA